>CM039505.1:11796618-12292396 GCA_022432975.1 Begonia masoniana | reverse complement strand
ATCACTGATGGACAAGGCTGCTCCCCACGTGCATATTAAAACAGCAACCGGTCACCTCTGGTAAATGGTAACGCCCCGAGTTTATCGTCAACCCAGTTGTACTCATAACGTGAACCGACCCAGGGACGTTCTTGAAGCTAAATTAATAATCACCGACAGCCAAAATTTGACTGTTCTAAACACTAAAGATATTTTCAAACTTGCAGCGGAGAAATCCATGGATATCAATGGAGGCTAAGTGACGGTGAAAAACAGTTAAAATGACTGTTGGAAGTGTTAAGAGTAATTTGGCTAAAAGAAGGAAAGCTTTTAAAAAAAAGACGCGGAATGCCCGTGAAGTTTCCGAAGTCGAAACACATATGCCGCCGACAAAGTCAACGGAAGAAGCGAAATAGGAATTGGAGGTTTCTACCGAGACGTTGTACAAAACAATCTGCGACGACAAAGGTCAACGGAAGCAAGCAGCAATAGCAATTTGGAGGTTTATACGATGACGTGTACAAACAAGTACTTTTTTTTTTTTATAGGATGTGAGCTTACTCGACCCCACGGCTTATGGAACAATGAAAAACAACGAACGGGAAAATAAGCACAAAACCGAGAGCTGGAAACTGATTGAATTAGGGTTTTGTGTGTGAGGGTTGTTTTGTGTAGTGTGCATTGTGTTGTCACATTTGTTATTCTCTACTGTAAGCTTAGGCTTACGTTTTTGTGTTCTATGGTATAGGTGGTGAGATTTACTCAGGTGAGGTGGAGGAGACAAGCCCACGGGTAGCAGCAGTTGGGGATGCATGCAGTATGCCGGTTTGCGGGCTTTGTTGGGGCGCCTTGACCATGGTCTTGGGGGAGGTGGGCTTTGTCTTTGGAGTAGTTATTTAGTTTATTGTAAACTGTTGTTTGTAGAAAATGCTGGGAATGTGTATTTTTCTTTTTTGATGATGTTTTGAGGAGTTATTGTATAGCGTATAGAGTTATAGTAAGGGTGAGGTGTTGCCCTTTTTATACTGTGGAATTTCTCACTGATGGTGTTAGTAGTTTAGGTTCTCTCTTACTGTTGTTGGAGATTTCGTAGGTTGGTTAGATGGTTAGGAATATTCTGGATTGGCTGAGAATGTATTTAGTTGCAGGTACTTAGCATTTTGGAGGCGCCATTTTCTGGTGTTACTTTGTCAAAATTTTTAGGGAAGACGCCGTGATATTTAACGGTTAGAATTAAGGGAAATTAATGAGTCTAGGCAGCTAGGTATGACTTAAGAGAGTTTTGAGAGACTTAGCTTTAATTCTACTTTGTCAATTTTATTTTAAATTATATTTTAACGTGGGATTGGTTAGCAAGGTAGCGCACCGAGCCAGGGTGGGTTCGGGGGCGTTACAAATTAGCTGCTCTGCCTAGAGATTGGAAGTATGTGAAAAATCATCCTTTAGATGAAGTTCTAGGTGATCCAACATTAGGAGTCAAAACTAGAGCCTCCCTTAGAAATTATTGTGCTAATGTTGCTTTCATATCTCAAATAGAGCCTAAGAAGTTTGAGGAAGCCGAATTGGATGATCACTGGTTAGTTGCTATGCAAGAAGAATTAAACCAAATCGAAAGGAACAATGTTTGAGAACTTGTTCTAAAACCAGTCAATCATCTCATTATTGGAACAAAATGGGTATTTAAGAACAAAATAGATGAAAATAGAATTGTGGTCAGGAATAAAGTTAGGTTAGTTGCCAAAGGTTACAACCAAGAAGAAGTAATTGATTTTGAGGAAACCTTTGCATCCGTAGCTAGATTAGAATCTATTAGGATGCTCTTAGCATATACTTACTACAAAAACTTCACACTCTTTCAAATGGATGTAAAGAGTGCATTTTTAAATGGTTATATCATGGAAGAAGTTTATGTAGAGCAGCCCTTAGGATTTGAAGACTATGAGAAACCTGACCATGTATACAAACTTAGGAAAGCTCTCTATGGACTTAAACAGGCTCCTAGAGCTTGGTATGATATATTAAAGAATTTCCTTGAGGAAAAGAAGTTCAAAAAGGGTAATACCGATTCAACTCTATTTACCATGCAAAAGGATAAAGATATTCTGTTAGTTCAAATCTATGTCGATGACATTATTTTTGGGTCAACTAATGTCTCTCTATGTGATGTATTTTCTTCCCTAATGCAAGGTGAATTTGAAATGAGTATGATGGGGGAGCTAAAATTCTTCCTAGGATTTCAGATCAGTCAAACTCCTGATTGCATTTTTTTCTGTCAAGAAAAATACATTAATGAGCTCCTAAAGAAATTTGGTTTAGAATCTGTTAAGTCCTCTAGAACTCCCATGAGCACCACTACTAAACTGGACAAAGATGAAAATGAAATATGTGTGGACATTAAGAAATTTATAGGTATGATTGGTTCTTTGTTATACCTAACGGCTAGCAGGCCTGATATTCTATTTAGTGCGTGTTTGTGTACTAGGTTTCAAGCTTCTCATAGAGAATCTCACTTAACTGCTGTCAAAAGGATTTTCAAATATTTAAGTGGGACATCTGACTTAGGTTTATGGTACCCGAAGGGTACTTTTTTTGATCTAATAGGATATTCAGATTCTGATTATGCTAAAAGTCTAGTTGATAGGAAAAGCACCAGTGGAACATGTCAATTCCTTGGTGAATCTCTAGTTTCCTAGTACTCCAAGAAGCAAAATTCTGTTGCACTTTCAACGGCTGAAAGTGAATATATTGCTGCTGGCAGTTGTTGTGCACAAATGTTGTGGATGAAGCAGACCTTGGAGGATTATAATCTTTTCTATGATAGGATTCCAATCCAGTGTGACAACACCAGTGCCATAAATATTTCCAAGAATCTCATCCAGCATTCTAGAACAAAGCACATAGAGGTTAGATATCACTTCATTAGAGATCATGTTCAGAAAGGAGATATTTCTTTAGAATTTGTCAATTCTGTAGACCAATTAGCAGATATCTTTACCAAACCTCTGGATGAAAAGACCTTCAATAATATAAGAATAAGCTTAGGTCTCATTCGGATTGAGAAAAACTGAGGTTCTTCTTCTGTTGGAGAATATTGAGTAATAGAGCAGAATGGTCAATGAAGACATGGACGTTGTCAATGTTGTCTAAATGGACGATCTCCATAATTTCCTTCTCTGAGAAAACATGGTCACAATGGACGTTGACCATGGATGTTGACAAAGGTTAATAAGAATGGACACTACGAGGGACGTGTCAATGGACTTTGTAAATGGATATTGACATGTGTCGATGGTCGTGTCAATGGACCGTCATCGTCTGTGTTATAACACCCTTCTTCTCTGTTTCAGATGCCCTACCTTTTGAACTTCCCGCGCTCTGTCATTCGTCTTGCGATTCCCATTCCTCTCTGCTTTCTGACTCCGACTCTTCATTTCTCTCAACTCCTCTTGAGCTCTGAAATCTCTACTCAGAAAATCTAATGGCATTTTTGTAACGCCCCGAGTTATCTGAACCCGGTTCGCTACTCATTACTTGATCATAACTAAGAAATTTCGAATAAATTTAAAACTTCATTCGACATTCAAAATTTGACATTTTCTAAACGTTCAAAACATTTGAAAACTTTGCAGCGGAAAATTATTTAAAACTACAATGGGGATTTAACTAGCTGTGAAAATATTGTTGGAAAGATTAATGGAAATGTTTAAAATATTCGGTCAAGAGAAAATAAGGTTTTAAATGATGGACTACTCAAGGGATTACAAAAGTCGAATTCATCTGCCGACGACAAAGTCACGGAAGGAAACGGAACGAGGTTCTGACGATGACGTCACGAGTTGAACTCGTCTGCCGACGACTAGTCAACGGAAGGAGCAGAAGCAGAAACCAAAGGCTTCTGCCGATGACGTCTACACAACTTCACCCACAAACTTCATCTGCCGATGAAATCATGGTAACTTCACACACCACTTCATCTGCCGATGAAGTTAACATAACTTCATCTGCCGATGAAGTCAGCGCAATTTCATCTCTCAATAGACAAACACACGTCATCTTCCGATAACAACAATATGACTCCACGCCTTCCGATTCGCTAAACGACAAACGGGTTTCTCCCTCTTCCGATGGAATGGACTACATCTGCCGACACGTGCTACTCACGTAACTCCTTAAGCATCTACTGATAGACTTTAAAATTTACATCTTCGATGGCTTTTCTGAAGACATCTTCCGATAGAATTTAAATTTACTCAACATCTACCGACAGATATCATCTGTCGATAGAGAGCAAAACAACAACTCTAATCGCTTCACTTGCAGATCCAGTAATAACCAACAGCATACTAATTCAGAGGGAAAACTAAGAATACTTTTGAAAACTTCAAGTAACTCATTCTTGCTAAAACTAACCAGAGACAATCCAAACCTTTGTGTCACTAGAAACTCATAAGTACTAACTTGAAATCCCAACAGAATATCGTTATCAGAAAAGAAACTCAAAAGCGAATTCCAAAACATTAAAATTTTACTGTCATGAAAGCTCAGTATAATAATTTGAAATACTGTCAATTAATCTTTGTTAGTCAATGACACCAGTCAAACCGCCCATCAGATGCCTGACCGTTGCACAGCCGTGCTCACCAACCTCATCTACTCGGTTATGCTCTCAGGGAAATCACCTGCTGTATCCTCAACACCTACATCACAAAATCATCTATTAGCCTAATGCTAAGCAAGTAAAGCATTAATGAATGTATGCTGAAACATAAACCCTGATCATGCAGTTTCTAATTTTCTCAACTCAGTGGTGCATCGTTCATAAACTGGTCTGATCCCTAAGTTCCCTTGGGAGTGGGATTCGGTTCTCCCAATGTAATAAATCCTCTACTCAGTTAAGGGGCGGATTACTTCCCTTAACAGCTAATACAGATCCCTTAATTCCCTTGGGAGTGGGATCGGTTCTCCCAATGTAATAAATCCTCTACTCAGTTAAGGGGCGGATTACTTCCCTTAACAGCTACTCTATTTCATTTAATTCATACTCGTCATAACCTTGCACATAAATTCATTTTCGTAATTCTTCAAAAACTTAATGCATGACATAAAGAAAAGAAACACTCAAACATGCATAAACCTACTGTTTTGTGATGTAGGCCCGAAGGCTCACACATTACTTTACTTACCTGGCTCCTGGAAATCGCTCGGCTATATACTACTCCAAAAATCTGCTCACCTTGGTTGGGGAAAACCGGAGGGGAAATCGCCCAGAGGTAGTCTGCTTGAGCTGAGAGGTAAGAGTAATAAACATGGCGGCTTAAACCTCACTAAACCTTTCCTTAAATACCTTATCCACAATATAAATTCGCAATTACCATCTTGCCCCTGCCTAGTCATTTACAACCTAATCAACATTTCACTAAATTTTAACCATAAAAATTATATACCACCGTTTAATAACTTATTTTGATTTATTGAAACCGGGTGCTACAATTTTCTTCCCACACACCTCAAGTCTTCTCGAGGAAGAAGCAAAAGTTTTCTCAAGGTGAGAATGCTCAATCGACCTCAGACCCTCCATCTCTCGTTTGGTCGAGTCACGAGTTCCTCAACCATGCTGCTTTTAAAAGGTATTACGAAGATTTTGAATTCAAACCAATTATTTGTTCCAGAGGGATTATTTTTAAGGGTCTATCTGGTCTCAATTTAGAAGAACCCTTAACAAGGTTGGGGCTGATAGGACTCTTTGTGTCTGAAGCCGCTTATTATGAAACCCCCATTCGGATGTTCTATGCAAACCTGGAACATTCTACCAAACCCCTAGTTCTTAGGAGTTACGTCTATGGTCGCCACATTGAGCTCACACAGGACTTAATGCATCAAATCCTACACAGTGAGTTCTTAAACAGTACCCGAAGAGTTTATGAGGTCACAATTACTCTGTCTTTTCTTACAAAACCTGCTGGCATGGATTTACTTCAATTGATTGCCAAGGATCCCGCTAATGCTCCTCTCAAGCTGAAAAGAAAAGACTGATCCCTAGGGTCATAGTTGTTCACCAGATGATACATTACAACATTCTGCCTGTAGAAGGACATAGAGACCATGTAAGTGGCATGGATCTCTTCCTGCTAAATCAATTCTTCAAGTGTGAACCATTCCACATAGGTTTCATCGTATTAAACCGAATTCTGCAAGTTGTTACCAGTGGATCAAATTCCTTACCTTACAATCTTCTGCTCATGAAGATTTTTAATCGGTTTGAGGTTCAATATCCTGCGTCTGACCAGCCCCTACGCTTGAAAAATTCAGACTTTTTCTCTGCCTCCACCTTATCACGAATGGGCATAACCAGGAATGATTAAGGAGTGTTCGTTGCAAGAGATGGCCGAAGAGGTCCACAAAGTGAGTTGGTTGTACCAGTTGTACAAGTTGGTTCCACAAGAGATGACCGAAAAGGTCCATCCAGGAGGTTAATTCTTCAAGATGAAGATGAAGTTACAAGTGTGCAAGATGTCACCCTCATTCCTGAGCTTGCACCTCCTCCAGTCCTTCTCCTTCCGCTCAAGAGGAGGTCACTCATGAGCAAACTCCCCTTCCAGAACCATTCAGTGAACCTGAACCTCCTACAGTCCAAGTTGCTGAACCCTGCACATCTCATCCAGTCAGTCCAACTCCAGCTCCCTCTCCTGCTCAGCTCCCTCCTATGCCTGCTCGTATTCCTCCTCACTCCAACCGTCCTTCTACCTCTCAAGTGAGGAATACTATTTCTGAAAATATACAGGATGAGCTAAGGGCTAGCATTGTCAGCCTAGGGACCGGTCTTGAATCTCTCCAAACTCAATATAACTCCCACCGTACTCAATTTGAGGCCCTTGTCCTGTCCATACTTGAAACATCTGGAGACTACAAATAAAGTTCTGCTCAATCAGACCAAACTGGACTTGAGCAAGGACCTGACTTTATTTTCGATCGGTTGGCTTCCAAGATGAATAGACTTGAAGACTCTCTCTCAAGGGCCCTTCGGTCTATAAAGTCTGACATCCAAGCTCTTCAACCTGAACAATTTAGCTCTCTTTGTTTCTCAAAGGCTTGTTCTGTAGACTTTCTCCCTCCAATCATCAGACCTGAGGTTGATGAGCTGTGAACTCAATGCCTTTAGCTATTCAGGATGCTGAGCTGCTGTTCGTTAATCCTTTTGGTTCCTCTGTCACCAAGTCCCCATCTGAGCTATCCCGTTCACTGGCTGCTCCACTGGTAGAGCCTCCACCGTGTCTGGACTTGGTGGTGTATCGAGGACCATTTCAACCTTCTGCTCCTTCTGCTTCTACTTTCGATCTTGAACCACTGATAGTTCCTGATGTCAATATGAACTATGCAGTGTCACCATCAATTCGGAAGGAGTTGTGGAAGCACTTTTTGGACTTAGATTAAATAGAAGATTTTTTTTTTTTTTTTTGGTGAACAATTTTCCAAATTCAATAGTTATAATTTTCTCCATATACAAATATTGTGTAGTTGACTGTTTTTCTCTGTTTATTTTTGATAATGTCAAAGGGGGAGATAAATAAGGATGGTAGTGAATGATAAGGAAAATAAGGTTATTTTTTGGTTGCATGCATAAAGGAAAATAAAGTTGTTTTTTGGTTGCATACATAGAGTATGGGGGAGTTGGAAAATTTGTTATCATTCTGATAGTTTACGAGGGAGAAACTAGTTAATCATAATATATATTTGTCATCATCAAAAAGGGGGGAGATTGTTAGCTTAAATGTGTTTAAGCATTATATTTTGATGATTATGTTTTAATCTGGATGATTATGATTAATAAAAATGATTATGAAATATACGTTCTGAATAATTGAAGTATTATGTCTATTGCATTATTTGGAAATGCCCTATGAAAAGGGCATTAAGTGTTTTCTGACGATTTTGTGGTTAAGTGTTTTTAGTCTGAAATTAGTAGTCCACTATCAAGCTGTTAGCAATAGTCCATAGTTAAGGCGAAATCGTTTGTCCACGAAATACTATCAGAGAAAGAAATCAAACGTCCTCGTCCACGCGAGAGTTAAATGTCCGTGAAAGTCAGGTGGTTTTAAGTCAGATTCAAACGTCCACCGTCGACAGAAGAATCAAGACAGATCTATCGTCCACGGTCAAAGGAAGACCGTTGTCGTCCACAATCACAGACAAATGCAGGTCGTCCACGACAACTAAAGACGCTGTCGTCCACAATCAAAGACAAATGCAGTCGTCCACGACAACTAAAGACGCTGTCGTCCACAATCAAAGACAAATGCAGTCGTCCACGACAACTAAAGACGCTGTCGTCCACAATCAAAGACAAATGCAGTCGTCCACGACAACTAAAGACGCTGTCGTCCACAATCAAAGACAAATGCAGTCGTCCACGACAACTAAAGACGCTGTCGTCCACAATCAAAGACAAACGCAGTCGTCCACGACAACTAAAGACGCTGTCGTCCACAATCAAAGACAAATGCAGTCGTCCACGACAACTAAAGACGCTGTCGTCCACAATCAAAGACAAATGCAGTCGTCCACGACAACTAAAGACGCTGTCGTCCACAATCAAAGACAAATGCAGTCGTCCACGACAACTAAAGACGCTGTCGTCCACAATCAAAGACAAACGCAGTCGTCCACGACAACTAAAGACGCTGTCGTCCACAATCAAAGACAAATGCAGTCGTCCACGACAACTAAAGACGCTGTCGTCCACAATCAAAGACAAACGCAGTCGTCCACGACAACTAAAGACGCTGTCGTCCACAATCAAAGACAAATGCAGTCGTCCACGACAACTAAAGACGCTGTCGTCCACAATCAAAGACAAATGCAGTCGTCCACGACAACTAAAGACGCTGTCGTCCACAATCAAAGACAAACGCAGTCGTCCACGACAACTAAAGACGCTGTCGTCCACAATCAAAGACAAATGCAGTCGTCCACGACAACTAAAGACGCTGTCGTCCACAATCAAAGACAAATGCAGTCGTCCACGACAACTAAAGACGCTGTCGTCCACAATCAAAGACAAACGCAGTCGTCCACGACAACTAAAGACGCTGTCGTCCACAATCAAAGACAAATGCAGTCGTCCACGACAACTAAAGACGCTGTCGTCCACAATCAAAGACAAATGCAGTCGTCCACGACAACTAAAGACGCTGTCGTCCACAATCAAAGACAAATGCAGTCGTCCACGACAACTAAAGACGCAGTTGTCCACGACAACTAAAGACGCTGTCGTCCACAATCAAAGACAAACGCAGTCGTCCACGACAACTAAAGACGCAGTCGTCCACGGCAACTAAAGACGTAGTCGTCCACGCTCAAAAGATAGACGCTCGTCCACATTTAAAAGAAAAGCCTCTTTCGTCCAAAGTCTTAGCGCCAGAAATTTAAAAGACCGCGAAGCGATAGCGATACGAGTCCAGAGCTTTAACTCCAGATCATTAATGGCGAAGAACGAAAGCGATTTCAGAATGCAACGGCTAGCTATTTATGTACGGATGTTTCTCCAATGGATATATTTCCATATTCAGATGAGAAGCCCTAAAGAACTGAAGCCGATTACAGACAGAGTATAAAAGGGAAAAAAAAGCTCGAGAGAAATAACTTTTTGCAGAAATTATCTTTGAATTATTACGAGCGATTCTCTAGCAATACTCTGTATTCTTCTACACCTCTCTACTCTGTTACTTGAGACTCAATTTTGAGAGAGTGTAGCGTGTGCTGAAGAATCATATCCTACTGTTAAAGTGTAAAGGCAGTGGATTGTCGCCCGTGAAGAACAATCCAAAATTGTAAAAGGCTGTAGATCGTCGCCCGTGAAGTGCGATCTAGTTTTCTCTGAGGAGAAGGAAAGAATCTTCAAGGGGGAGCCTTGGAGCGTGGATGTAGGCAGTTTGGCCGAACCACGTTAAAACTACGGTGTCATTTTTTCTCTCTTCTCTTACTTTACTTTTGCCTGTGTGCTTGCTGCAAATTTACTAATTGCATACAAGAGAGAAATCAATTAGATTAAGAAAACAAATTTAAAAAGTCTAATTCACCCCCCTCTTAGACAATAACGATCCTACACTCCGACCAAAATATAACATTCAATTCATCCAAGAACTACCAAAATATCCAAAACTAAACAATCCCAACATCATTAATCTATCTCCATCTAGTTCACGAAACAAAGCTAAATTAAGTATTCTAAGTGTAAGTTTCACTTACCAAAATTATCAGTTCCTCCCCTGTTACCTAAAAAACTTTGTCGACTCCAACGATTTCTATGCCAAAATGCTTCTCTCGACGCGATAAACATTTTGCCCTAAAGGACAGATTGACGATTCTCACTTTTCTCCTTCCCTTTTCTCTCTTTATCGTCTTCCACGTAACAACCCACCTACCCTCTTTTTCTTTTTTTTTCTTTATCTCTTCTTCTTACGTGAATCAGCAGCTCAATGCCACACAACCTCATTCCAAATAATTCTTTCCATGGTTAATTACTAAAATACTTATCTTAATTAACACTAATCGCCATTAATTTAATCTAATCTTAATTAAATTAATTTTAATCTAATTTTTGTAATTAATTAAATTTTAAAGCTGATAAAATAAAAATTTATACGTTTACAAATTTTCAAACTATTACAGTTAGTTTTTAGTTTTTAGGGTTTAAAACGATTAGGATTTTGATTAGGGTTTGTTGAAATCGTCGAGTTATATTAGAAATCGATAGGTTTACCGTATTTACGACTTTAATGGAAGTATTTGTGATTATTGGAGATAGTTAGGTTGAATTAATGGATGTATTTGGAGTTTTAGGTTAATTTTGGTTGTTAGAGGTTTTGAAAACACCATTAATGGAGTTGTAAGAATTTATGAGCGTGAATTGCTCGATGAAATGCCCGAATGAAATAAATTGAAGTTTTAGAAAATTTTTCTTAGTTAGGAATTGACTAGATTTGTGATTCGGTTATTTATGATCGATTCTAATGATGAGAATTGTGGAATTGACTTAGGTGAACAAAGCTCACGGACGGAGCTCGGTGTACTATAGACACGAGGTAAGTTCTCGTGACTTACTGTGGCCGATCGGCCTACACCATATGTAACACCCGAGAATTTCATGTAACGCACGTATGTCCTAAAATAGACGGTTATGAGGGATTAGTGTTGAAGGATAAAGGGATTAACAAAAGAAGAGAATGGGTTTGACAATTCAACATAAAGGGAGTTGAAAAGTCAACAACCAATAAGAAAATTCCAAGTACTTTACATGCATTAAAAGGATGAAATAAATGAATTAAATAAATAGAAAAAGGTGGGATTTAATGTTGATTCACGTTGAATGAAAGAAGAAAAGACAAGTGGTGGTAGTTTTATAAATTTAGAAAGTTTGAGTGGGCAAAATCAAAAAGTAAAAAAATGGTTAGGTTAAAAAGGTGAAATGGGAATGTTTTAATCATATTCTCCCCTCTTTCTTTCTCTCCCACGATCCAGCCAGCCCTCAAAGCTCTCCCTCATTCTTTCATCGTTCTTTCAAGGCTTGCAAGGAATAACACATGGGTTTTGATTTTATACTTTGAGGTGAAGTTTATTGAAGGTTTTAGTGAGTTTTAAGTGTTTTTGGTGAGGGCTTGGAACCCTAATTGGTGAAGTCCGAAAATTGAGTTCTAAATGTTAGGTTTCTTCCTTATGTTGATGATTGGTTGTTGAATGACTTGGTTAGGTAGATTTAGGGTTCGATTGAAGATTGGTGAAGTGTTCCACAAAAATGGTTGAAGAAACACTATATACCCGATTCTGTTTGATGGATTTTCGAGTTGGTCAATACTTTGTTTGGTTACTTTGAGTGAGTCAATGGATAGTAGACGTGTAGAGGTTTCCGAGTTGGGGTGGCACGTCGAAATCCGTTGAAAAACGAGTGAGTTATGACCGTTTAAAGTTTGACGGTCAATTTTGGGGAAAATCGGGTTGTATTTAAGTGGTGAGATTATTGTGTGTTGGTTAGTTTTAGGTTAAAAAGGTGAATGGTAATGGTAATCAGCTTCTCCACTCTTTCTTTCTCTCCCACGATCCAGCCAGCCCTCAAAGCTCTCCCTCCTTCTTTCCATAGTTCTGGCAAGGATTTCACAAGGAATAACACATGGGTTTTGATTTTATACTTTGAGGTGAAGTTTATTGAAGGTTTTAGTGAGTTTTAAGTGTTTTTGGTGAGGGCTTGGAACCCTAATTGGTGAAGTCCGAAAATTGAGTTCTAAATGTTAGGTTTCTTCCTTATGTTGATGATTGGTTGTTGAATGACTTGGTTAGGTAGATGTTAGGTTCGATTGAAGATTGGTGAAGTGTTCCACAAAAATGGTTGAAGAAACACTATATACCCGATTCTGTTTGATGGATTTTCGAGTTGGTCAATACTTTGTTTGGTTACTTTGAGTGAGTCAATGGATAGTAGACGTGTAGAGGTTTCCGAGTTGGGGTGGCACGTCGAAATCCGTTGAAAAACGAGTGAGTTATGACCGTTTAAAGTTTGACGGTCAATTTGGGTGAAAATCGGGTTTATGTATTTAAGTGTGAGATTATTTGTGTGTTGGTTAGTTTTAGGTTAAAAAGGTGAATGGTAATGGTAATCAGCTTCTCCACTCTTTCTTTCTCTCCCACGATCCAGCCAGCCCTCAAAGCTCTCCCTCCTTCTTTCCATAGTTCTTTCAAGGATTTTCAAGGTAATAACACATGGGTTTTGATTTTATACTTTGAGGTGAAGTTTATTGAAGGTTTTAGTGAGTTTTAAGTGTTTTTGGTGAGGGCTTGGAACCCTAATTGGTGAAGTCCGAAAATTGAGTTCTAAATGTTAGGTTTCTTCCTTATGTTGATGATTGGTTGTTGAATGACTTGGTTAGGTAGATGTTAGGTGAGAGTGAAGATTGGTGAAGTGTTCCACAAAAATGGTTGAAGAAACACTATATACCCGATTCTGTTTGATGGATTTTCGAGTTGGTCAATACTTTGTTTGGTTACTTTGAGTGAGTCAATGGATAGTAGACGTGTAGAGGTTTCCGAGTTGGGGTGGCACGTCGAAATCCGTTGAAAAACGAGTGAGTTATGACCGTTTAAAGTTTGACGGTCAATTTGGGTGAAAATCGGGTTTATGTATTTAAGTGTGAGATTATTTGTGTGTTGGTTAGTTTTAGGTTAAAAAGTTAGGTTAGTTTAAGTTAGTTGAATTTTTAGAATTTCTTAGTTTGTTACTAAGTAACTTTTCCTTAAGTTAGGTAATTGACGTGTACTTTGGTTGGACGAAGTGACAGCACATTTTTGAAGCAGCCAGGTAAGTAGTAGAGTGCGTGTTTGTTGCCTTCGGGCCTACACCATAGAACGGTAGGGATTGTTTGATTGTTGCTATGTTTTGCTTTGTGTCATGCATCGTGTGTCACGCATCATGGTTTTCTAAACTACGAAATTACGTGTTTTGCATCCTTGAGCGGTGAGAATGAAATGAAAGATAAGAAAAGATTTGCAACGTGGTCGTGAGTATGAATTCCTCGACCTATTCGTGCTTGAAGTGCACAATAGGGTTTGTGCTTGAAGTGCACTCGTTCTTGAAGTGCACGATGAGGATTCTATGATCGATTGGGGGATTCTAATGTACGTAATGAGTCGTGAGTATGAATTTCTCGACCTCAACCTGTTCGTGCTTGAAGTGCACAATGGGGTTGGTGCTTGAAGTGCACCCGTGCTTGAAGTGCACAATGAGGTTCGTGCTTGAAGTGCACTCGTGCTTGAAGTGCGCGATGAGGATTCTACGATCAATTGGAGGAGATTCGGTTGGCCGTCTTGGACTGTGTTGGGACGTGTGCCTCCGGTCTAGCTCCGTGGGTCAAGGCGTGGCCGTCCTGGACTGTGTGGGGGCGTGTGCCTACTTGATTCACCTGGAAGTGAAAGATAAAATGCAATTGAAACGAAAAGAAAACAACAGAGTGTGTAGAGACTGCATGTTAGTGTTGAGTCAAACATTTAGTGTGTGTTGTGCATTATTTCCCTACTTGCTAAGAGTTAGGCTTACCTTTTTGTGTGTTCTGTGGTGTAGGTGACGATTTGTATACAGGTGAGGTAGACGAGACTACCGAGGATTAGGCTGCAGTCGGAGGAGTACGGAGTCCGCTGGTGCAGGCTATTGTCGGGGCGTTTCGACCACTGGATGTCTCGGGTAGTGGGAGGTGAATGTTTGACATGGATAGTTTAATTTGTAAGTATTTTGGTATGGATTGTTGGTGTGTGGAAATGTTGTTTTGTGGAAGTTAGGAAACTTTATTAAGTTGTGGTAAATTGGGTTCGTAAATATTTTCGTATGTATGTTACCGGGTTTACGAGTTGATTCGAGTTGGATAGTGAGTATAAAGTATAGTTGTTCGTGATGGAAGCTGTGTGTTTTCCGGGATTATTTCAGGTTTGGGTATTTAAAGTTTAGGCGTTATATTGCCCGTTTTGATTTTAAAGTAACTAACGTCAGGTTATGTTTGTGATTTTTGTATTTATTCGTTTTAAGTCGGTTTCCGAGATTTTTACGGGACTCGAAGATTTAGGTGTCGGGAAGGTATGTTTAAATTTTCAGAATTTTTGGAGGTGTCGGGAGTGGAGAAAAGTGTAGAAATGTGAAGGAAAGTCGAGAGAGTCGGAAAAAGGGTATTTTGGTCATTTTGGGGCCGAAAACCCGAGGGGGTGGCGATTATTCGCCACCCAAACGCCACCAATCGCCTCGGGGGTGTTTTTGGGCGAAGATGGCAGAGAGGGTGGCGATTATTCGCCACCCGGAGGCGAATAATCGCCACGGCACGCGTGAAGCACGCGGGAAAAGGAAGCTGGGGCGCGCTGGCGTGCCCCAGCGCGCGCACGCGCTCGCGCGTGCGGCGAGTGCCGCGCGCTACGCGCGCGCGCATCACACGTGTAGCATGCACGCCGCACGCGGCCCGGGCGCGCCCGACGCCCAGCGCGCGCCCAGCGCCCCTCCTTGCAAAATTTTGATTTTTTTTCGTTTTTCGCCTGATTTCCACTATGTTTTGAACCGAAATTTTTCCAACGTATCTTAACGTATTTTAGACACGTGTTCCAAGAAAATTTGAGGGTTCGAAAAACCCGGACATCGAGCCGGGAATTTTACAAAATCGAGCTGAATATTTTACGAAAATTATTTTAAACGATGTTTTAAATGCGAGTTTAGTTTGCAATCGTAGCGCACCGAGCCGGGTCGGGTTTGGGGCGTTACACCATACGTCAATTTTTTATTGTTGAGGATATTGGTGCAATGAATGTTTTTATGCTTTTGGATGGGTAGCTTAGGTTTAATTGTTTTATAGGTTATGTTTGTATTGTTTTGATGGTACACACGCTCTTTATGTTATGTTATGTATTTTAATTGTCCATGCATCATCGTTTTATGAAATGACATGAAAATGAATTTATGCATTGATTTCATGAAAAAGGAAATGTAAGAAATGAAAGTAAAGTATCAGGTAAACAACGCATGATGGTTATCGAGGTGAGGTTCAGACATGACGTTCCGTGGTGAGCGGGTTTTCCTCCCTTCAAATGGTGCGGGCTATCTAATCGCTTGATGTGTCCTATCCATCTGCCGAGTGATATGCTTCAATAACCAAAGAATGTCACGTACTGAAAATGAAATGGATGGACTGAATTCATAAAATTGCATATACATGTTCATACATTGTCATTTACGTAGAACTTACTGAGTTTATTCTCATAGGCGTCTCTATGGTGTAGGTGAACTGATAAGTGTGTATTTTTACACACTTTATTGTACTCTTTAATACTTGAATTGATGAGTTTTACTCAAGTATATGAAATTTCTGATATATTTGGTGAGTGTGTAGAAAAATTGGAGAATTACAGGTTTCGGTGAAATCATTCTAGAAGAAAAGCGAGCAATTGTCGATCGATTGGATATTTTAATTATTTTAATCTCAACCGTTGATCAATCGACTATTTTAATTGATGGAGGTGTTTAAATTTGGACCGTTGAAGCTTGTTTTAATCTTAACCGTCGAAGATGATTGTGGGCTGGGCTTCAAATTAATTAATAAATAGGTTATATGTTAACCTAATTGAAGTCATTCAGCCCCGGGGAAAGGAGAGAGAGCAACCCTAGCGAGAGACCGGAACGAAGCGAGAGCTTTGAGAATTATTTTCAGCATAGTTTTTCTTTCCTTTTTTCTTCTGAACTATGAACTTCTTTAATTTTAGTTTTATTTTCTTTTTCTCATTCATGAACTAAATTTATTTTCTAGGGTTATGATGTAACTGAAACTCGACTGTTTAATATTTCTAATTTAGTTTTTATTTTCCTTTTTCCGATATCGTGTTGAGTATGCTTGTCTGTTCTTCATGCTTAATTTTGCCTGATCACCAAAGTTAAGATTTTTAGGGTTGTTTCAAAAGACGAAAGTTGCGAAATAACTGGGCATTGATGAGTTTACCATGAACTGATTCTAGACTAGGGATAGCTAGGACTTTTATGTAGTTTTATGATTTTCTACACTTAATGTATTCAACTGATTTGAGTTTGAGACCGGGAGGTGATAACCTGTTAGTTGGATAATATTATTATAGCTCGGGAGAGAATAATAATTAAAATAGAAAAATCGCTATCAACACGTAGGATTAAGAAATATTAACTAAATTAGGAATATTAAATAGGAAAGTGGATGTGAAATCAGAATCCCTAGATTCTTTCTTGATATTTACAAAATCTTTAATTATATTTCTGTCATTTATTTTAGTTTCCTGATTAGTTTATTTAAATTGCTCTAGTTATTTAATTGTTTAATTTAAAATCAAATAAAAATCAAATCTTTTTAATGGAAATTAAAGTGTTTTAGTCCAATTAATTTAAAATTAACTTAATTTAATATTTTAGTAAAACTATTCCTCGTGGGTTCGACTCTTACTTAAAAACTATATTACTTGTGCGACACGTACACTTGCGTATCACGATTTTTCGCAACAAGTTTTTGGCGTCGTTGCCGGGGAATTATTTTTATTAATATTTCATTAAGTTATTTTTGTTTTAATTTGGACTATTTAATTAATTCGTTGTATTTGCTCTTGCAGGTGCATGCGAAAATTTGGTACTGCCAACCTACTACCTATCGACCTTGAAATTGAACGAACCTGTCGAAGAAATCGTAGGGAAACAAGGCAGACAACGATGGCGGACGAGCAAAACGCAGATTTACAACAGGTGATCGAAGTGGCCGAAGTCGGGAGACGAACATTGCTCGATTATGTCATGCCATCTATGGACGGGGTTCAATCAGCAATTCGAAAACCTGCGATCACGTGTAACAATTTTGAAATAAAGCCAAGAACCATACAAATGATTCAGCAGTATCAATTTTGTGGTCTGCCTAACGAGGATCCAAAAGATCATATTGCAAGCTTCGTTGAGGTCTGTGACACGTTTAAATATCATAATGTTTCTGATGATGCTGTTAGACTTAGGTTGTTCCCCTTTACACTAAGAGATCGCGCTAAGAACTGGTTAAATTCCTTACCCCCGGATTCAATTACAACGTGGAATCAATTAGTTCAAAAATTCCTATCTAAATTCTTTCCCTTTGAAAAAATGGCAAAACTCCGCAACGAAATTAACAACTTTAATCAATTCGATGGCGAGACGGTCTACGAAGCATGGGCCGATTCAAGAAACTTTTACGAAAATGCCCCCAACATGGTCTACCACAATGGATGCAAATACAGACGTTCTTTATCGGCCTATCACCTTCTACAAGGACTCTTGTCAACTCTGCAGCCGGTGGATCAACACTTCAAAAGACGGAAGTGGAGGCGTTCAACCTGTTAGAGGAGTTATCCCTCAATAATGATCAGTGCCCGGTTGAACGTAAAATTTTGAGGAGGCAGTCAAATACCCCAGAAATGGAAGCAATAAAAGCATTGACTACACAAATTGCATCCCTCACTCGACACATCCAAGGTAATCAAGCTCCCGTTAATGCAATTCACTCCCCGATCATACAATGTCAATGGTGCCAAGGACCACATGCTAGTGAAGACTGTCAGCAGGAGAACCAAATGGCTAGTAGTTCATCTGAACAGGCCCAATAGGTGGGAAATTATAATAGACCGACGCATCAAAATTCAAGTAACTATTATAATGGCCCGCGCAACAACCACCCAAATTTTTCGTGGAAGAACCCGAACAACGCCATTCAGATGCCACAAGTTAATCAACCGACACCTCCATTTCAAGAAAGAAAATATAATCTGGAGGATTTAATTGCCAAAATGGGGGAGCACACAAATAAATTTATGGCTGAAACAAGAACCACCTTACAGAACCAGTCGGCCCAAATTCGAAGCTTAGAAACGCAAATGAGCCAGATGGAAGCTGCACTAAATGGACGCACACAAGGTACATTGCCCAGTTCCACTGAAATCAACCCCAGAGACCAATGCAATGTCATCACACTTAGGAGTGGCAACGTTATTGACAATTGCGTCAAAGAAAATAAGAAAGTGGTCACACATGACGGAATGCATTCGTCATCATCCGAGTCCACACCAAAGGATCAAGAGCTACAGGAAGCTCCACCTCAGATCCCAAAGGAGATCACCCCAAAAGTTCCTTTCCCACAACGCCTGAAAAATACAAGATTGGATAAGCAATTCGACAAATTCTTGAACGTTTTCAAGCAATTACACATCAACATCCCGTTTGTCGAGGCATTGGAACAAATGCCAACCTATGCCAAATTTTTAAAAGAGATTCTATCACACAAAAGAAAAATAGAGGATTGTGGTACAATCGCCCTATCTGAAGAATGCAGTGCAATAATTCAACGAAAACTCCCACTAAAGTTGAAGGATGCAGGCAGTTTTACGGTTCCGTGTGAGATTGGGAACTGCATTTTTTAGCGTGCTTTATACGATCTGGGAGCAAGCATCAATTTAATGCCATTATCTATTTTACAAAAGCTGGAGCTAGGTGAAGCAAAACCAACACGAGTGATTTTACAAATGGCTGACAGATCAATAAAGCACCCGAGGGGAATCATAGAAGACGTGCTTGTTAAGGTCGATAAGTTCATATTTCCAGCAGATTTTGTAGTCCTAGATATGGTAGAAGACCGAGATATCCCGATTATCTTAGGACGACCATTTTTAGCAACTGGGGGAGCATTGATTGACGTGCAAAGGGGTGAGTTAAAATTGCGTGTACAAAATGAGGAGGTCATGTTTAATGTGTTCCGCTCGATGAAGTATCCGCAGGCTAGTGATGACATGTTTCGGATAGACACGATGGACTCCATATTAGCAGATATACCATTTCAGTTAAGTGACTCACTTGAAACAAGTGAATTTAATCGAGATATTTACCTGGACGAAAACGTGGGAGCTACAAGCTATGCATTATTGATGAACGCATTTGAACCCGAAAAGAAGAAGTATTTTGAAAGTTTGGGAGAGCCATCTATTAGGGTCCCCCCATCCATTGAAAGTCCACCCACTCTAGAGCTAAAACCTCTACCGTCTCATTTGCGTTATGCATATATAGGAGAAAATGAGACGCTTCCAGTTATTATCTCAGCAGACTTATCTCAAATAGAAGAAGAAAAATTATTACGAGTACTTCGCAAATATAAAGTCGCTATTGGATGGACTCTATCGGATATTAGAGGCATTAGCTCCTCCTTCTGTGTACATCGGATCTTAATGGAAGACGATCATCGCCCATCAGTTGAACACCAAAGGCGTCTGAATCCAGTAATGAAAGAGATTGTTATAGCACCGGAAGATCAAGAAAAGACTACCTTCACATGCCCGTACGGTACATTTGCTTTTCGACGGATGCCATTCGGATTATGCAACGCACCTGCAACATTTCAGCGCTGCATGATGGCAATTTTTTCTGACATGGTAGAACGATACATTGAGGTGTTTATGGATGACTTCTCAGTTTTTGGAGCATCATTTGACATATGTTTGGGAAATTTGTCTAAAGTGATGGCTCGATGTGTGGAGACCAACCTAGTACTTAATTAGGAGAAATGTCATTTCATGGTTAAAGAGGGAATCGTTTTAGGCCACCGGATTTCATCACAAGGCATTGAGGTGGACCGAGCTAAGATAGTGGCGATCGAGAAATTACCACCACCCGTATCAGTTAAGGGAGTGCGTAGCTTTCTTGGACATGCTGGTTTTTACCGGCGCTTCATCAAGGACTTCTCCAAGATTACTAAACCCTTGTGCAGTCTACTAGAAAAAGACGTGCCATTCAAGTTTACAGCAGAATGTCTTGAAGCATTTAATGTTCTTAAAGAAAAACTTGTGACAGCTCCGATTATCACTGCACCCGATTGGGACTTGCCATTTGAAATTATGACGGATGCGAGTGATTTCGTTGTTGGAGCAGTTTTGGGCCAAAGGAAAGATAAAAGTTTCTGACCAATTTACTACGCCAGTCGGACTCTTAATGATGCTCAATTAAATTATGCTACCACAGAGAAAGAGTTATTGGCCGTCGTCTTCGCCTTTGATAAGTTCAGACCATACGTGATTGGAAACAAAGTCATCGTATTCACCGACCACTCAGCAATCAAATATCTCATGGAGAAAAAGGATGCTAAACCTCGGTTAATTAGGTGGGTGCTACTATTACAAGAATTTGACCTGGAAATAAGAGATAAAAAGGGAACCGAAAATCTAGTAGCTGACCATCTCTCTCGTTTAGAAACTCAAGAGCATGTGACCGATCAAAACCAGCAAATAAATGAAGATTTCCCAGACGAGATGCTCCTTGCTGTGGCGAAGTTACCATGGTACGCTGATTACGTGAATTACCTGGTCGGTCAAACTATACCACCTGACTTGAAATCTTATCAACGAAAGAAATTCTTCTCCGACATTCGACGCTACTACTGGGAAGAACCTATCCTTTATAAGCATTGTTCCGACCAAATGATACGGCGTTGTATATCAGAAGATGAGATGGAATCAGTCTTGAGGCACTGCCACACTCTGGAATGTGGCGGGCACTTTGGAGGCGTTCGGACTGCAGCAAAAGTATTACAATGCGGTTTTTATTGGCCATCTTTATTTAGAGATGCTCACACATTCGTGCAGGCTTGCGATAGATGCCAACGCACAGGGAATATTTCGCGACGTAATGAAATGCCCTTGACGAACATACTGGAGGTAGAGCTTTTTGACGTATGGGGAATTGATTTTATGGGTCCTTTTCCCCCATCCTTTAATAACAAATATATTCTGTTAGCCGTTGACTACGTTTCCAAGTGGGTGGAGGCTATTGCGACACCAACCAATGACGGAAAAGTGGTCCTAAATTTTTTACGTAAAAATATTTTTGCTCGCTTTGGCACTCCTAGAGCCATTATCAGTGATGAGGGGACACACTTTTGCAGTAAACAATTTGAAGCCTTATTATTGAAATACGGAGTAAAGCATCGAAAGGCTCTTGGCTATCACCCTCAGTCTAATGGGCAAGCTGAAGTTTCAAATAGAGAGATCAAACAAATTCTGGAAAAGACAGTCAGCTCCTCACGTAAAGATTGGTCACGAAAATTGGATGACGCTTTATGGGCTTATCGGACAGCATTTAAAACTCCAATAGGAATGAGCCCATATCGATTAGTTTTTGGGAAAGCATGCCACCTCCCAGTTGAGTTGGAACATCGGGCATTATGGGCTATCAAGAATTTAAATATGGAATTACAAGCAGCTGGAAAAGCTAGACTCTTGCAAATTAATGAGCTCGATGAATTACGACGCGAAGCCTACGAAAATGCTCGGATATATAAGGAGAAAACTAAAGTGTGGCATGACAAACATATTTTGAAGAAGGACTTAGTCCCGGGGCAGCAAGTTCTGTTATTTAATTCACGATTGAAGCTTTTTCCGGGAAAATTAAAGTCAAGATGGTCGGGACCATTTACAGTTAATCAAGTATTTTCGCACGGAGCCGTTGAATTACGCCGAGTAGATAACGGCACATTTAAGGTTAATGGGCAAAGAGTAAAACCATACTTTGGTGGAGTGATCGAGAGTGATATTCAAGTCACTCATTTGGAGCCCGACACGTAAAGACCATCGAGCGTCAAGCTGTTGACGTTAACTACGGCACTTTCCGGAAATTTCCCGTCTATTTTATTGTTTTAATTGTCGTTAGTAGGTTAGTTATTTAGTTTGAAGTTGAGATTAGGATTTTCTTCTTGACAATTACATAATAATGATTAAAATAATAATAATAATAATAATAATAATAATAATAATAAAATAAAATAATACTAATACTAATAATTAAATAAAAAAATAAACATATCCGTTGTCTAGATGTATTTTAAATCAATATAGGTTTATGGTTAGTTCCCTAATATTAATTTTAGTTACATAGTTTTCTTTAGTTTTAGTTATTTTAACCATAAATAAAAATAAAAACAAAATAAATAAAAAAAAAACTAACATAAAAAATAGGAAGGTAATTTTTTAAAAACAAAAGGGGATATATTTTTTTTTTGGTTTCTGCTGTTTCTTCGATAGAAAGGAAAAGAACAGAACCTCCTGTTCTGCTCTTTTCGCCGCGCGAAGGAGGAGCCCGACAGCATCGCCGCCGCCCCCACCCGCGCAAACCGCGCCGTCGCCCCCGCCCACGCGCTGCGCCCTCACCAGAACTGAACCGAGTGCACAGAGAGCTTCTCTGTTCTCTTCTACCCGAGCCGACTGCGAGAACCAAAGGGGACAGCGTCGCCTCTACACCGCAGAAGCTCGCTCTCCTGTTCTGCAATTCGCCTGCGACACATTCTGAAAATTTTCCTGTTCTAAGCAATCGTGGTACGCCTCTTTTCTCTCTCTGTTGAAATCGAGTCAGGGTATCGCACAGTACCTCTGAATATCACAGTTCCGCTGATTCGATTATGCTATTTGAGTTTTGGAAATTGGGATTGTAAAACAAAGTAGAATATTAGTATCGAATCAGGACAATAAATTTGGTTATTTCTTTCTAGTTTCTGGGATGAGCAAACTTCCCCAATTACATTGTATTGGATTGGATAAGAAAAATATAGTTCCCCATCTGTTACTGCTTTAAAGCGTTAGTTGCATCTGGTCAAGGTGGTCGATCCACATTTGATGGATGGAATGATGGTGGTTTCTATCTCGATGTAAATTGACATACTTGTTAATTTCTTTGTTTTGTTTTTGCTCTTTATATTTACAATTACGCTATTGAAAATTGCTTTGCTACAGTTACTTTGTGAAATTGAAAAGTGTTATTCATGCTTCGTTGCTACATTACTGTTTGCATGCTGCACTTGTATTACTGACGTGTTCACTTCTCTTGGTGTTGTCTAGTTTGTCTTCCTGCTGGTTTTAGGCAACATATTTATCTTTCATGGCACCAAAAAGACAGCAAACTGCCTCTACCTCCTCCGTTTCCAGCCCATTACACCATTCTTTCTTCAATGCTTTGGCTGAGAGTTATTTTCAGGAATTCATCCTTGAAGATAAACCAATCGTCTGTGAAATTCAATTTTAGCCAAGTGCCAGTGATAGCAATATCCTGGAAATCCTGGAGCAGCAAAACTGGGGGACCTTAGCGGTCTTAGGAGGCGATGCAAATGTTAGCGTGGTGAGAGAATTTTATGCAAACTTGAGAGCCTATAGCAATGTTGGACCCATCATGGTACGCGGTAGGATTGTGGATTTTTCTGAAGAGGTAATCAACACCGCACTAGGACTCCAGGCCCCTACTTTTGATGAGTATGATGATATGATAAGGGCGGGGCCTGATTATGAGAAGATTCTTGGCGATATGGCCCATAGCCGAATAGTATGGGCATATTTTAAAGAGTGGTGCAGGTTTATCCGAAAGAACTTGATACCCACCTCACAGACTTCCGAGTTCATTAAAGATAGGGCGGTTCTTCTTTTTTGCATCCTTACACAACATTCAATCAATATCGGGCGTATTATTCACAGGAACATCACCTCATATTGCCGCAAAACCTAGTTATCAGCACGCATCCACCCTGTTTTGATTACACGATTATGTGCAGCTGCAGGGGTAGATATGAGTTCCCCAGATGAGATATGGATCCAGCCTACTGTCTATGGTAGGGCTCCACCAAATGGACTTGCTTTTATCGATCATGACACTCAGAGACAGCAGAAGCGTGTTGCCGCTTGGTTGCAGAGTATATTTATAGGTTTCTCATCAGTCCCACCTACACCAGGTACTGCCGCATCATCCTCGAGGCTACCGTGGGAGGACAATGATGAGGAACATTCCGAGCCTTTTTGAGGTACTTTTATTTTACCCTACTCATTTAAACTGATTTAACATTGGGGACAATGTCTATATTAAGTTTGGGGGGGTTTTTATTTGGTTTTATTTGGATATTATTTTTTTTTAGTTTTTAATTAAATATATAAACATGTTTAGATTAGTAAGTCTGCTTAATATTTTGAATTCTATGGTATGATTATTTATTTCATTTGTTTAAAGTGTCAATGACTGCACCTTTGATCAATGCCTGTTTCAACTTCTGAATAAATTCTGAGATAGTATGATTTGTGATCGTAGCATTGATTGGAGCTTAGGAAGTTAGACTTGTTTGTGTGGAAATGTTCATTCTTGTTTAAAGTTAATTGATAATGATATAAATTGTTGTCTTGAGATCGAGAGTCTAAACACAGTAAGGGAGTGCTTGAGTGTAAACATTGAAAGGGAGTGAGCTCCATTTAAATTTAGTGAGTGATTAGTGAGTATTAAATTGTTCTTGGTTTTGCCCTGCATTCATGAATACAAATTGTGATTTTTGCAGAATTAAGAGAATGACTTAGGCCATTTTTGAATCGTTTGAGCTTTTATTGACATACCTCATTTGTGTCATTTAAATGGCACTCTTAGTCTCCTATTTGAACCTTTATTTACCACTATTTTGTCAACCCTAACTTAACCTACCCTGAAATTATTTTGACTATCCTGTTTATTGAGCACAGAGTTGTGGGTACATATTATGGGGAGAGTTGGAGAAAGTAGTGGTGAGAATCAGAGCTAATTCTTTTGTCAATTGTCTAAGTTGTTAGTATTTTAAGATTTCATTTATTCTTCTTTTATGTTTTTCAGTGATTACAGTTGTGAAAAAAAAAAAAAAAAAAAAAGAAAAAAAAAAGTTATTGGAAAGTTGAATTGTTCAGTAGTAGAACAATTTCTTATATGCTATTTAATTTGTTGTTATTGTTATTATTTGAATTTTATGTTTGTTAGTAAAGACTTTGACAAAGGAGTTGGTTTTGAAAAATAGAGAGAGACAAGTTTGGGGGAATTATTGAGTTAACTGATTAGAAAAGAGTTCAAGTGAGTGTAAGGAGTGAGGGTGGCATAATGATGGATTGTGCTCTAGAGTTTCGCTTGAATCCAAAAATTTCCTACCTTATAAACCCGGCCTTACATTACAAGCTTAATCAAAGACCTATCGACTTTTATTCTGTTTACTCATATTTGTTATTAGTGAATAATGGGCAATACTGATGAACAATGTAATATCCGGCTCGTACGGATTTTTTTAAAATGTTATTATTATATTATATAATGGCATTTTCGTAAATATGTCAAATCATATCCATTTTTCAAAAAGAAAGCGTCATTACGATCCTAACGATTAATAGGGATTTTAAGGAAATTATGAGAATTTTCAGAGTTTGGACGCTAAATTTCGAGTAGATACGCTTCTCGTAATATAAAAGACGTTTTGGTAAAAATAGTAAACGAGGTCTAAATTGCGAACGGACAGTTTTAATAAATCTCAAATAATAAGTTGGACCTATTGGTGAAATAAGGAAGTTTGGGGAACCCATGTCGCTAGCCGATTATCGAAACGTAGGACGAAATATATATAAAAACTATGGAAGGGCATTTTAGTAATTTGCCAAATCAAATTTTATAAAATTATAGAAATCTCTTCTTCTCCCTCACATTTTCTTCTTCTCTCTGGCGTTCACGAACAGAGAAGAAACTTCTCCCTCAGCCGCCGACGCCGATCGACGATCCAACCTCCGTCCGAGCTCCGTTCGTTCCGATTTCTTCACGGTTTCCCTCCTCTCGCTATCCTAGGTATGCAGCTTCGGTCTTTGAGAGTTTATTTCGAGTTTTAAGGAGATTTAATTATTAGGGTTCGATCGATTTTCGTTAAAAATGCGAATTAGGGTTCGTATTAATAGGGTTAGCCGTGATTAGATATATATTGAACGTATCGGACGTTTTGGACGAAAATAAACCATTTGTGAAAAAGTTAAAAATTGGGAATTTTCGGTTTTTAGAGAAAAACTCGTAAATTGTGAATTGAGGTACCCGAGCGTAAATTGCCGAATTAACAGCTCGAGGGAATTAGATCAAAGCTTAGGAAATTCTTTAGTTAAGGTTTTGTCAATTTGGACGTTTAAAAGCTTAAACTCATTTTAATATCGAGATGTTGTGTTTTGCCTCAGACAAACAACGCTCGTGGACGGAGCTTGAGCTGCACTGACCGCGAGGTAAGTTCTCGTGATCTTCTCTGGCCGATTGGCCTACACCGTACTATCGATGTCGCGTCGAGGATTTAGATGATTGATTGTTTAAATTGCTTTGGGTCGGGTAGATAGGTTTACAATTGTTATAGGTTATTCTATTTCGGTCTTGATGGTACATATGTTGTTTGTTTATTTTATGTTCATATCTGTTCATGCATCACGTGTTTTAAATGTCATGAAACGAATTTTCCGCACGACGTTTTAAAGTAAATGCAAAGAGACTAGTAAAGAAATCGGTATACAGTTTAAATGACCCTTCGGTATACAGTTTAAATGACCCTTCGGTATACAGTTTAAATGACCCTTCGGTATACAGTTTAAATGACCCTTCGGTATACAGTTTATAGCAAAGCAAAGTAAAGAAATCGGTATACAGTTTAAATGACCCTTCGGTATACAGTTTAAATGACCCTTCGGTATATAGTTTAAATGACCCTTCGGTATATAGTTTAAATGACCCTTCGGTATACAGTTTAAATGACCCTTCGGTATACAGTTTAAATGACCCTTCGGTATACAGTTTAAATGACCCTTCGGTATATAGTTTAAATGACCCTTCGGTATACAGTTTAAATGACCCTTCGGTATATAGTTTAAATGACCCTTCGGTATATAGTTTAAATGACCCTTCGGTATATAGTTTAAATGACCCTTCGGTATATAGTTTAAATGACCCTTCGGTATATAGTTTAAATGACCCTTCGGTATATAGTTTAAATGACCCTTCGGTATACAGTTTATAGCAAAGCAAAGTAAAGAAATCGGTATACAGTTTATAGCAAAGCAAAGTAAAGAAATCGGTATACAGTTTATAGCAAAGCAAAGCAAAGCAAAGTAAAGAAATCGGTATACAGTTTAAATGACCCTTCGGTATACAGTTTAAATGACCCTTCGGTATATAGTTTAAATGACCCTTCGGTATATAGTTTAAATGACCCTTCGGTATACAGTTTAAATGACCCTTCGGTATACAGTTTATAGCAAAGCAAAGTAAAGAAATCGGTATACAGTTTAAATGACCCTTCGGTATATAGTTTAAATGACCCTTCGGTATACAGTTTAAATGACCCTTCGGTATACAGTTTATAGCAAAGCAAAGCAAAGCAAAGTAAAGAAATCGGTATACAGTTTAAATGACCCTTCGGTATACAGTTTAAATGACCCTTCGGTATACAGTTTAAATGACCCTTCGGTATATAGTTTAAATGACCCTTCGGTATATAGTTTAAATGACCCTTCGGTATATAGTTTAAATGACCCTTCGGTATACAGTTTAAATGACCCTTCGGTATATAGTTTAAATGACCCTTCGGTATACAGTTTAAATGACCCTTCGGTATATAGTTTAAATGACCCTTCGGTATACAGTTTATAGCAAAGCAAAGTAAAGAAATCGGTATACAGTTTAAATGACCCTTCGGTATACAGTTTATAGCAAAGCAAAGCAAAGTAAAGAAATCGGTATACAGTTTAAATGACCCTTCGGTATATAGTTTAAATGACCCTTCGGTATATAGTTTAATGACCCTTCGGTATATAGTTTAAATGACCCTTCGGTATATAGTTTAAATGACCCTTCGGTATACAGTTTAAATGACCCTTCGGTATATAGTTTAAATGACCCTTCGGTATATAGTTTAAATGACCCTTCGGTATATAGTTTAAATGACCCTTCGGTATATAGTTTAAATGACCCTTCGGTATACAGTTTATAGCAAAGCAAAGTAAAGAAATCGGTATACAGTTTATAGCAAAGCAAAGTAAAGAAATCGGTATACAGTTTATAGCAAAGCAAAGTAAAGAAATCGGTATACAGTTTATAGCAAAGCAAAGCAAAGCAAAGCAAAGTAATAAATGAATTTGTATCTGTATCTGAATATGAGCATGTTTTCTGAATGGCATACGCACGCATGCATCTGCATTTACTAGAGCTTCTGAGATTTAATTATCTCATAGATGTCTGTATGGTGTAGGTGTTTACGATGGGCGCTGCACATTGCAGCGATTGGGCGCTGCACATTGCAGCGATTGGGCGCTGCACATTGCAGCGATTGGGCGCTGCACATTGCAGCGATTGGGCGCTGCACATTGCAGCGATTGGGCGCTGCACATTGCAGCGATTGGGCGCTGCACATTGCAGCGATTGGGCGCTGCACATTGCAGCGATTGGGCGCTGCACATTGCAGCGATTGGGCGCTGCACATTGCAGCGATTGGGCGCTGCACATTGCAGCGATTGGGCGCTGCACATTGCAGCGATTGGGCGCTGCACATTGCAGCGATTGGGCGCTGCACATTGCAGCGATTGGGCGCTGCACATTGCAGCGATTGGGCGCTGCACATTGCAGCGATTGGGCGCTGCACATTGCAGCGATTGGGCGCTGCACATTGCAGCGATTGGGCGCTGCACATTGCAGCGATTGGGCGCTGCACATTGCAGCGATTGGGCGCTGCACATTGCAGCGATTGGGCGCTGCACATTGCAGCGATTGGGCGCTGCACATTGCAGCGATTGGGCGCTGCACATTGCAGCGATTGGGCGCTGCACATTGCAGCGATTGGGCGCTGCACATTGCAGCGATTGGGCGCTGCACATTGCAGCGATTGGGCGCTGCACATTGCAGCGATTGGGCGCTGCACATTGCAGCGATTGGGCGCTGCACATTGCAGCGATTGGGCGCTGCACATTGCAGCGATTGGGCGCTGCACATTGCAGCGATTGGGCGCTGCACATTGCAGCGATTGGGCGCTGCACATTGCAGCGATTGGGCGCTGCACATTGCAGCGATTGGGCGCTGCACATTGCAGCGATTGGGCGCTGCACATTGCAGCGATTGGGCGCTGCACATTGCAGCGATTGGGCGCTGCACATTGCAGCGATTGGGCGCTGCACATTGCAGCGATTGGGCGCTGCACATTGCAGCGATTGGGCGCTGCACATTGCAGCGATTGGGCGCTGCACATTGCAGCGATTGGGCGCTGCACATTGCAGCGATTGGGCGCTGCACATTGCAGCGATTGGGCGCTGCACATTGCAGCGATTGGGCGCTGCACATTGCAGCGATTGGGCGCTGCACATTGCAGCGATTGGGCGCTGCACATTGCAGCGATTGGGCGCTGCACATTGCAGCGATTGGGCGCTGCACATTGCAGCGATTGGGCGCTGCACATTGCAGCGATTGGGCGCTGCACATTGCAGCGATTGGGCGCTGCACATTGCAGCGATTGGGCGCTGCACATTGCAGCGATTGGGCGCTGCACATTGCAGCGATTGGGCGCTGCACATTGCAGCGATTGGGCGCTGCACATTGCAGCGATTGGGCGCTGCACATTGCAGCGATTGGGCGCTGCACATTGCAGCGATTGGGCGCTGCACATTGCAGCGATTGGGCGCTGCACATTGCAGCGATTGGGCGCTGCACATTGCAGCGATTGGGCGCTGCACATTGCAGCGATTGGGCGCTGCACATTGCAGCGATTGGGCGCTGCACATTGCAGCGATTGGGCGCTGCACATTGCAGCGATTGGGCGCTGCACATTGCAGCGATTGGGCGCTGCACATTGCAGCGATTGGGCGCTGCACATTGCAGCGATTGGGCGCTGCACATTGCAGCGATTGGGCGCTGCACATTGCAGCGATTGGGCGCTGCACATTGCAGCGATTGGGCGCTGCACATTGCAGCGATTGGGCGCTGCACATTGCAGCGATTGGGCGCTGCACATTGCAGCGATTGGGCGCTGCACATTGCAGCGATTGGGCGCTGCACATTGCAGCGATTGGGCGCTGCACATTGCAGCGATTGGGCGCTGCACATTGCAGCGATTGGGCGCTGCACATTGCAGCGATTGGGCGCTGCACATTGCAGCGATTGGGCGCTGCACATTGCAGCGATTGGGCGCTGCACATTGCAGCGATTGGGCGCTGCACATTGCAGCGATTGGGCGCTGCACATTGCAGCGATTGGGCGCTGCACATTGCAGCGATTGGGCGCTGCACATTGCAGCGATTGGGCGCTGCACATTGCAGCGATTGGGCGCTGCACATTGCAGCGATTGGGCGCTGCACATTGCAGCGATTGGGCGCTGCACATTGCAGCGATTGGGCGCTGCACATTGCAGCGATTGGGCGCTGCACATTGCAGCGATTGGGCGCTGCAATGTGCAGCGCCTACAGCGATCAGTCGCTGCCCTTTCTCCCCTCCGTTTTCCCGATTTTGCCCCTCTGTGAATTGCTTACTGTTTTAAATAAATTTAATTGTTTTAAATAGTTTATTTTAATTATTTTTAAGTTTGGTTTAAAAGCTTCGAAAGTTAGATTCAATTTCCGATTTCGATTTCGGTTTAGTTTCTGTTTAAAGTTTAATTAAAAAAAAAAAAAAAAGAATTACGGAAAAATTGGGTACAGTATTAGGGGTGTTACACAATAAGAGTGGATGGAGTGACCCTGAGAGGTATTTTTGATTTCCCTTCTCATAAGACACAATTATAGATCTATCAGTTAAACGAGAATGAGTTTGAGCATGTACACACACAAGAATTTCTGATTAAGTTTCTCTCAATGTGATATCATGAGTTGTATTATTGAAAGTATTTATTTAGATAGTTTATTTACATGCAAGTATCAAGCTGGGACAAAATACTGCGAACTATGATTTACATAATTTTACCATGGAAATTTTAAATATTTTGCACACTTTAAATTTTAGAAATTCCTAGATAAACTTTGCTAGATTTCTATGCTTATTTTTGTTCGCTTGAGGACAAGCTTTCATTCAAGTTTGGGGGTGTGATAAGTGTGTATTTTTACACACTTTATTGTACTCTTTAATACTTGAATTGATGAGTTTTACTCAAGTATATGAAATTTCTGATATAATTGGTGAGTGTATAGAAAAATTGGAGAATTACAGGTTTCGGTGAAATCATTCTAGAAGAAAAGCGAGCAATTGTCGATCAATTGGATATTTTAATTATTTTAATCTCAACCGTTGATCAATCGACTATTTTAATTGATGGAGGTGTTTAAATCTGGACCGTTGAAGCTTGTTTTAATCTTAGCCGTCGAAGATGATTGTGGGCTGGGCTTCAAATTAATTAATAAATAGGTTATATGTTAACCTAATTGAAGTCATTCAGCCCCAGGGAAAGGAGAGAGAGCAACCCTAGCGAGAGACCGGAACGAAGCGAGAGCTTCGAGAATTATTTTCAGGATAATTTTTCTTTCCCTTTTTCTTCTGAACTATGAACTTCTTTAATTTTAGTTTTATTTTCTTTTTCTCATTCATGAACTAAATTTATTTTCTAGGGTTATGATGTAACTGAAACTTGACTGTTTAATATTTCTAATTTAGTTTTTATTTTCCTTTTTCCGATATCGTGTTGAGTATGCTTGTCTGTTCTTCATGCTTAATTTTTCCTGATCACCAAAGTTAAGATTTTTAGGGTTGTTTCGAAAGACGGAAGTTGCGAAATAACTGGGCATTGATGAGTTTACCATGAACTGATTCTAGACTAGGGATAGCTAGGACTTTTATGTAGTTTTATGATTTTCTACACTTAATGTATTCAACTGATTTGAGTTTGAGACCGGGAGGTGATAACCTGTTAGTTGGATAATATTATTATAGCTCGGGAGAGAATAATAATTAAAATAGAAAAATCGCTATCAACACGTAGGATTAAGAAATATTAACTAAATTAGGGATATTAAATAGGAAAGTGGATGTGAAATCAGAATCCCTAGATTCTTTCTTGATATTTACAAAATCTTTAATTATATTCCTGTCATTTATTTTAGTTTCCTGATTAGTTTATTTAAATTACTCTAGTTATTTAATTGTTTAATTTAAAATCAAATAAAAATCAAATCTTTTTAATAGAAATTAAAGTGTTTTAGTCCAATTAATTTAAAATTAACTTAATTTAATATTTTAGTAAAACTATTCCTCGTGGGTTCGACTCTTACTTAAAAACTATATTACTTGTGCAACACGTACACTTGCGTATCACGATTTTTCGTAACATGAACTCGAAGAAGGTGAGGAATACGTTCCTCCACATGATGAACGCACAGATTGAAGAAGGATGTCCGTGGGAGTGCATTGAGCAGCCGAGACGATTTTGACCCGTGGGAACGAGCGTATAGGTATTTTGAGTACGTTAGGTGAAATGATAATGGATTTGTGGATAAATGTATAGATAGTTTGTTTTAGGATGATTTAAAACTAGTTGACGATAATGTTGTTGACGATGGTTTCTGGATAGTTTTGTGGAAAAGTGTATGCAAAGATAAGTTTTTGATGTGAATGTTAGAGTATTAGAATGTATAGGAAGTGAAGTTTTTATTTTGGAAATATACTGGAACTGCTTGGGGGTTTTAAAACCGTAGGGATATGTTTTGTTTTCTAACTGACCCATGCAGTTCGTTTTCACGAATTTTCACTCTATTTTTGGGTACGATGTTGAGTCGGGTTTTTGAGATTTAAGGCGTTTTATGTTTGGTAAAGTTTGTAGTAAGTGTGGGTGTGAAATGTAGGTGAAATGAATGAAAAAAAGTGAAGAAAGAGGTGAAGGAAAGGAGTGGGGCACGAAGTGGGCACTGAGCGCGCGCAGCAGGCACTAGTGCACGCTGCTGGGGCGCCCAGCCGATCGATCGGGTGTGGGCGACGATCGATCGGCATAGGCGCTAAGGTAGCGCGGGGCGCGGCAAAGAGTCTGTCGATCGATCGGCGCAACGCGCGTGCGCCGCACCACATGTGGCCCAAATTAGTTTTTTCAAAAGTTGACTATTCAAAACACATTTCTATCCGACCTTTTACGATACCTTTTAAATATATTTTACGAGCGTCCCCCACATATTTCTAAGGATTTTAAAGACCCAAAAACCGAGTCGATGTTTTAACGAATAAGGGTTTTAATCCTCGTTTTAATAGTTTAAAAGTCAACAAATTTTACGCCGAAATGTCTAAATCAAAGTCAATGTCAAGTAGAGTTTTGTGACGGCCTGGAAAGGGGTTTGGGTCGTTACACTTCAACATATTCAGATGCAATTTATTGCGACAACCCTGATAGTTCAGTGATACCATAGAGGAGGAGATGCGATTTCTTCTGAAGTAAGTCTCTCAAATTTAAGCGCGACTTAAACTTGAACGGTATCGGATGCTGAGTTGGCCCATCTGAGGCCTTTGTGGTAGAGAAGTTTATTTTTAATAGAGTTTTGCATATTTGTTTCTTTTCCAGAATTTCCTTGAAGGTGGAAATTGTCAGAGTTCAGTGTTCTGGATTCGCTTTGGATTGAGCCACATAACCCGTTGGATCTCTCATGTGGAATTCATGTCAATATGGAGATTGTTAGAATTTGGTGTGACCCGAATTCTAGTTTGGTCGGAACGGGCCCGTATATCAATATTAGGGTTTTACGTTTTTTCTAGATATTGATGCTTGAATCGTAAAACTCATTGTACGGAATTTGATATGAGTGATTCTCTCATTTGCCCATGGTTTTTTTCCTTTCTAGGATTTCCACGTAAAATTTGGTGTCCATTATTTTCTCGTTTTCTTTTTCAGTTTCTCGATCATTCGTTACAGGTAGATTAAGGCGTCTAATTCTAACAAGGACCAGGAGATTATGTTTGTGCCGAGAAGAATACAGAAACCACTGGTTCTTTTCCAATCATCCAGACAGGAGGTGTAGTCAGCGTTCGTATAACATGTGAAGTCACAGGATCTAGAGGGCGTAAAGGAGATTCTGCGAGATAGAGTACCTTTGATATACTGAAGAATCCACTTCACGGCCTGTCAATGGACGTCAGAAGAAGAGTGCATGAACTGTGAGACCTTGTTCACTGCAAATGCAATATCGGGTCGTGTGAGGCAGCAGTATTGGAGATCTCCCACTATGCTGCGATATAGAAAACCATCCTGTAAAGGTATTCCTAAGTGGAGAGATAGAACGGTCCCAGCTACCATGGGAGTCGAAACCGGTTTGCAAGAGTCCATATTTACCCTGTGAAGGAGCTCAGATATGTATCAAGATTGAGAAAGGTTCATACCGGTAGAGGCAGTGACGGAGATACCAAGGAAGTAGGATAACAATCCGAGATCTCGAACTCTAAACTGAGAATGTAGATACATCAAAAGTTGATCTAAGAGTGTAGCAGAGTCACCTGTCACAATAATGTCGTCCACATATACAAGCATAATGAGGAAGGATGATTGCGTACGACGTATGAAAAGTGACGAGTTGGACCTTGAAGCGGAGAAACCCCAGTTAATTAATGCAGTGTATAGCTTGACATACCATGTTCTCGGAGATTGTTTGAGGCCATAGAGAGCTTTATGGAGAAGACATACAGTCGACGGAGAAGAGGGGTCAATAAAGCCAGGAGGTTGTTGCATGTACACCTTCTCAAATAAATCACCGTGTAAGAAGGCATTGCTGATGTCTAACTGTCTGATAGTCCAACGAGAAGAGACTGCTAAGGAGAGCACCATTCGAATTGATGCTGGTTTGACCACTGGACTGAACATCTCATCATAATCAATACCTTTGGTTTGGTCATAACTTTTGGCGACAAGACGAGCTTTATATCGAGAAACTGTGCAATCAGAGTTTAGCTTCATCTTGAATACCCACTTGCAGCATATAAGTTTTGCACCTCTTGGTAGTGGAACTAACGTCCAAGTGTTGGTTTAGTTGAGGGCGGAAAGTTCTTTGTTCACTCTAGAAGAAAAAAAAAAAAGCAGAATCCTGCTATTGAAGACGGGGCTCCCGCTCTTGGGCAAAAACTCACAGAGTGGGATCCCATTCTGTAAAACCGGGCTCTTGCATTACCAAATTTTAATAGATATTTAGACGACAAGAGTTGTTTTATTGACGGACCATAGTTTAAGGGTGATATTGTTAACTAACATAGTTTAAGAGAGAGTTTGTAATAATCTTATAATTTAAGAGTTTTTTTTGTAAATTATCAAAAAAAAGGCTTAACCTTTCCTGCGATGGGATCAGATCATCATCAGGGGAGAGGACGAAGAAGGTCTGCATCTATTTGCATGAAAATATGGCACATAAATATTTAAAGGGTAAAGTGCAATTTGGCCCCTACAACTAGGTGAAATGAGCAATTTACACCATAAACTTGAATAATAGGTAAGAACAACCTTAATGTATTGATAATGGGCAATATGGCCTCTACCGTCATATTGTCCATCAAAAAGTAACTATTTTTCACTTGTTCATTTTTTTTTTCCAGAAATGCCCCTCACTGGACCGAACCGGACCAGATTGGTTCGGCTAATTCCACTCTGTTTTTTTTTTAATCCTATTTCTCAGAAAAGAGAAGACAGGGGAATATAATTAAAAATAAAAAAAAAAACCAGAGTGTAATTAGCTTAACCGGTCCGGTCCGGTTCAGTCCAATGAGGGGTATTTTGGGAAAAAAAATGAACAAGTGAAAAAACGTTATTTTTTTACGGAAATTATGACGGTAGGAGCCATATTGCCCATTATCAATACATTAAGGTTGTTCTTGTCTATTATCCAAGTTTACAGTGTAAATTGTTCATTTCACCTAGTTGTAGGGGCCAAATTGCACTTTACCCATATATAAATATAAATGATAATGGGCCAAATACTTCATATATACGTATATATATAAGCCATATGCTCCAGGTTTTGGTTTTTACGCAAATTTCAACGTTATTTCTTCCGTTTTATATTTCTACATTTATAGTAATAACAAGGTAAAATTGATCTTCCAAAAATGAGACTATTTTAAAGTCTTTTAAGCATAATTTTCTCACTAACTCAACACGAGCTAAAAGGATAAGGCCGTAATCCACTATTTGTATCATATCTTAGGCACATCTTATCAATATTTGTATGACACATATTTTCAGCATGTTACTTGTAACATCAAATATTTCACGTTAAATAAATTTACACCAACGTGAAAGAAAAATAAATAAAGAGGATATAAAATAATAAAGGACAAAATAAGAAAAAAAAAAAACAAACAAAGAGATAAAGACATGGATGATCCTATCCTCAAAAACTAAAATGTGTCCTCTCAAATTGAGTTAGTAAAAACTACGTTATCGACTTGCATTCATATTATAAGTAAATATTCTACATATGTCTATGAGTTTAGTAGGAAATTGGCCTAAACCGCGGTGCTAAAGTTAATTTGGATATTTGATTATGAATCTTAAATTTATCAAAAAACTTTACAACTAATGTAGAGATTACGTATATTTTATTTGAATGAAATGGACGACGGAAATGAAAACCCTAAAAATAGAATCCGAGACATTTACTATCATGTGTACTAAAATTTTAATGCAAATGCCCAATGCTTATTATCAGAATTAAATTAAATTAATTAGAAAATGAAAGTATATTTAAGTTGAATATATTAGTTACTTATTTAGAAATATGATTCTTATGACCATGATGGTTAAATACTATGTTGACTAGGACTCTACTTTCAACGACACCAATGAAAACTTATCAACTGTGGACACCATTTATAGCTAGAATCATCAAATTTAAATTGAGGTTAGCATAGCATATGAGATTTGGAGTTTGCCAGAAGATTGAGTTTTTTAAAACTAGAAATTGAGATGAATTCCTCTTACCTATCTCCAAATGGTTTAAATTTCAATAATAATAAATGACATCTCACCAAATTACTTACAAACAAAAAGTTTATTTATTGAGATCATCAAATCTTTTTAAACTACATTTTCAAACAAAAAAAAATAGTGCAGTCTGATTGATTAACAAATTTTGCCATCAGTCAAAGGAACTCAGCCTTCTTCCAAAAAAAATATTCATCTAGATTTAATAAGAATCATCATAAATGATTTTTTGAAAATCTCTACCCCTAGGTGGATTAAGTCTATAGTCTTACTGTCTGTCATATCAATTACCTGCCGCGTTAGATTATAAAATTGAAATGTAAATCTAATAATATTACTCTGGTCACAATAGATGTTGCTATTTTCCAAGAACTTATATATCATTTAAATTTGTTAATTACAGTTTTCCTGGAATACATATTACACGCGTCTTATTCAGTATTCACAACATGTCAGTCATTGATGAGTTCTATATATACAGAGATGAAATGAAACAAGGTGTAGGTACCTAGTTAGTGTCACACACGTGTTGTTATCCTATTGGACAGAAGCTTGGTGCTTTCCAAGTTATTTTGGTGGTTCCATAAGAGTGGAGACGGCGAAGTAGAGAGTGGCCAAACCAGAGTCCTCTGTTTTCTAATCCTTCTGATCATCATGTTGGTGTGTTGTTTGAGGAAACCGTTCAATGCCTTGAAATAGTTGCTCGAGTCATGGTCCCTTAAAATCGAACCATCCGAGCCGTAGGCAGTAGGGTCGCTCAGGGTCTCTAGTGGGTGCGGATGGTTAAGAAAGGCCCTTAACACGCTAGGAAAGAACCCCCGTTGAGCCTTGTCCAAACAGTAGAGAGCACAACCTCGAGGGAGTAGAGGATGTGGAGGGGACGACTTCTCATCTGGCTGGAGAATGAAGATCTTACCCAGTGGAGAGTATAACAGCCTCTGCATACAATTGTAAGTTACAATCATTAAAGTTTTCAAATTCAAGATCATGATCATAAATACAGTTTCAAGCTTTCAACTATATAAATGATTAAAATCAAAGCATAAAAATATGATTTTTATTCTGTTAAAAAGAGCACAGAGGAGAATATGATGATACTTACATTTCTATTTAGGCATGAATGCGATCTGAAAGAGCTGTTCAGACGTTTAAGTAACACGGCTACATGGTCCGGGTAGTTGCAGGAGAAGGCTCTAGGGACGATGTCTCTATGCATTATGACACAGTGGATGTTGTCTTCATCCAAACCCAATTCGTCAAGTATTTTTTCGCCCCCACAGAACACAAATGGTGAGCCAAAAGTGACTACAGGTTGAAGCATGAAGGGCTTGACCAAATTCCTTTTCAGTACCATCAAGTGAACTAAAAGAGAGAGACTACCTCCCAGAGAGTGACCAGTAAACTGGAATTTTGCTTCATCTCCATGTCTGTCTAAATGGTCGATTATTTCTGGCATGAACTGCTCGTATATTCCTTTTGCAGCTTCATAAATTCCTCTATGAACTAGCACATGTGTCCCCTGCATATGAAAAATAGAATCTCAATCTCCATCTTTTGCTTTCTTTTTTTATCTCAGTGGCAAAGAAAAATTGCACCCTTTAAGCTTTGATCTATACTGGTGTTTACCTCAAATTTGATCGGTTCAAAGAAGAGGTTTGCTTGCCAAGACGCAAAAGAATCTGACCCCTAAAGTTAAATGCAATCCGCATCAAAACAAATCACTGAAAATGAAAGAAAACAGCAGCGGAACTAACCAACGGAAGCAAATACTAAGACATTCCTTGAAAAATGGAGAAATAGGGAAATACCTGAATCACAAAGAATCGAGTAGACGAAGTGGAATCATCGCACACAAACCATTCACAAGGAGATGAATGCATAGACTGAAGGTCCTTGGCTGTCTTCAGCTTTTGCTTCTCCTCCGCAGCAACTACTGCAGTCATTGTCGACGCTGCAACAAAAGCAGCAACTTCTGGATTATTTACCAGAGATGAGCTCTCTCCTTTCTCTTGTGGCTGATTTCCTTTTCCCGTATCCTCCTCTCCTGATTCACTTGGAGACAGAAGGTTCTTTGCTTTTGAGTGGACATAAGTTGCAGCTGAGGCAGCAATCTTATAAGCAAAAGAAGGGTTGATCAGTCGTTTTCCCCCAGACTCCTCAGATTTAACTGGACATGATTCTAGTTTAGCTTCAGTTAATCCCGCCTCTGCCTTTTTTTCTAAGGAAGATCTTACAAACTGTAGGTCGTAGTTTATTTTCAAATCCTCAGCCTGTATACGATTATAAGAAAGATCTTTACATACCTTGCATTCACCTAGCTTAAAATCCTGAAGGTAAAAAAAAGATAGGCTAAAAACAAATGCTATTATCTCATACCTTTATCTGTGGTATCACGTACGCCTTGTTAGATAAGAAAGCCAGCTTAGAAAAATTCTTCGTATCAGACCATGGAACTCGAACTAAATGCCTTGAAAATGATTCGCGGTCATATATCTCTTCTCCTTCATCCTCTGAACTGTAATCCGCTATACACCCACCATTTCCATCACAGTCGCATCCACCATTGTCATCTACTTTACAAAATTCATCTTCAAGCATTCCCTCTTTAGGCCGCAGACTCTGCCAATGACTTCGGATTTGCAATATCCTTTCCACCCAGTTTGCTCTCATTTTCACCTCCTCTTCTCCGTTGCTTTCAACTGCATCATCCACCATATCAGGCTCCACCGTACTGGTCTCTGTTTCAAATGAGACAGATCGAGGAGGCGAAGAACCCCATAATTGAAAAGGAAAATTTCCCAATGAATTGTTGTTCTTCTTTGGTTGTGTTGATGAGGCCCGTATATTATTGACCCGGCAACATAGATAATTATCAGAATAAGACCTTTGAATGCTAGCCCGTTTGCAAAGTTCATTACTAGAATGTGATCGGCGAAGACAGCTGTGCTCTGTGAAGATCTCCTTCGCTGCACGGGCAGCTGGCGAAGTGGGAATCGCCACAGAAGAGCATGTCATGATTATGAATGAACTGTTATTGCTATGGTGGTGCCTGAAAACGGGAGATAATCAAGATTCTGTTACAGAAGAATAAGATTTTACAAATTTCAAGGCAACTGGGTTATCTTAAACTTCATTTTCAAAAATTTATGATTACAGAGTAACGTAGACCCCAAAAAACCTTGGAGTTTTCACAAAATTCTAAAGAACTTAGGCATTAGACACGTGTTCCCCTAGTAAACATCGAAAAGAAAAAATGCCACAATCTTGAATGAATCATTCTAATATCAAAGTGTAGAAAACTTCAAACCCACAAAATAATGTCGACTTCACAAGGAAACGGGCAAAACAAGACAGTTAAACGACAAAATTATTTTGCATTACCAATGCTTTCTTCACCTTGTCATCCTTGAAATAGTGACAAATGTTTGGAAGTTAAAATAAAAGGATAGAACTTCAACTTTGACAGACGAACACGTATAAATTTGGACACCATATATCTTCACGATTATGGTCGATATTCTCTATGCAATCTTATTTAACATTTGTTGAGTGATAATCTTAGCTGATGAGTGTAATTTCAGACGCAGTGCTGAACCCCAATCTAAAATGCGCTTCGATCCGCACAGCAGCTCGAAATAAAATCATCGACGATCTGAGAATTTCCAAAATAGCTTATCTACTTCGTATTATTTTAATTGGGAAATCCCACCCTCAATCGCATTCATCTGTCTATGATATTTACAAATTCGCATCCGGATTTTTTTTCTCTGTTTCATCGATCTTGAAATATTCAGCCTAAAGCCGACCGACCCGGCGTCTAATGTCTCTTTCCATTCAAATAAAGGTCAATACCAAAGTACTGCAACTATCTGAGCAAAATGCGTATATTCCACCGAGGCCATTAACAAAGTAGACTAATCACAAATGAGGAGAATATCACGATCAAAAACAGCATTAAAAATCAACGAATTAGTACCTCACTTCCTTGAAGAACTTCCGATCAGGATCATTCTCCAGCATTCGAAGTTATCATAAAATCAAAAAACGTCGAAATGGAACATGAAAATGAAGTCCAGCGATGGCGGTCGTGGCAAATGCTGCGGAAAAAAAAATCGATAAAACCAGAAAAACAAGCTGAAAATGCATGAAATTGGAGACGAAAGCATTTCATTCCAGTAACTTCCTCATTTTTTCTTCCAATCGGAGCAATTCGATTCCGTCCGGGATCGGAAAGTATGGAATTTATAGAGGAGGAAGAGACGTTGAGATTCAAAATGCACGTGGCCATAATTTGACGTAAATACCCTTTTCAACAATTGAAAGTGGTTGGTTCGAAATTCGGCAAGCAAATTTAATGACCATTTTCACTCAATAATGCTTCATGTTATGTTAACTAATATATTAATTACTAGCTTTGTTAAACTTAATTATCTACTTTATAGCTAATATTAGAATAATCCTCTCAAATTATTTACTTATTTATACTTGGTATAACCAGTTTTTTAATATTGGTATATTCAATTTCACTTTATTAATGCGACATGTGTAGATCATCCAACGGTCATAACATAATTGACATAAAATTTCTTTGTTTCCAATCGTGTATATGTTAATACTAAATCATTAAATTAATTATTTTTTTATGATTTTTAACAAGAAACTAGAAATTAAAATTGGTATTAAATGAGATGGTTGCCACCAAACATAACAGCGCCTTTATAAGAGGGATGGATTCCTTTTGCTCAAGGGTATAATCGTCACTATCAAAATTAAAAGAAAGACGTAAGGGTATGTGAGTAATTTGGCAGACGACGGGGGCAGGCCAAATGTCCGGTTGCATGAAAGAAAGCATTAGTTACGGACAGCATTTAAATAGTTGGAACTCTAATGAGAGAAAAAGGGGAAATATAAGGAAGATCGGTGAATGGACACGTCACTTCTGAAAGATTCCGACCCTTTGCTAGCTGAAGATGAAAAATTTGAAGTATAAAGCCCATGCAGCTGAAGATATGAGTGGCTGCAATCCGGGCCGGTCCAGTTTTGGGCCAGAATCGGAACTGGATGGGCCACTCACTGTGGGATTTTTCTTGCTGTCTCAAAAACCGTCTCGAAATCTGATCAAAATAGTTTTGATTTTTTTTTTAATTTTAAAACAATTAAAAATAAATCAAAAGAATGAAAATTAAAATTCACTTATATTAATCCAATTATCTATTATTAAATTTAAGTCCAACAAACTCATTACAACATCTAAAATAAATACAATACTTTAAAATCCAAACTAAATGTTAAATCTAACTATCAAACATTCATATTATATCTAACAAACTCAACCAAATTATCAAATATGTAAAATAAATAAAATCATCTAACAGCAACCTATCTATCGAGAAAATAGCATTTTCAAAACAAAAATAATTCAAATATGAAGATGACCATAGACAACTAAAAATAGACAAAGTTCTTATTAATTGTTGCCTTGATAGTAAATATGTAAAAAAAAAAAAATTACTCAGAGGAAACTTGATGTACAATTAAGGGTGCAACGTTCATATCGGACTTTAAAAGACAAAGTTTTTTAAAGTCTCATACACACCTGGAGCAAAAAATCTGACAGTCGTGCGAAACTGCAAAGTGGCGATACAACAGCGTTGAGCATCGGCTATCGCGCGAATTGCACAGTGCGAAGGTGGAGCGCCGATGAGCGAAGCCAAGCGAGCAAACAGAGAAGCTGCGAAATGCGAACACCAAACAGCGAACTAGCAATGGGCAGAGACAAAGTCTCTCTCTGTGCGTAGAGCAGACTACAGAGTGCAGAGGAGAGGGCTTAGGTTGGGTTTGGGCCTAAGGCTTGGGTTGGGTTCGGGTCGGGTTAACTCATACAATTCCAGGTTTATGATCGATTCGATTTTCTATCAGTTTTTTGGGATTTTTGTATCAGGACCGTGGACCATAGGAATTTGGATGCGAGAACGGGTCTCGGATCGTGCAACGTGTAGAACCGACCGGAACCAGATTACACCAATCAGTCCGGTCCGATCCCACAGTTAATATGAAACAAGAAATGCCAAAAATCAAAGCTTTACTCAAAGATTTTTCAAAAATGGGTAAAGATTCATTGAATGAAGATGATGCATTTGAAAGTGTACAAAAAGAGTTGTTGATTAAAAAACTACAAGTAAAATCCAAAAAGATATTTGGAAAGAGATGCATGAAGATTCACAAAGATATGAGAGAGAGACGTAAAGATTTAATCAAGTTTGAAAGAGATAAAGATTCACGCGGATTTGAGAGAGATAAAAATTTACGTGAAGATTTTGTTGGAGGTCGGGTTGGTGTTTTCCAACGAGGTAAGTTTGTTTTTCTTTGTTTGAAGAACCCTTCTTTGTCTGAAGAATCCAAGAGGGAATGAGAGGTTTGTTGGTGATTTCACCCTTCCCCGGTCATCCAATTTATAGGAAAATTTCTGAACATCTTTCTTAAATTTTGGACAATTTCGTATGTGGATTAGGTCATGATAAATTTTCTGTTGGTTTCCTTACCTCAATTGAATTTTTCCAACTTATTTTTCGGTGCTTAAATTTTTTTATTGTTACACTCATACACCATTCTCCACCTATAATTGATTATTTTGAAATCATATTAAATCAATTATGTTTTGATTGAAAATCCATGTCATTTATATAAAAATGCATGTAGGTTCGTAATTCGAACAGTTTAAAATCCATCAACCACGGTTTAAAACTCATTTCAATGATTAAATCAATATAATGCAATTTCAAAGAAAATCTACATTATTTAAATATATAGTTTAAAAATCATTCTCTACAAATAGATAAATTCAATGCATTATAGTAAATATGCTCGATTTAAAACCATATTTTCTCAAAATATCCAATGTCATTTTTAACATTCAAATTGAAAGGAAAAAATACAGTCCACTTTAAACTGACTCATATGACCGTAATCCACCATTACAGTTCCCGGGTTTTCTCCGGTAGGGCTGTAGAACTCCTCTTGTCTGATTCTTCTCGAGGAGTTAGGGATTTTTAACCCAAGGAGGACGTTTCACGTAAAGCTCCCAATCATTTTCATAGTCATATTCATTATACATGAAAATGCAAGTTCCGCCCAATGAGTTCTTATATTACCACAGCTTCCAACTTCCTCCTTCCTAAATGCATGCTTTAAATCAGTTATAAAGCAATTATATGCATGTTTAAAACGATGCAACTCGACTCACCCATGCAATTGATAATTGAAATCAATATGCTCAATTTAATGAAAATTGTCGTTTTCGAATATTTTTCGTTTCCATATTTCTTAAAAATTAAAAATATACAATTCAATTACTTCACAAAACCGAAATTAAACCATTCAATAAAAATTGAATTTAAACAAACTTAACAATTCAATATAAACAATCGGTTTTGAAATTATTCGTTTTAGCATTTCAATAAAAATGGAAATAAACGATTTTTACAATTATTATTCACTTTTCATAAAAACGATATCAAATTCTCAGTTCAACATATTCAATCTCAATCAAATCTATCATATCCAGATTCAAGACAGTAATTAAAATTATCTCCACCTATCAAGGCAATAAAGTTTAATCTAACTATTCTAATCGTTAGAGATATTTACTAGATGTCGGTTCCTCCACTTTTCCTCAAAATCTCCACCGAACTTATCGATTTTTTCATCAAAATGTCCCTCTCACTGAACTAAACAACTTTCACTAAAAGATGGATCGACGAATATCACATTTCCCCCTCTTTTTCTCTCTCTTTCCCCGCGGGTTTTCCTTCCCTGTTTTCGTTCTCTCATTCTCTGGTTTTCATCCTCTCTGTCTCTCTCCACGTGAAAACACACAAAGGCAGCTATCTTTTCCTTTTTCAATTTAAGAGAAAGGTTTCATGGTAAATTACCCTTTAACCAATCTTATCTCTTCCAAAAAACTAAATTGTTCTCCCCTTTTTGATTATTTACCAATTAGTCATAATAAATTAATCGTTAATCATCATTAACTTTAATCTAATCTAAACTAGATTAGTTTTAATCTTATCCTAATTAGATTAGTTATAATCTACTTTTCTTAATTTATAAAAATCTGAAATCGTATTAATTTTATCATTAAAATTTTAAACCATTACACGCTCGGAGATCGGAAGTCGAAGGTAAGACTTCTGACCGAGAGAAAGAGAGCTTCCTGAGTGAAATCGAGAGAGAGCTCTGTTGCTCTTCACCATCACTGAGTCTCTCAATTTATATTGGAGATTCGTAACAACTTCTGTAACAACCCGGCCACCGTACATCGATGGTTTACACCGAGCTGTGCGGCCACCGTACATCGATGGTTTACACCGCCACGTGGCAGCCACTCAGGCCCACCACGTGTACTCACAGAACTTTCCCCTCCCTGTAGGTTATTTTTGCCTTCCTCCCCACTCGAACCCAAGACCTCAGGGTTAAGTACCTGGGCTACAAGTGAGGAGTACCACTTGAGCTAGTAGTGGTACTCCTCACTTGTAGCCCAGGTACTTAACCCTGAGGTCTTGGGTTCGAGTGGGGAGGAAGGCAAAAATAACCTACAGGGAGGGGAAAGTTCTGTGAGTACACGTGGTGGGCCTGAGTGGCTGCCACGTGGCGGTGTAAACCATCGATGTACGGTGGCCGTACAGCTCGGTGTAAACCATCGATGTACGGTGGCCGGGTTGTTACAATAAAAGGCGCCTTTTATTGTAACAACCCGGCCCCCGTAACCCGAGGGTTTACACCGAATAGCTCAAGTGGTACTCCTCACTTGTAGCCCAGGTACTTAACCCTGAGGTCTTGGGTTCGAGTGGGGAGGAAGGTAAAAATAACCTACAGGGAGGGAAAAGTTCTGTGAGTACACGTGGCGAACAGAAAAGGAAGCCACGTGGCGGGGATGGTACCGCACAGCTCGGTGTAAACCCTCGGGTTACGGGGGCCGGGTTGTTACAACTTCCACTCCTAAATTCGAGATCTCTTCGTGTGACGTCCCTTTTTTTTTCTTTCTAAACTAAGCTTTCTTTAAAACCGAACGTCATCATAATATATACATAAAAATACCTAACTAAAATTACAAAAACAAACTGTATGGATACATCTATAACTGAGCATATCCATACAGACAAAAAAAAAAAGACTCCCCAAACAGTTTCAGAATATTTACATGAATATAAATCATTCTATCAAAGGTTTCAAATACATTTTTAAAAAGCACACTTGAAATCCTTAATTAACATATTTTAAAACCTATATATTCGTTCCTAATCTCAAAACATCTAAATTACTCCAAAATACCTATACATCTTCCCCACGGGTTAAAAGCGCTCCAACAGACACATCACACTCCCACGGTCATGCTTTTTCAATCTTGTTTATTCATCTTGTTGAGGTACATAATCCTCACATTCTTCTTGATCACCTACACCATAGAGACGTCTATGAGATAAAACTCAGTAAGTAAACGTAAATGTAAATGCATGACGTGCATATGCAATTTTATAAAACTCATTCATTCATTCATTCATTCATTTCGTGACAGTCTTTGGTTCTGGGGGATTCACTCAGCAGATAAAAAAGACACATCTTGCGGTTAGATAGCCCTTACCATCTGAAGGGAGGAAAACATGCTCACAACTGGAACGCCATGTCTGAACCTCTCCCCGAATAACCAACATAGAGGTTGTTTACATGATACTTTCATACTTACCATTCTTTTCATGAAATCAATGCATAATTTCGTTTTTTCATGAAAGTTTAAAACTATGATGCATGAACAATGTACAATACAATAACATAACTAGACTATCAACAAAGAACAATAGAAAAGCATTCTAAAGCTACCTAACTAACTACCCCCTCCTTAACTACACTATACATACAATTCACCAACACTTCAATTTAATGTATTACTCTTATGGTGTAGGCCAAATCGGCCAAGAAATCACGAAGACTTACCTCGCGTTTCAAACACTTCAAAAGCTCAAGTCCAACCACTTGTTCTTGTCAAAAACTTTGAATTGCACAACTTTCTACTCAACTTCATCTATACATAACTTTTACATTTCTTAACCATTTTTGATAATCCAATATGTTCTACAAACCTTATAACATCTAGTTTCATGTGGAATTATCCATTTAAGTCATAAAAATTAGAATCAAAACAGAATTGACCAAAACTGAACTGCCAGCACGTAAACTCTCCTCAGATTTCAAACAGATTTTTCATCCAATTTCAAATGGTCATAACTTTCTCGATTCTTAATAAAATCGAGTGATTCAAGTTGCTATGAACTCCTCTAAGAGTCTACTTTCTAATGGTACAAATCATTTACCAAAATAAAATCAATTGATCAGTTGAATATCACAAGAACAGAATCTGTTCTGTTTTTGGCATCTTCAAAACAGTTTTCTCCTTTTTGCAAACCAATGCACTAATTCATATTAAAACCCTATAACAATCCTTAAAACATCATTTAAACACACTTATCTTAAAAATCAACAATTTTTAAAGGAGAATTTGCAGGTGTTAGGGTTTTGAAACCCACTCCAATCAAAACTATAAAACCTTAAAGCTTAACATATATAAACATTAATAATTGTGTAAATCATAACTGATAACTTAAATTCACCTTTAATCTTCAATAAAAGGAAACTAGGGCGTTAGCAAGGAAGAGCTTTAATGGAGGAGAGCTGGAGGGTTTTCGTGGGAGAGAAGAGGGTTTAAACCCTTTTAAAAAGTACTTTTCACTTTTTTTTCAATTTAACATTTCAACCTCCTAGCCAAATTCATGTAGTCTTGGTCACACTACATGCAGTTTGCACTTTCTTTTTTCTTCCTCCTCTTCTCACGTGAATTGCTCCTCAATTGCACCACAATTTACTTTTAAATTTTGACTTCCCAACTCAAATCTCAATTGCCATTTCTCCTTTGTTTTACTTAATGCTCTCTCTTTTTTTTTCCTCCTTTATCGTTTTCGGCTATCGTTTAAAATAATAACTTGAAATTTTATTGGGACAAAAGTACAAAATGAAATCGAGTGTTACACTTCGGATTTTCTGCTAAGCATTCGGGTTTTCTGTTGAGCCTTAGAATATCTGAATCCAAATGGATTTTCTACCCATCTAGCAGCAAATCCGATTCCTAGTCAGATTTGCAGAGAACATTTCATTTGAGTTGATTTTTAGGGATTTTTCATAATCAGATTTTAGATTAGGTTTTGACTGACTTGATTTGGAGATTTCGAATTTTAAATTTAAATTTAGAAACCCTAAATTGTTATACAAAACATGATCGGATTACAGTTGGTTTTCAAACCTTATTTTAAGAAAACTCATTTCCAGCCTTATAAAAAATATATTTCACTACTCACCAATAAGAAAATAATTCAAATATTGTTGTATATATAGACAATTATATAAAAATAAGTTATCATCGTATTTTTTTTTAAATAATCCTAGTGAAAAAGGAGGGTCACACAATGACCCCCCTGACAAACTATAACAGAAAGACGGAAATTTTAAGATCTAACAACACCTCATAAGCTAGGAGGAAGTTGAAGTAAGGGGGATCCGAAGATCCAGCTTGACGGAGAGCAAGCTCAGTGACGACACCACCCATAAGCCGTAATAAACAAACATACCCTGATCAAGTTTAGGGATTCAAAACCCAAAGAGCGTGTCATCACCGCCCTATTACCCATTCTTGTAACGTGCAAACAAAACATCTCCACGCAATAGAAGATATGTGGGGATAATCTCCTGATACATTGACATCGAAATGTCAAAAACATCAAGAGAATTCATTCTTCATTATATATGTCACGACAATATAAAAATATTCATGTGTCAATGATAAACGTGTAAGACATTTGTACATATACGTAAAAATAGACTTGTTGGCGATCACGCCCCATCAAGTTTTATACCCAACAGGAGTTGACTGTAATACCCGGCTTTACGGGATATTAATATTTTAATGTAAATGATATTTTTATAAATATGTCAAATCAAGTCTATTTTGCAAAAAGAAAGCGTTATTACGATCCTAATAATTAATATGGATTTTAAGGAAATTTCGAGAATTTTAAGAGTTGTAACGCTAATTTTACGAGAATTACGTTTATCGTAATATAAAGGACGTTTTAGTAAAAATAGTAAACGAGGTCCGATTTGCAAACGGACAGTTTTAAAAGGACCCTGACAATGAGTTAAAGTCATTAGCGAAATAAGAAGATTTGGAGAAACCGAATCGTTAGTTAATTAACGAAACAAAGGACGAAACAAATATAAAAACAAAGAAAATGGCAAAATGGTAATTTGCAAAATAAATTTTTAATTAAAAACAAAAGCCTTCTTCTTCCTTCACCATTTTCACGCCAGAAGCTTGTGATTTTTCTCCACGCGATTCCTTCATCGCCTTCTCATGCCGTTCTCACTTCCGACTCCCGTTCTTCCTCCGTTCGTCTTCCGTTCTTCACGTTTCCTTCCCCAAACTCGACTCTAGGTATGATTCTATAGTTTTGGAAGGTTATTGTTCAGTTTTTATAAAGTTACACGGTTAGGGTTTCGTTTAGGGTTTTGTAAAACACGTGATTTAGGGTTAGAAATCGATAAGTTTGCCGTAGTTGTGAAGATAATGGAAGTGTTGGACGTTATTAGACGAAGTTAAACGATTAGTTGAGAAATGTTCGGGTTTTATGGATTTTCAAAGTTTTAGGAAACTCCGTTAATGGAGGTTTTGGTAAGTTGAACGTGAAATGCTCGACGAAATGCCTCAATGAAGTATTTTAGAGTTTTAAGAAATTCTTTAGTCAAGAGTTTCGTTAGTTTTGACGCTTAAAGGTTTGAACGTGCTTTAACGACGATGGTTGTGAAATTGCCTTAGGTGAACAACGCTTGTGGACGGAGCTCAGTGCGCTACGGATGACAAGTAAGTTCTCGTGACTTAATAGGGCCGATTGGCCTACACTGTACGTCGATATTGCGTCGAGGATCATTGGTGAATTGTTTGTTTATATGCTTCGGTTGGGTAGTTAAGATTAGTTCTTTTATAGGTTGTGTCTTTTATTGTCTTGATGGTATATATGTTGTATATAGATTATGCTTTTTATTGTCTTGATGGTACCTATGTTGAATGTTATGTTATACACGTGTTCATGCATCATGGTTTTTAAATGAGCATAGAAAATGAACTTCCACACGATATTTTCATGAAAAGTGATGTGGCCTGAAAGGTGGCCTGAAAGGTGGCTATTGATCTATTGTGTAGGCACAAAGGGGTCTGTCACAATACCACATCGCCTGAAACTAAATGAATCTACGTAATCTGTTATCTGGTCACGCGAGGTGGGGATCAGGCATGTCTGTTGTTTATGTGAGCATGTACCCCCCTCCGCTAGATAGAAAGGGTTGTCCGACAGTGGGATGAATCCTTTCCATTTAGCGGGCTGATATCTCGGTGACAATATGTATGTGACGTAATGATAAGAAAATATTGCATGATTTCTGAAACTCATACGCACAGCATGCATTGCATTTACGAAACTTACTGAGCCTTTATCTCATAGTGTGTCTGTATGGTGTAGGTGATCAGAATATAGGTGAGGATGAGATCCTTCCACCCGAGGAGTGATGCAGTTGACGGAGGATGGCTCGCGGGGGTATGCCGGCGCAGTCGAAGCGTTTCATGACCCGTGGGGACGTATGTAGGTATTTTGGGTTATTTTGGATAGAAAATATTTAGGTAAAATAATTGTACAGATAGAACATTATAAGATGTTTGGAACTAGACTAGTTGATAGGTTTATGTTTTGAAGTTTTTAAACGTTTTGGAAAACTTGTTTTGTAAATGTTTGGTATTAGGGAAATGTTCGGTTTTTAAACATATCCACGCGGTTTGTTTTTATGAAATTAGGTTATGTTTTTAAACGTGTTTTGAGTCGTTTATTTTGGGTGATTGACAAGTGAGAAATCGATGGGGTTGTGAGTGAGTTTTATGTTGATGATTATTGAAAGGTTTAGTGTGTATATATATGGTAAGGGAATTGTGTACGCAGGGGAAAGAAGGAAAAGAAAAGAAAGAAGAAAGGAAAAAAGGGGGGGGGGGGGGGGGGGGGGGAAGCCGAGCTCTCTGGAAAAATTCCAGAGAGCTTGGCGATCGATCGCCTGTTTGGGGCGATCGATCGCCCTCCTTGGTCGTGGTACGCCAGGCGATCGCCTGGAGTGACGATCGCTAGGTAAAAAATAGGCGATTGCCAAGGGTGATCGATCGCCTGTTTTGGGCGATTGATCGCCCCTCAGTATTTTCAACTGGCGATCGATCGCCTGTTTTGGGCGATCGATCGCCCCTCAGTATTTTCAACTGGCGATCGATCGCCCCTGATTTTGGGAAGTTTTTGCCCCTGTTTTGTCTGTTTCTGCTGCTTCATATGTTTTTAACTTTTAATTAAGTTTTCTTTTAATTGTTTTAAAGTTTTATTAAGTGGTTTTCAAAATAGATTCGAAGGTTTTAACAATTTGATTTTCGATCTAAATTCCGCTTGCAATTAAAGTCTATTAGGATAAAAAAAAATAATACGAGAAAGGGGGGGGGGGGGGGGGGGGGGGGGGGGGGGGGGGAAGCCGAGCTCTCTGGAAAAATTCCAGAGAGCTTGGCGATCGATCGCCTGTTTGGGGCGATCGATCGCCCATCCTTGGTCGTGGTACGCCAGGCGATCGCCTGGAGTGACGATCGCTAGGTAAAACCCCTCAGTATTTTCAACTGGCGACGATCGCTGTTTTGGGCGATCGATCGCCCCTCAGTATTTTCAACTGGCGATCGATCGCCCCTGATTTTGGGAAGTTTTTGCCCCTGTTTTGTCTGTTTCTGCTGCTTCATATGTTTTTAACTTTTAATTAAGTTTTCTTTTAATTGTTTTTAAAGTTTTATAAGTGGTTTTCAAAATAGATTCGAAGGTTTTAACAATTTGATTTCCGATCTAAATCCGCTTGCAATTAAAGTCTATTAGGATAAAAAAAATAATACGAGAAAGGGGGGGGGGGGGGGGGGGGGGGGGGGGGAAGCGAGCTCTCTGGAAAAATTCCAGAGAGCTTGGCGATCGATCGCCTATTTGGGGCGATCGATCGCCCCTCCTTGGTCGTGGTACGCCAGGCGATCGCCTGGAGTGACGATCGCTAGGTAAAAAATAGGCGATTGCCAAGGGTGATCGATCGCCTGTTTTGGGCGATCGATAGCCCCTCAGTATTTTCAACTGGCGATCGATCGCCTATTTTGGGCGATCGATCGCCCCTCAGTATTTTCAACTGAGATCGATCGCCCCTGATTTTGGGAAGTTTTTGCCCCTGTTTTGTCTGTTTCTACTGCTTCATATGTTTTTAACTTTTAATTAAGTTTTCTTTTAATTGTTTTAAAGTTTTATTAAGTGGTTTTCAAAATAGATTCGAAGGTTTTAACAATTTGATTTTCGATCTAAATTCCGCTTGCAATTAAAGTCTATTAGGATAAAAAAAAAATAATACGAGAAAATTAGGAATAGATTAAGGGTCACTACAAATTATGGTATCAGAGCCCCCGGGTTTTAAAATCGGTTCTGTAGACTGCTCGACTGCACAGCCACTACGCGGACATCTTTCATCAACTGTAAGTATGTTATAAGTTTAATTGATTTTAATTTTCTTAGGATTATTTGTTTGATTTTATAGGAGCCATAAAATGGTCCGAGGTACAGATGCTAGGGACGACACCATAGACCTATTAAGGGGTGTTATTACCCAACAATTCCAACTCATTGACCGACAAGCACAGCTTATAGATAGGCAATCTCGTCAGCTGGGGATGTTGACGAACCGGGAAAATCCTAGGATCGAAGGACAAGTCGCTCCCAATAATCACGGCACGAAGAGGGTGGGCAAGGAAGAAATCAAATCAAGTCGATGAAAGCGCGTACGAGGAACTTCTTGGGGACCCCTGTGTCCTAAATGCCAGAAGGAACACTGTGACAAGTGTAGATTAGGCACAGGTAAGTGCTTTCGATGTGGAGAGGTTGGCCACTATGTCAAGGATTGCTCGAAGCCAGGCAGAGACCAATCGGGTCGGGATCAGGAAAATGTTGCACCGAAGATGCTTGCCCTGACTGGAGAAGAGGAAACTGTCCAATCTTCAGCTGTTTCAGGTATAGTTTTATTTCGACAGTTAATGGAGTGAAGGATATTAGAGTAGAGATATAGTATAGAGTTAAAAGTTTGGAGATGATAATTTGGTAATAGGTTGAAATAAGCTTAAAAATAAAGAGGGGATGATGTAGACTTCGAATAAAAGAAGGATAAAGTTATGCGTTAAAGCCCATGACCCGGCATAACCGTGAGAATTGAGCGCTTGAAAAAAAAAATCAATTTCCATAAGATAGGTACAATTTATGGAATATGAGGTTTAAATATATGGGAACTAGACCCTAATTAACAGACCCCTAGGGTTTAGAATGAAATCAATAGAGGAGAAATTTGGAGTCTAGATGTAAGACTTACTAGAGAATTTTCTAGATTGTCAAGATATCGTTAGTGCGTACAAGTAGATAAGAAAAATATAGCAGGAATTTAAATAACCTCAATCTACGAGGAATTGGGAGAACCTAGACAATGGTGACACTCAAAGGTTAGCTTAAGTAGATTGTTGAACGGATGATGGAACAACTCAACGTAGAAGACGCGATTACGTAGGGGTGTTCGTATTGACCCACATCGATGAAGAAGGTAAGGGTATTTACTCGGAGTTGGAAGGTTAACGAAATTCGAGACAATAAAGGATTAAGGTTATACAAAAGGTATTACTCGAGATACGAAGTTTGGCCGACCTTTAGGAGATAAGTATTGCCTGAATGGATTAGTCAAATGAGGACGATTGTTAATTCGCAAAAAAGATTTCGACTGACTTACTATAAGGGGGAGACGTAGTAAAGTTAAGAGTAATCGGTGGGTAGTAGAAGTAGTGTTGAATAGAGGTTATGAAGCAAAAAGCCTAAGAACTAAGAAGGACTTAAGAACTCGAACGTGATAACTACTTGAAAGAAAAGTTTAGCACTCTAAATCAAATGTCGTGTTTCGAGGTTTAAAGTAACTAGTATGACCGTAGAGGGAATTGCGATTTAGCTAGAGTCAGGTTATAGTTGATACGAATTAAGTTGAGAGCCGCAAACAAATGTAAGGCTTACCTCCAAGAAGGAAGTAGGAACATCAATGTACGAGGAAATTAGAAGAGTAGGATTTGGGGTTAGAGGAGATTGGAATTAAGGACGTAAATTTATCTGCAACAAGATTGCAAACAAGAAGACTGTTTGATGAATCATTGTGCAGGAGCCAAGTGGGATATTTAGGACCCGACTAGGAGGAATGAAAAGATATGTACCATTGAGTAACTTGAGAGAAGTCCACGTGCGACATTTGAGATAAGTGAGGGGGATTGTTAGATTCAATGAAGAGTTAAGATTAGAAGTTTAACTCAGTGATTAGTGCCGAACGATTTGTGAAATTGCGGTTTATAGAATAGGAAGGACAAGGATGTGCAATAAACCCACTTAAGTAAACTTAGAGTGAGATTAAGTTAGAAAAGGTTCCAAAAGACTGGTGTTTATCTGGTCGAGACCGATAGACACATGGGTGATATAAGATTAGAATAAATAGTTGGAGTGAGTCTATGGCAAAACCTTGGGATTAAGTTGTACTTGGAGTTAACAAGGAATTGAGTTAAACAAATTAGCGTAACGTAAATAGTAAGAGAAAGTTAATTAAGGACATAGCGATAGAACTCATTAAGGTAGTTCAGAGTGAGATGTGATGTTTATAGGATCTTCGCTACAATGGGACAAAGATCCTAAGTGGTTAGCGGCTTTAGCTTTCGGTTGGACTCATTGAGACCAGGAGGTGTTCTGATGACATAGTTGTGACGTATAGCAACGCGAAATATAGAGAATGAAAATTCTAGTTGAGAAGCTCACCTGGAAATAGTTATTAAGACCCGTGAAGTGTTCAAGGAAGAGTATAATTGGGGTATTGTTGACAAAGAAGTTATACAGGAGCATGACTAGAGAAATGTAGACTCGGATGGTTGTGGTAGTGACTAAGGTTAAGGCCAACGAACTTATACCGGAGTTTAGTTTATACCGTAATTAACTCTATTAATTTGATGATCATTTGATTGATTATAAATAGGTGGAGAAAACTTTTGATATTTATCGAAAGATTCTTCTATTTGTTGAATATAATTTTGTTGATCATGTTCGGAATCTGGAGAAGATTCGGTGTCTTTGATTTTTAAAGTATTAAGCTTTAAAGTATGCATTCTTTTGACTAATTCATTTAAGAATTCTTTGTCTTTGTTTGGATTAGTAAAATTAAATTTATTAATTGGAATAGGAGGTTTGATATCAGGTTTCGTTAAAGGTTTAACAACCTGAGATTTTGAAGTAGAAGCAGTAGTTGTGTCTACAGCTGGAACAATGATAATTTGATCAATTTGTTTTTCAATTCTAGATAATTGATTTCCTACTGTTTGCAGGTGAATATTTGTAAAATTATTTTGTTTGACAACGATGTCTTCTTCAACTTTTGTTTTAGTAGTGTCTACTAAAGGGATACCTTCAATAGTGTGCTGATCCTTTTTGATAACTATGGATTCCAAAGGAGGATGCATAGAAGATATGGAATTAGATCCATTCTTTTTAGTCCATTTGATATGAAATTTTTCATAATTGTCTATGACCTGAATATTTGATTTGTGAATATATTTTTTCCAAAACCATGGAGGAAAATATACAATTTTTTGTTTGCGAGTTAAATATGCATAATATAACTCTTTAATTTGTAGAAATTGTTTGGTAGTATAATGTTTAAATATCCAAGTTTTAAACATTACATTTTTTTTGTGAATCAAAATCTTTGCTCATTAACTTCCTAATCTTTGATCCTGGTGTAAAATCCATTTAAAGATTAAAATTCATTTCAGAAGCTGTAGGGGATTCTGTAGGTAATTCCCTATTATTTTGATAAACTCCGTGAGGAATTTGATTAGAAGAAATATTCATTCCTTCAAGTTTTGATTCTTCAGGATGTTCCTGAGACTGACAGAGAATGTCTAGAACTAGTATTTGGATGAGACACTCGATAAGGAGCGAAACTTGATCTAGAGGAAAAACTTCTAGATAAAGAGATTTGCTAGTTAGTGCTGGAGTAAACCTAACTTCTATATCGACATCACTAGTTTGAACAATTTGATCAATCTGATTATTCAAGATCGAGTTTTGAGGAATAGCATTTGGAATTGTCCAACTTGCTGGAAAAGTGACTTCTTCCCAGTTAATTAGATGAGGAATATCAACATTTGTTGTTAACAGGTTGCTTTCGATAACAACAGTTTTTCCTATTTCTTTTCTAAGAATAGCGTTGGGACATAACGTGTTCATGACTTTTTAATGAATACGATAAATAACTGCGATCGTTTCCGATCCAGGCATAAAATCATATCCATGAGTTTGAATTTGAAGAGTTACAGCTTCAAATATATTTCTATCTGTTAAAGACAGAGTTAAATTTGGATAAACATTGAAATGGATTGGACCATGACAAAGACTGGTTTGAATAATTCCCATTAAGGAAGATTTCCAGTTGTTGTTTCTAGCATCTCGAAGATTTGCTTGAATGCTAGTATTTGATCCGGGCAAAGTTAAGGGTTTTAAAGCTATTTGGATTAACCCTATATGAACATATTTGTACTGTTGCAGATAATTTTGTAGATCTCTTAAACATAAGAGTTTGATAATTGTATTATCATTATCTAAACATATAGTTTGTTCAGATGTTTTGATAGATTTTTTTGTTTTTAAATCAAAGAACCCTAAACTGTATATAGTTTTAGGTGCTATTTTTGGAATAGTCCATTTGTTTAATTGTTGATTTTGACTAAGTTCAATAATTTGTTCGTTTTTGTAATGACTTTGATTTTCTCCAACAGAAAATTCCATAAGACTAAGTGTTAATTCATTCATGAATGACAGATAAACCTTTTTAACATCAATCTTTAAAATATAAGTTGAACTAATAATCATGCCTTATTGATTGTCTGATCAAACCTTATTGATTAGATAAACATACCTTATTGATTTTTTAATTACACCTTATTGATTGTCCTAAAACTTTCGATGTAAATATCACGTACGTTACGAGGCATTGTTGCGCTATCACAAAAGATAGGAATTTTATAATACTTTTCATTCTTCACAAGTTCAAAGGGCATACACGCCAAACAGCCAACCATAGGCACAACGGCTCAAGCCCACAAAGAACACAGAAGAAGAAATTAAAAAGTATTATCAAATCTGGACAACAGACCAATCCTCCACGTGATCATACACTGAAAGAGTTAGAAAGATCTTATTGGGATAATTAAATCATCGTATTGGTATATCAACTAATCTTATTGGTTGAACCAAACTCTCATATTGGCGAATGATTATTTAAACAAACTTAAATTAAAAGGATTACCATTGAAACCCTTCTGTTCATTCACTACTGAATTAACAGATGTTTAGCCTACCATGGCTCTGATACTAAAGGGAGAGAAGAAAGGACACACAGATAATAAAACGAAATACTTAGATTAAAAATACAAAATACAATAAAAACTTACAAGAGAGAGCAACCAGAGAGAAGCGGAGAGAAAACTAGTGAGAGAGCAATCCAAAAAAAAACTTCGATGTCTAAACAACAATGCAATGCTTCCTTATATAGAGAAGCAAAAGTAAAAAGATAAAATACAAACGTCATGGCTGACGATTTTGATCACTAGTGGATGCACAGCTGTCGTCCACTTTCATTTTGCCTTTGCCTTTAGCTTTTGCTTTGTCTTTTGCTTTAGTGTCTTTTGATTCTGCTTCGTTTGTTGAGTCATCCCAATCAGGTAGGCTTGGTGAGTTGTCCCAATCAATCAACATATCTGACACAAACGGTGTCGAAGTAGCAGCCTTTGATTTCTTTTGCTTCTTTTCCATTTTGATGAATTTAACCATTTGTAATTCCTTTGAATCTTTGAATTCTGGAAGGTCTTTGCGAAGATCATTCCATAGTTTAAGTTCTTCAGAAGACATTGTTTTGTTACGAAGCTTCCAGCATTTATACTCTGCTAAAGCTATGTCCCATTTGTACCAAGGATTGGTTTTAGGATTATACTTCTTGCCAATGTACTCAGCATTTTGTAAATCATACCCTGACGGATTTGCTTGATTCCTCATACGAATGATCAAAGGATGATTCGGATGAAAAGGACGAATATTTTGAAGAGCTACCCATGTAGGAACTTTGTATTCTCCAGGATGCCTAGGAGATAAAATTGTGGGTATTCTTTGATGTCTTTTTGAAATAGGAACACGAGGATAGTTGTCGTCTTCCATTTAAAGAACCACTTTCCCTTTTCCTTTGTTTTTCCTTTTTGATTTTCTCTGCGAAAGATCAATAAAAGATTCCCTGAAAGAATCCCATAAATCTTCAAGAGAAACAATATCAATAATATCATCGTCTGGATTTTGTGCTTCTCCGGGAAGAACAGAGAAAGAATTTGAATCTGTACTCATAGATTGTACATCATTTTGGTCGATATATATATAAATTGTTATACCCGATAGATGGATAAGGTCGTAGTGTAACTGAAATTTAGCGTTGGAGTAAGTAGTTTGAGAAAGCTTTGAAGGAGTGGAGTGGTAGAAGTTTGAATTGCAACCTGAGTGTTATTAGGAATCCTTGAACGATAGTCAACCCAAATGACGTTGGGAAGTTGAAGTTGTTTCGAGAATTGAGGATAAGAGACAATTGTAGTAGAGACCAATTAATAAGTTGGAGAGTTTAACGTTTTAGATGATTAAATATAGACTAGCGCATGCTCGAGTCGTTGGGTGTCTAGTACACAGTTCGTTGATTGAGGGCTTAAGAAATTTGGTAAGATTTAATGCGTAAGCGAGGACGTGTATAGGCCAATTGAAAGTAAGGAATGTGGTTAGGAGGTTAACGTAGAAATTCAGTTGGTGTGCATCCCGACTGTGGACCTGTTCGATGGGATTATGCTGAAGTTTGGGTTACAGCCCAGAAATTTGATGAAATTGTAGGTGTTCAATTTGGGCTGGCATTAGGAAACTTAGGCACAGCCTTGACTTAAAGGGACATGTACAAATATTAAAGTGACACATATGTCGTTGGGTAAATTAATTTGAGATTTGGAAATTTATTATACTCGATACTTGAGTAAGGATGAGTATGATCCAAATTGAGAATAGAGAATATAAAGAGTGACAGTATGTAGAGTTAGAATCGAAACCTTTATTTGGAGAGATAGAGGAAAGAAACTTAAAAGAACGGAACGATTGTGAATCAAGGTATAAGGCCGAAAGACATGAGAAGTTCATATCAAGAACTATAAGCTAGGACAAATTTTGAGGACAAAATTTTAAATAAGGTGGATGGAATGTAATACCCGGCTTTACGAGATATTAATATTTTAATATAAATGGTATTTTTGTAAATATGTTAAATCAAGTCTGTTTTGTAAAAAAAAATGTTATTACGATCTTAATAATTAATATAGATTTTAAGGAAATTTTGAGAATTTTAGGAGTTGTAACGCTAATTTTACGAGAATTACGTTTATCGTAATATAAAGGACGTTTTAGTAAAAATAGTAAACAAGGTCCAATTTGCAAACGGACAGTTTTAAAATGACCCTGAAAATGAGTTGAAGTCATTGGCGAAATAAGGAAATTTGGAGAAACCGAATCGTTAGTTAATTAACGAAACAAATATAAAAACAAAGAAAAGGGCAAAATGATAATTTGTAAAGTAAATTTTTAATTCAAAACAAAAGCCTTCTTCTTCCTTCACCATTTTCATGCCAGAAGCTTCTGTGATTTTTCTCTAGGCGATTCCTTCATGGCTTTCTCACGCCGTTCTCACTTCCGACGCCCGTTCTTCCTCCGTTCGTCTTCCGTTCTTCACGTTTCCTTCCCCAAACTCGACTCTAGGTATGATTCTATAGTTTTGGAAGGTTATTGTTCGGTTTTTATGAAGTTACACGGTTAGGGTTTCGTTTAGGGTTTTGTAAAACACGTGATTTAGGGTTAGAAATCGATAGGTTTGTCGTAGTTGTGAAGATAATGGAAGTGTTGGACGTTATTGGACGAAGTTAAACGATTCGTTGAGAAATTTTCGAGTTTTATGGATTTTCAAAGTTTTAGGAAACTCCGTTAATTGAGGTTTTGGTAAGTTGAACGTGAAATGCTCGACGAAATGCCTCAATGAAGTATTCTAGAGTTTTATGAAGTTCTTTAGTCAAGAGTTTCGTTAGTTTTGACGCTTAAAGGTTTGAACGTGCTTTAACGACGATGGTTGTTAAATTGCCTTAAGTGAACAACGCTCGTGGACGGAGGTCAGTGCGCTACGGACGACAGGTAAGTTCTCGTGACTTACTAGGGCCGAACGTTATCTAAATTTTTACTCGAAGTAAAATCCAATTTGCCCACTATTAATTTCCTCTAATTTCACCTATATTGTAACTTTCCAAATTTTCAATTTTATCAATTCACTTAAAATTTTAATTTAGTCACAACATAACAAAATTAGTTAAAGCAATACCTGTTGATAACACAAAAAGTTAATACATGAAATTTAATTAATATAAAATTATCAGTTTTTACAAATAGACTTATTTGCCTAACAAAAAAGTATAAGGATATATTTGTTTTTTATCCCTAAGTTTACACCTTATTCTTTTTTTTTAATTTGAATTCGACAATATTCTTTATAAAGGAAAGAATGATACATAAATATACATACACGTACAGATTTATAATATATATTTCACAAAAAAAAATCTCTAAGCCCAGCCTTAATTAATTAATTTATTTATTTTGATCCTTAAATATGTGCATTAACGTCAGTTACACAACTATATTTTTTTTATGAAGATAATTCATTGACCGGTTCTTTCCATAAAAAACGAATTTAAAATGAATAAATATTAGAGAACAAACATAAAGCTATACTTTTTTGACTTCTATTTGTATTTTATTGTGGAATAATCTAAGTTCTAGATATTATTTGTCACTTACCTCTACCACATAAAACAGGAGGGCCCCTATTGTTAAATTTATACCAAAAATACTCTTGTTCAAGAAACCCTAAATTGATTAATTACCTTTTGAGGCTCAATTTTTCTCTTATCATTATAAATCCCGAAGAGACCTCAATTGTCTAGTTTTTTACTATAATTTTGGAGAAATTCCCAAAAAAAAACATCAAAGTATTGGATGTTTTTAAAAAAAACCTTAAAACTTTCAATCTTAATAATCCAAATATTAAACTATTAAAAATCTAAAAAAACAAACCCTGCCGGTCAGCCGATCTTTGTCCGTTCTCAAAAAACGCCATAGAATGGACAACCGTTCTTAGACAAACGTTCGTTCGTTATTTCCAGGGCCACGTGGCACTTGGCACATCGGATCAAACGCACAGGTAGAATGTGGACGCACTTCGTTGCACGTGCAGTGCACGGTGCTCAGGAACAGTCGGTTGTTTCTGGCGAACAGTAAACTGTTCTAACCTAAATAGCTGACCGTTCTTCGAGAACAGTCGTCTGGTTTACGAGTACAGCCGACCGTTCTGGGATTTTGACCCTCTGTTGAAAACTGAGGGTGGAGAATGATCGGACATTCCACCGAAGGGCCGACCGTTCTCCCAAACAGTCTCCGGCTTGTGACTCAATAATTGTCACGGGCCGTAGAGGTGGGCACGGTCCGGTCCCGGTTCCCGCTTGGAACTGACCAAACCATATTATTCGGGATTTGAAGTCCTAGAACTGGAACCGGTTCCACCCATCTATTTTTTTTTTTTTGTTAAAATTGCAAAAAGCTTAACAGAATGGAGAAAAGAAGTGGCGGAATCAGTGATCGAGGAAGGTAGAGAAAGAGAGAAGGGGGGAAAAATGGAGGGAAGACATGAAGGTCAGAAAAAGGAAGGCGATGAAGAAAGTGGGAGCTGAATTCGCAGCAGAAAACTCTGGAATGTGATGAGGCAGAGAGTAGAAATGAAAGGAAGAAGAAAAGTGGAAGAGGAAATAAAACGGGGAGACTTACAAGAGAAAGGATCTAAAAAGGAAGAAGCAGCAGAAATTAGAAATCATAAATAGAGAAAAAGGAAGGAGCAGGGAGTGAGGTGGAGAGTGGGAGCTGGGAATGGGATTGGTATTGGAATTGGGGAAGACAAATTGGAAAGGCAAAATCCAAGGCGGTGCTGAGGAGTGAATTGAGGGCTGGTTTTAGTTTTTTTTTTTTAATTTTTTAAGTTATCCGACCCATGGGTCGGATAACCAACCGGGCCGACCTATGAGTCGATTCTTCTGTGGGAATTCTCGGTCATGGTACAGGGAATCGGGGACTGGACTGCGATTTTTGGTTCCCCAATCTATGGAACCAGACCAGTTCCATGGCAGGCAGAACCAACCAAGAACCGGCCCGGATCGTCGATTAGGTCCGATTTTTCTGGTCCGGGCCAGTTCGCCCACCCTAACGGGCCGGATACTGTTTGATAGAACGGACGACCTATGTATTGACCGACCGTCCATTCTCACAAACAGTCTCTGGCTCGTGATTCAATAATTGTCACGAGCCGGAGACTGTTTGGAAGAATGGATGGCCTTTCAATAAATCGGCTGTCCGGTCTGCGAAATAGTCTCCGGCCCGTGACAATTATTGAGTCACGAGCTGGAGACTGTTTGTGAGAATGGGCGGCCGGTCAATATATAGATCGTCCGTTCTACCAAACAGTATCCGACCCGTGAAAATTATTGAGTCACAGGCTGCAGAGAACGGACGGCCGTTCTCGAGGAATGGCCGTCTGTTCCACGATACTATATAAGGAGAAGGCCCATAATGCTGAACTCACAGATTTTGAAAACTATGAAACCTCTAGCAACATTGTATTCGTAGCGACATTTTATCTCTCTCTTTATTAGCAATAGTGATGGATTCTGATTCAACTAGATGGGTTGATGCAAACGAGGCAACTAATCAAGCTGCCAACATGGACTGGTATTCGGATGACACGCCTAGATACGGGTTTGATGACCCGAATGTGAACGTATGTGTACGACTGCGGGAAAAATCTCGGGTTGCGGGGCAAACCTCGGGACCTAAGCCGAGTGTAGGCGAATCTCGGACTCGAGTATAGGCGAATCCCGGGTCGTAAAGAGGGGGTTGTCACAATCCCACATCGCTTGGGGAAGTACATGGAAATGAAACATATGTAAGAGGCCCTCCCAACATAGCAAGACGCGTTTTGGAGCACAATTGGCAACGGATCCCATAAGAACTCCGAAGTTAAAAGTGCTTCGGCGAGAGCAATCCCAGGTTGGGTGACCTTCCGGGAAGTTCTCGCCAAACAAAGCTGTGAGGGGAGGATATTGTGCTACGGCCCAATCCCCAGAGCGGACAATATCTTGCTGGGAAACGGGGTCGTTACAAATGGTATCAAAGTCTGTACCCAACCGAAAATGTGGCCAACGAGGACGTTGGGCCCCCGAGGGGGGGTGATTATGATGACCTAAATGTGAACATATTTGTACAACTGCGGGGCAAACCTCGGGACCTAAGCAGAGTGTAGGCGAATCCCGGACTTGAGTATAGGCGAATCCCGGGTCGTAAAGAGGGGGTTGTCACAATCCCACATCGCTTAGGGAAGTACATGAAAATGAAACATATGTAAGAGACCCTCTTAACATAACAAGACGCGTTTTGGAGCACAATTGGAAACGGATCCCATAAGAACTCCGAAGTTAAAAGTGCTTCGGCGAGAGCAATCCCAGGTGTGGGTGACTTTTAGGAATTTCTCGCCAAACAAAGCCGTGAGGGGAGGATATTGGGTACGGCCCAATCCCAAAGCGGGCAATATCTTGCCGAAGTTAAAAGTGCTTCGGCGAGAGCAATCCCAGGTTGGGTGACCTTCTAGGAAGTTCTCGCCAAACAAAGCCGTGAGGGGAGGATATTGGGCTACGGCCCAATCCCCAAAGCGGGCAATATCTTGCTAGGAAAATTGGTCGTTACAAAGGGGATCTGCGAGCATTCAATCACTTAGAATGTGATGGAGAAATAGAGGTGCATTCAACCTCACAAACCCTAGACGATGAGCTTCGAACACCGACCCAGTAGGAAGATGACGAGACGGAAAGTATACCGGTAAGAGAAGCAATTTCTATGATTTTTTTTGGGTAAAAATTATAGTTCTCTATAGGCCATTAGAGAAGAAATAGTCAAATATGCTTTGAATAATGGCTATGAAATCAAATTAATTAAAAGTGAAACTCGGCGACTCACGGCAGATGGTGAAGACAGATGTGAGTGGTGACTGCATGCTTTGATCATGCAAAATGAGCTTACATTCCAAATAAAGAGTTATATCGATTCTCACAGCTGTGCAAGAAAAATGGGGAATAGTCACGCTGCTGCAAAATGAGTGGCAAACAGTTATTTGGATAGGTTCAAAAGTCAACCTACATGAGAAATTTTTTTTATTATAGAGACGGTGAGGAATGATTTAAATGTGAACATTACACCCAGTCTTGCCAGAAGAGCAACAAATGATGCTCAAGAACTTAATGATAGGAGGGGCGACGAACAATTCAAGCTGCTACATTCGTACGTAGCAGAAATTTTTAGATCAAATTCGGGTAGCACAGTGAAAATACATGATTACCTGGTGGGCGATGGCCAGAATGAGTCATGCGTATTTGAAAGAATGTACGTGTGTATGGCTGTTTGCAAGGCAGGTTTGCTACAGTGTGGCAAACCTATTATCTGTTTGGATGGTTGTCATCTGAAGGGCTCTTGCCCTAGGCAATTACTCATAGCCGTTAGTATTGATGACGACGATGACATATATCATGTTGTCGTTGCCAACGTGGAGTCAGAGTGCACATACTCATGGAAGTAGTTTTTACAAATACTGAAGGAAGACCTAGACACTCCAGATGGAGGCAGATGGACGTGGATGGACAATTGTCGGATTGACAAAAGGTACACCTGTGTCAGATCACATTTGATATTGTTTGTTGTACAACTTATTTAGTGGTATAATTGTACTGTGTAAGGAAGTTCTGTCTAGGAGACTGGATTTTAAGTGAGACCATTTGTGACCCCTCCAGTATTTCCTGGGAACTTACTTGGAAAGGTTGTTCTGTCTAGGAGATTGTCCAGTACAGTCTTTCTTGGGAATTATCCTGATCAGTACTCTCCACGTTGTGTTCGTTATATTGTTTTATGTTGATTTGGTTTTGTTTCACATATTAGGGGTTGTCGCGTGTTGTGGAGGAAGAATTAGGTATAGTCGAACACTAGTACTGCCTCCGGCATATGTACGCAAATTTCAAAAGCCAATTTCACGACAGAGTCTTCAGAGATGCAATGTGGAATGCGGCCAGGGCAACCAAAAATTTTCATTTTGAGATAGAAGTGAGGAAACTTCATCAGATTTCGTACATCGACATTATCACTGGGTGACATATGTAGAGATGTACTCAAACTTCATTCGTCTCAGTAGTGGCATTGACATGTGGTCGCCCGTACACGGAATGAACCCAATCATTCCGCTCGAGAGAAGGCGCCAACCTAGGTAGACCGAAGAAGAATAGAGTGCGCGATGTCGATGAGCCATCAAGGTCGACAATTTCTAGAAAGAAATCTACGATGGCATATCGTATATGTCGGCGTCACGGACATAATAGTCGCACTTGTCTTGACAGGAGATCCACTTTAGGCGCTGCTTCCGCTTCTGCTTCCCAAGACACGTTTATGGGTTTTCACACATTTGACAGGACGCAGGTACATTTCAACCCATTTTTCATAGCGACGCTTTCATTATTTTTCTGAATATAATTTTTGTTATGTGCAGGAATCTTCTACATACGGCTATGGACGAAGAAACGTATGACTATATTCAGGCTGTACTTTGTTATATCGGTTTCTTCGGCCCAAAAGGACATTGCAAAACTTGCAATACAGGTTTCAAAAAGTTATCAAAATATGTTTCGTTAGATTATGAAAAGAGTGGAGTACTAAATCACATTGATGGATCTTCCGAGATTGATGGAGCGAAATATATATTAAATAAGATTCGTTACAAGACAAATAGGCAGTGGACATGCGATAAAGTTAGATTATGTTTACCGCATGTTCACCGCCTCTTTCTTTTGGAACGAATCTCATTTAATATATGTTTTGCTCTATCAATCTCGGAAGATTCATCAATGTGATTGAATACTTTATTCTTTTCATAATCTAACGAAATGTATTTTGACAACTTTGTCAAACATGTCTTGCAAATGCGATGTCCTTCTGGTCTGAAGAAACGTATTTGTCCAATATCGTTTGGTATTTTTTTTATAATATGTAATATAAGTATGTTTTATGATTTAATTCTCTATAATAGCAATAAATCGTATAAGTGCTAGAAAATCACGAATATTTTCCTATTATCTTTCCATGGTTTACTGAACAAATGGTTAAATTTTTAAGTAAATCCAATATCATTTGATATTTTTTTAAAAATGTGTAATTTAGTAAAAAAAAAAGTTCAAAAATCGGACAGAATTTACTTTGTTTTATGACTCCCTCATTGCTAGTTTCAAATAGTTCATGCATATTCAAATAACAAGTTTATAATCACTAAACAGTTCCAGTAATTTCTAGCTACAACTAAATTACATCGAAATAAATTACATTAAACTAAAGTAAATGAAGTAAAATACAAAACATAAACTAAGATGACGGGGAGGGTGGTTGGACATCATCGTCATCGGCCTCCATCCAATCCTGGATGATTTGCTTCGTATCTCTCTGGTAGTCCATTATTTCTCGAAGACACTCCATCACCTCTCTATGGACTCTGTTTGGATTCTGTCTGTCTCACTTCGAGCTGATGGAGTCTCTCTGCGAGAGACCCTACCTTTGGTTGTGCTGGGGCTTCCTTCATAGGAATATCCTGAGATGTGGATGCTCCTTGATCTCTTTTCTCCATCCACGTCCCGTTGACTTCAACTAGTCCCATCCGAATCAAATGAAGCCTATCAAAAACGTCGGCGGCCTACTGTGTCCTCATTTTCTCTCTAGAAGGGAGCTCAATCTAGAATTGCTAGACGATCTTGTGTATAAACGCACCGTAGGGCAGGTTCTTGTTGCGTGTACACCCGATCTCACAAATGTGACTTAAAATCAAGAACTCGGGGTCGAACTGCCTCCCGGTGTAAAGCTTCTCCATGACATAGTGATCCATGCAGCCCACGAGATCTTTATGTCCATGTCGCGGTAGGATGGTGTGGGACAACATGTTGTGAATGACCCGAGCTCTGAAATTCAAATCTCTAGATTTTGGCTTCACGAACCCCGCAATGTTAGAGTTGTGATGAATTTGCCTTATGAACTGTACTCCCTCGTCTGATCCAACAGAAGGACAGTGCCGGGAGGCATGATAATATCTCTTTGTCCCTTCTTCAAAAAATTCAATCAACTCATTGACCGTCTCTGGAGTAACTTCAATCTTCGTACCCAGAATGTACGTCTTTATAATTCCCGACCTCCCGCTAAAAGTCAAATTTGCAAAAAATAGGCAAACAATTCTGTCACAGCTTTTGCCCCACACATTATACACCTCGTGCAGGCCGATTCAGTCGAACATCTCTTGGATCTCCAGGGACTCCCAACCTTTAAAGTCCACTGTCTTCGAATGCATAACTGAGCGGTGTAATTGATCCAACTCAAACTGCTCTTTGCACATCTGATTTTGACATTCAAGCGACATGAACCCAGTTCGCAGTCGCGACATGTCTGGCTAGTTAGTCGGGTCACCTTGTGTCGCACCGCCTTGCGACGATGACGGTGCCCGACGTTCTGACGGCCCAACTTTTCGCCTAATAATCAATCTCTCAGCCATTTGATGAGGATTTTTTGGAAATTTTATTTTCGAATTTAAGGGTTCGGATTTGTCAGATTTTTGCTGAAAATCAATGAAAACACTTAATATTAGACAAATCAACAAGGTGGAGCTAAAATCTATTGAATTTTTGAAGAAAAAAAAAAGCAAAAGGGCTGAGAGAGTTTTTGAAATTTCGCAGGTGGGGACGAGTTTCTTGCCTCTGTTTCTATATAAACTGTTGGGGAAATTACGACCTTTTGTAGGGTGGTGACCCTCTGTTATCTGCCTTAATTTTATGAACAGAGGGCCAATAGCCCGTGACAGCTGTCCATTTTCTAAGAATGGTAGGCTATTTTTATATAACGTCTGACCGTTCTTCTCAGAGCGGAGGGTCAATCGCCCGACATAGTCGGCTGTTCTCTAGAACAGTCGGCTGTGTTCGTGGAGCGTCAGACCGTTCACCGCCCACAGTTTACCAACGGATGGTCAAAATCCTAGAACTGTCGATTGTACTCGTAAGCCGGGCGGATGTTCTCGAAGAACAGTTGACTTTTTGGGTTAGAACGGTCAGCTGTTTGCCAAAAACAGCCGACCGTTCCTAAGCACCGTGCACGCACAGTGCAATAGAGGGTGTCAACATCCAACCTGTGCGTCCGATTCGACGTGTCAAGTGCCACGTGACCCTGGAAATAACGGACGGCCGTTTGTCTAAGAACAGCCGTCTGTTCTATGACTTTTTTTGAGAATGGACGGAGATCGACCGACCGGCAGAGTTTGTTTTGTTAGGTTTTTAATAGTTTAAGGTTTGGATTGTTAGGATTGAAAGTTTAAAGTTTTTTTTTTAAAAAAAAAAACCAATATTATGAGGTTTTTTTTGGAATTTACCCAACAAAAAATTATAAGGATATATTTGTTTTTTATCCCTAAGTTTGCACCTTATTCTTTTTTTTTTTAATTTGAATTCTACAATATTCTTTATAAAGGAAAGAACGATACATCAATATACATACACGTATAGATTTATAATATATATTTAACCAAAGAAAATCTCTAAGCCCAGCCTTAATTAATTAATTATAAGGATATATTTGTTTTTTATCCCTAAGTTTGCACCTTATTCTTTTTTTTTTTTTTAATTTGAATTCTACAATATTCTTTATAAAGGAAAGAATGATACATCAATATACATACACGTATAGATTTATAATATATATTTAACCAAAGAAAATCTCTTAGCCAGCCTTAATTAATTAATTTATTTATTTATTTTGTTCCTTAAATATGTGCATTTATGTCCGTTACACAACTATATTTTTTTTATGAAGATAATTCATTGACCGGTTCTTTACATAAAAAACGAATTTAAAATGAATAAATATTAGAGAACAAATATAAAGCTATACTTTTTTGACCTTTTCTATTTGTATTTTATGATGGAATAATCTAAGTTCTAGATATTATTTGTCACTACCTCTGCCTCATAAAACAGCAGGGCCCCTATTGTTAAATTCATACCAAAAATACTCCTGTTCACGTCAAACTCTAAGAAAACCTGAATTGATTAATTACCTTTCTAGGCTCAATTTTTCTGTTATCCTTATAAATCTCGAAGAGACCTCAATTGTCTAGTTTTTTACTATAATTTTGGGCGATACCAAACAAAATTCATATCACTAAAGTTGTAAAAGAATGAGAGTTCCTTTTTCAAGCAAGATTTTCAAATCAACCGAGTGACAAAGTGAAAGCGAACAAAGAAACTCTATATGGCTTTTTTTGGTTCTTCATTCAAACCACCAATGCAGTCACATCACTGTACGTCCTTTGAATAGATCATCATCATCATCAAATAATAAATAAATAAATAAATAAGAAAAAAGAAATGTGAATGAAATCCACGAGAGCATGAGCTGAAATGAAAGTTGGGGATGGCCCTACACGTTTTCGTGTCATTTGGGGAAAAAAAAAAGTAATATTCGTCATGCTCGTCTCTTTCCCAACATTAAGTTGGGAATTCTTGAAAATTTTAGGATTTTTTTGATTTTAAACCTCAAATTATGGTGGTGGTTTATAACAAACTCTAAATTAAAAATTCTAACAAACTAAATATTAAACTATCTACAATTTAACAAAATAAATCCTAGCGGACAAGAGATCACCCCCGTTCTATGTTCACACCGAATAAAGCACGGTCGTCCGTTCATTGTTCACGTACAGACGAAACTTTATTTTATAAATTAATTTTAAAAAAATATCAAATGATATTGGATTTACTTAAAATTTTTACCACATGTTTAGGAGATAATCTGAAAATTTTTGTAACTTTCTAACACTTGTACGATTTATTGTAATTTTATTGAATTATTTTATAAAACATATGTAAAATAATTATAATAAATCATAAAAGTGTTAGCAAATCACGAAAATTTCTACATTATCTTTCCATAATGTGGTAAAACTATGTATATAAATCCAATATTGTTTGGTATTTTTTTCATTATATATGAATAGAAACGAGAGATATTTTAAAAAAAAATATCAAATGATATTGTATTTATTTGAAACTTTTACCACATGTTCAACACATCATGAAATGATAATATCGAAATTTGTTGATTTTATAACACTTGTATGATTTATTATAATTATTTTCTATATGTTTTATAAAACAATTCATTAAAATTACAATAAATCGTACAAGTGTTATAAAATCACAAAAATTTTCATATTATCTTTTCATGATGTGGTAAATATGTGGTAAACGCTTTAAGTAAATCCAATATCGTTTGGTATTTGTTTAAAATACCCCTCGTTTCTATTCACGTATAATGAAAAAAATACCAAACGATATTGAATTTACTTGAAACTTTTAGCACATGTTGATCACATCATAGAAAGATAATCTAGAAATATTCGTGGTTTTCTAACACTTCTATAATTTATTATAATTATTTTACTTCTATTTTATAAATAATCTACTAAAATTACAATAAATCGTACAAGTATTAGAAGGTTACGAAAATTTTCAAATTCTCTTTCCATGATGTGGTGAATATGTCGTATAATTTTTAAGTAAATCCAATATCGTTTGGTAATTTTTTAAAATTAATTTATAAAATGAAATTTCGCCCGTACGTGAACAGTGAACAGTGAACAGTGAACGGACAACCATTCGTTTTAGATCAGCCGTCCATTCTCCAGTGTGAACATAGAGGGATCTGCCAGTGTTTGTCTTGTTACATTTCAGATAGTTTAAGGTTTACTTTATTAGGATTTTTAGTTCAGGGTTTGTATTAGAAATAAATCATAATTTGAAGATTAAAATAAAAAAAAAATTGTACTAATTATCTCCTGTTTCTTCTAGGGTTTGTCCATGGGGCACGGCACTGCAATTATTGTTCATCTTCACATTGCCACCCACATTTTAATTTTAATTTTAATATAAAAGAGGGTTGTTGTCTTCATTCTGTGCTAAATTTGTATCTCGACCTACCTACCTACGTGAATAAAATGCTCTCCAAATCTTGGATTAGTAACATTTTTTGGTGCTCGCGGAACAATTAAGAGTAAGGCTATGACCGCATTTCTTTTGAAAAGCTAAAAAGTGTTGTTTTTTCACATATGATGTTGCGAGGAGAAAGAAGGAAATAAAACTGGAGAATTTAAGAGATTTGAAAATTCACCGGCGTTCAGATGACTTCAACAAGTGATGGTAGACAGTTTCGTAAAATAAGCAAATTCTTCTGTCATGACACCCCTCGAAAAACAATGATCTATGCCTGTAATCTCCATCTGAGTTGAACTACCCAGAACTCAGAAGCATCATGGTTCATCTGCAAAACAGAGGTATCAGATCATTAAACAACTCCCAACTCAATTAAATAGTAATTACAGGATTAACAAAAAGATTTCCTCACTAGTTACGCCTGACGTAATCAATGGGTCCGCTGCCACTACGTCACCTGTCTTCTCTCTCTAGACTCTCTCTCTCTCTTCAAATAACGCGGAAGAAGCTTCGAAGATTCCCCCCCTCTCCATGACAAGCTTCCATCTTGCTTTCCTCAGTAAAGTAGATGTGAGAGAGAGAGAGAGAATGAGGTTTGAAATGGTCAGATATTGACTTTTCTTCCTTCCTTCCCACCTCAATAGCTGACAGCGGTCACTCAAATTTGGCCGAGTGGAGGAAAATTACTCGCTCGAATTATTTCATCTCTACCCTTTTGTTGCCTTTCTCTCTTCTTTATATATTTCCCACTTCATCACAGCTTCGTCACTCAAACCTCTTCTCTCCACCTGACAAACATTGAGCTCATCTTCTCTTCATCTTCATCTTCCTCTTCCTCTTCAACTCTCTGTCTTTCTCTTTCCTCTAACTCTTCAAGCTGCTCTTACGTCTGCATCTTTTCCATTTTTATCTGAATATCCACTTACCATCCCCCATTTTCCTCTTTTGATGTCACACAATTCCAATATTTCAGGTCCTCGCTTTCTCTCTCCCCAATCCATCACCTCTAACCGGGGTGCTTTCCTGTTTCGAGCTTTTCACTCTCTCTCTCGAATCCATCACTTACAACGGGTTCGTTTGTCAAGCTTGAAGATTTCATCACCTTAGGCATGAACAGTTGAAACTTTTTCTAGAAAACCGCACGAAACTCAAGCCTTTGCCGAGTCCTTCTCAACAGAAACTTTCATAAGATATGGAAAACGTCAGAGATTGGAAGCAGAGGAGGGTCGTCAGCGAGCTAACCCACGGTAAAGAGGCGGCGAATCAACTGAGGAATCTTCTTCAACCATATTCAGGTCCTGAAACAGGAGCTTTCTTGATTGAAAATATAGTATCTTCTTTTGAAAAAGCACTCTCAATGTTAAAGAGTGAAGCTTCAACCGAAAAGAAAAAATCCATCAATGACCCATTGCTTGAAATATCTGATGAAGCATCCAAACACAAGAACGTCTACAAGAAAAGGTGGGTAACTATTACTAAACATTAGACACCGCACAGCAACATAATAAAAAAAATTTCAATCATACAAACTACTTTTTTTTTTTTATTTAGTTTAACAGTCGGTTTTTGACTGCGCAGAAAACTGTTGCCCCATCGGAGTGAGCAAGTGAAAGTTTGCACCGGAACAGGCCACGACGGATCTCTGGACGACGGCTACAGCTGGAGGAAATATGGGCAAAAAGACATTCTCGGATCGAGTTTTCCGAGGTAAGAAAAATCTCATCAAAATTTATCATCTAACGCGTGAGAAACAAACAATGAAGAAAAAGAAACATGCTTTTGAAGAGTTACAAAAAAAAGCCGGACTTGGTGATAACTGGGTCACATTCAAAAAGTTTAACTACCTTGGCCTGTATTTAAAGCTGGCCTTTAGTTTTCTGCCACAAAAGCTTCAAAATCCCCTTTTATCTCATCTGAAAGATTCATGAACCAATCAGGGAGCAGCCTTTTCTCTGGCAAACAACCAAAAAAAGGGCAAAAGCTACCCAAATTAGCAGAGGAATCTGGGTTTGATGCATCAGTTACATGAGTAATTAAGACAAAAAATTGTTTAATACATTCTTAATCCAGATTATAAAAAGAGGTTACCAGCAAATGAGGCGTTAACAGCTGCTAAGTAAGACAGATTTTGTTTGATTTGGTGCAAAAAATACTAATTAATGGTTTTGAAATTGCAGAGGGTATTACAGATGCACACATCGTTACGGTCAGGGGTGTTTGGCCACAAAGCATGTGCAGAGGTCCGACGAGGATCCGAATAGCATTCAGATCACGTATAAGGGAAGGCACACCTGTAGCCAAACATCCTTACCTAAGGAAGACGCGATTGATCGTAGAGCGGAAAAACCAGAAGTACCTCAAGATATGTGCTTCGCCGCCGCCGGAGAAGGACTTCTAGTCAAAACGGAGAACAGTGACGCTGCATATACTCGTATATTTCCCTCCTCTGTATTCCCCTCTCACTTTATCGGATCGGAGGAACCTAATTGCACGGAATCGATTATGAACTTGTTCGCCGGGACCATATCTCCTGCTCCGTCGGAATCCGATTATTTAAATCAGGGCAACTTCGTGCCAGGCTACGATTTTCAACTATCAGAATCAGATCTCTCCGACATAATCTCCACTCCAACCTCCGTCGGTAATTCATCGATGGGAGAGTTCGAGTTTTCGCTGGATAAGGTCGACATCGACATCGATTTCCCCTTCCAGGACCTGGATCCATCTCTTGAACATTATTCCATAAACTCGCGCATATTCATTTAGTTGATCAATCCAGCACCGAAATTGAGATTCAGAATGTTAATCCATCACCCACTACTGCTTCAGTTGGGAATTATGTAACTCCTCTTATCAATGATCTTAATATCTTATCAATTTCAAGATCTTAAACTCTAATTTTGATTTCTTTCATAATGATTATACTAAATTTACAATGATCAATTACATAGTTCTTCTTCGTTTGAGCATTGTCGAAGTCAATGTCACGTACCAACTAAAAAAATTCTATTTACCAAGAACATCTAGTTCCCTGAAAAGGATCAATTTAAACTCTATAATTGTTCGTGCAAGTCCAACATATTTTCCTGGAGAACCCATAAATACTTCTGTTACGGAAAAAAAATTGTGATAAGAAAGGCTCAATTTTTCGTACCATTCATCTCATATTATATGTATACATTAAAAGCTAGGTATGAACAGAATATAGAAATACCAAGTCAAGATTTTCGCTGAATTAGATCATGTCACGCGTATCTTTAAAAGTCAAGAGTAATGTTTAGATGTACTCTATTATTCTACCATCTAATTTTTATTATTTATTAATAGCATGTTATCTTTAGTAACTTCTATAAAGGTGTACATTTTTTTTTTTTATCAAATATTCTTTTAAAATGTCGACAACTTTTCTACGCTAAAATTAAGATAAAATAGAAACTTCTAAAACTATAATCATTGTCAATTTGTTATCGATGCCAATAACTCATCACTATGGTTTCGCTTTACTCGATCAACTATTGATTAAATTATCAATAATATTTACTCCCTCGGGATATTTATATTTCTCGTCTTTAAATTTTTGGGTAAAATGCATATTAGTTTTAAATTTATAAATAAAAACAATTAGGTCTTCAAAGTTATTTTTGAAAATTCCCCAACAGAGAAGATAAAAGATGGCAGCATCGACAATATCCCTGACTGTGGAAACTTAATTCACCTAAAAGAAAGTTGAAGGACCTACTTGTTCTTCACGTCTAGATTTAACGGAAAATATACACTTCGACATTTTCTTTATCAATCTAGATTTGTAGCATTAAAAATGTTTTATTTATTTATATTATTTATAGTCTATTTATACAATGTGTAACAAATTCAATTCATCACATTTTATGTAACAAAATCAATTCATCACATGTTATTACAATTTTAATTGTCATAATTATCTCTTTGTTTTAGTGATATTTGTTCCATGAATGCTAAGTAGAGATATATGCATGTGTTTAAAATTTAGTATTAGTTTTCCTCTGCGTGTTTTGACTTTTGGTTTACGTTTGATTTAGTTTATTTGTATACTTAAAGTCTATAAATCATGCGATAAACAAAGACTTTTTCAAATCTATTTTTATATGCTATTATTTAAGAAAAAAATACGTATAAAGCTAAACGCGATTATTTTCACGTATCGTTTCGTCGTTTTGTTTTCATGATGTGACGTGATATGTATTGGTCGTCTTTTTTATATGTACCTTTTCCATATAGTGTTGTCGTAATTTTTGCTTTTTTTTTTTTTAATAATAACACTAATTTAAAGAAAATTTATTAAATTTAGTTCCGTAAATTTCTTGTTTAACCTTAATTTAGTGGGTTAATAAAAGTGATACATGATTTTTTCTTTTTTCTGTAAACAATTCGACTCCTCAAATTTTGCACGGTAAGCAAGATGAACCATAACGCGACAAAAGCCGTGAAAAAAAATTGAGGCGCACGTAAATGACTATCTCACTCGGAGTCTCTCTCTCTCTTCCATCGTGTCACTAAAACTCTATTACCAGCTTAAAAATATTCATATATTTGTTTGAAAAATCCAACAAATCGCCAAAATAGCGTCTTAAAAATATTCATATATTAGTCTAAGAAATCCAACAAATCAACAACAACAGGCGTCTCTTCATCAACACGAACATTATATTTAAGCTTTAATGGTAGAAAGAGAGATAATAGAGAAAAAGTCATTCTTGGACCACTCACTAACTTTTTTTTTACGTGAAAATCTATTTTGTTATTAGTGTAAAGTTTGAGAATTACATTACTAAAAAAAAATTAAATATTTTTTTAATTCAACATGTTAAAAAAATATTTTTGGTCTAATTAATAATTTCTATTTTAGTATAATATAATATATGTATAACTATATCGCTCATTGAGTTCTTACTTTATGTTTCAATAAATTATTATCAAATTGGCAAGATATCTAAAAAAAACTTTTGTTTATTATTTATTGTTAGTAAATATTTAACTAACATGCCCCAGCGAGACAGCGGCGAGTCGAGTCGAGTCTTGCGCAGCACCATCAGGCGGGCCGAGCCGAGACAGGGGGCGGGCTGGGGAGGTGGATACAATACGAGAGAGAGTGGTGTGGTCGGAGAGGGCAACGGCGTGGTGGACAGGGCTGTGGGAGTAGAGGACAGGGTTGAGGGACGGGGGAGAAGGAGAGGGCTTTGCCATCGTACCCAGAGGAGGAAGAAGTGTGTCCAGTCCCCAAGGAGGAGTAAAGTAAAACTGTGAGATTTTTGATGGGGAATTGGGAAAGAGGCACAAGGCACTGTGTCCAGCTCTACCACTGGCGCTGTCTTTTCTTTTCCATGAAATGTGATGGGCCGCCCAGAGCCCACCCTCCCCTTTCCCAGTTCTTCATTGCGCACCAAATGCAGCTTCTTCCTAATACTCTCAAACACAGTGATGATCTATTCTAAATTAACTCAATATTTATTCTACTTCTTTTAAAAATTAAAAATTAAAAATTAAAAATTAAAATTTATTCTACTTCTTTTCCAAATGAACTTAATATTTATTTTGAATCACGTTATCAATTTTTTCGAGATGAGAATTTTGATATTTTAGATTAGTGGAAAAGATATTCTACCACATATCTTATTCTTTATATAATGACACGTGATCTATTAACGCCTCTTGTTTTTATTGTAGCATCGAAATTTTCTTTTAGTGCAGGTGGACGTGTTTATGATGAATGAAGAGGAAAATTTGAACTGGACCTTGTGAAGGTAAGACACTAATTTGTATCAAAGATTGGACTGACGCTAAGACGAAAGATCAACAACGAAATGATTAAATTCTTAAGAAATTTATAAATTTGGACGTTGAAAACTAGCGATTTTTTTTATTAAATTTCTTTTGTAATTTGAAGTAATTTTTTTTCAAATTTATAATTTTTTATTTTGAATTTGTAATTTTTTTCAAATTCTAATTTCTTTTTATATGTCAAAATATTTTTAATGATATTTATTTGATATTTTTTATTGGATAGTCTCAAATAATTTTTTTATTAATACATTCAATCTTATATATCTTAACATAACTAATTTTAAAATTAAATAAATAAATATCGTTGACATATAATTATTAATACTTATTATAACTTTAAATAAAATTTAAAAAAAAATATATTATATTAATATAAGTTGAAACTATATATATACGCTCGGCTCGGCTCGTTAAGGCTCAATGATCCAGCTCGGCTTAACTCGTTTAACTCATGACTCACGAGCCAGCTCCAGTTCAATTTTTTTCAAGTTGACTCATTAGGCTCGGTTCGTTTAACTCGTTAGGCTCGGTAAGCCAGACTACTTCTTGCTCGGCTTGGATCGGTTCGGCCGACTCGTTTGTCATATCTACATATAAGCAAGTAGAATTTTCTAAATATTAGTACTAAAGAAAAAAAAACTGAAAATATATAACCTTAATTATAGTAGATTTATGCGATATACCTGCTGTCATTTTATTGGTGAATGTGATTTAATTGTTCAATTATTCATAATTAATTACAAATAATAAAGTGTAATTGAAGTTAACACTAATTTGGGTTTTTACTAGAACAATTTATAACTTGATAAAATTTTATCAAAATGTAACACCCGGCATTTTTGCCATGTAAACATTCACCGAATTATTAAACGGGATTAATTTGATATTAATACAATGAATATTTTGTTGGAAACCAAATCGACAGAGCTTATATTGAATTGAATAAAGGGATAAAAACCAAATTAATGTGTAACTAAACAAAATAATTAGTTAGAGATGCATGGAGGGGCGGTTTGGGAAGGAATTAAGGTTGGTGAGAGGGAGCCAATGAATGGATGCCAAATGTCCAAACCTTACTGAGAAACCTACCTCTTGTCTTCTCGTAAACCTCCATATTCTTCCTCTTCTCTCCGTTTCTCTATTTCAGGCGACCAACGGCGATTTTAACCTCAACCTTTTTTCCTGTTTTCTCCATTTTTCTCCATCTAAGGTAATCTTCTAAGCTAGTTAGTAAGTATGGACAACTTAAACGTTAGTTTTTTTTTTTTTAAGTTTAGGTTAATGTTCGATTTTGCATGCTATAGGTTCGAGGCGTGCGTACAAAGTTTGCTGCATTTTGGACAACAGGTAAGTTCATGCGTATAAGTTGACCCTTAAGGCCCTACAACATGAAGATACTAAGTTTTGGTTCGGGTAGTTAGGACGTAGGTTATGCTATAACCTCAACGTGTTCTGTGTGTTCTGTTTCATGTTTGTTTTTATTATGTCGCCTGTATATGTTGAGTTTAAGCACCGTATCTGTTCATGCATTCACGTTTTTCGGGAAAACCATGTAAATGTTTTTCAGCACCAGATTTGAAGTTATGAAAGTTAAAATGTAGATGTAATGTATGGTTAAGTGTGGACGAGGACTGACATCCCGTCATGTACTCCTGTTATGTTCTGTTGTGGCATGTACTCCTGTTGCGCCAGCTCTTCTTCCCACTTATACCTTCTTGTCCAGTGAAACGTAATGTAATGTAACATAATGTTCATGTATTTGGAAATGTTCATGCACAGTGTCACGGTCCTACTTTCAAGGGGCTTACGAGACCGTGCGGCACCCAAGATCACACTTGTACTGGGTCAGCCAACGAGCGTGCCAATGGCACCGAGTGCCCACTTCGTTAGAGCGAGCTTGTGTCTAACGAGTAAGCAACGAGCGAGCGAGATTAATCGAAAACAGCATCATTGAGCATAGTGTACATAAAGAGGGTGTATGTAAAAAGTTTGTTAATTGAATAGCAGCAAATTACATAAGTGAGTAGGGGGTCTACGTGTAGTCATGCCTCTCCCCCTAAAGAGCAATCTGGACCATCTCCACTACGGCAGTAGTATACATGCTATAGTGGCGAGGAGTCACTCTTGCCAAAAATAAAAGGAAAAAGAGTACAATAGAAATACTAAAAAAGGAAATAAATTTAGCTAACAGCAAGGGAAGCCATGGGCAACATGCCTTGGACAAGCCCGGACCTTGACACACAACATATGCATCACTGCATTTCATGTTCTTACTGAATTCTAGGCTCATAGTTGAATTCCCTGTTGTAGGTATGGATCCTCCATATGAGGACTTTGTGCCTCAGGTTGATGAGTAGATGAAGTTGGCGGATCGAGTTCATGGGGATTGGTCGCTACAGTCAGACAAATGTTATTCCTGTGAGGATGTATTTTTCTATAGTTATGTCAAGTTCTGTACAACTTTTGTTTCTTTTTTTTTAAAAAAAGAACAATGTATAGACTAATTTTTGATGTATTTAAAGCCTCTGTTTGACAGTTGTATGTATGTTTTGAAATATTTTGGAAGTGTTTGGAATCTTTTCCTTTTAGGTTGTGCATGGATTGTCTCGAGTTTTAGAGCTATCAATGCAGTTTGTTTTCTTGAATTTCTGTCATGTTTTTCAAGCATGTGTTTAAAACAGTGTTTTGAATTGGGTTTTGAGGTTTTGATGCTTTTTGTGTCAAAAGAAGTAAGTTGTCAAACAGAGAGGTAACCGATCAATCGGTGAAGTGTTAAATTTAAAAAAAAAAATAGTCGTCCAGTCTGCCCTTTGAAAATAGTTGTTCATTCTGCCCTTTAAAAACAATCGTCCACGCTGTTCTTTAAAACAGTCGTCCACGCTGTTCTTTAAAACAGTCGTCCACGCTGTTCTTTAAAACAGTCGTCCACGCTGTTCTTTAAAACAGTCGTCCACGCTGTTCTTTAAAACAGTCGTCCACGCTGTTCTTTAAAACAGTCGTCCACGCTGTTCTTTAAAACAGTCGTCCACGCTGTTCTTTAAAACAGTCGTCCACGCTGTTCTTTAAAACAGTCGTCCACGCTGTTCTTTAAAACAGTCGTCCACGCTGTTCTTTAAAACAGTCGTCCACGCTGTTCTTTAAAACAGTCGTCCACGCTGTTCTTTAAAACAGTCGTCCACGCTGTTCTTTAAAACAGTCGTCCACGCTGTTCTTTAAAACAGTCGTCCACGCTGTTCTTTAAAACAGTCGTCCACGCTGTTCTTTAAAACAGTCGTCCACGCTGTTCTTTAAAACAGTCGTCCACGCTGTTCTTTAAAACAGTCGTCCACGCTGTTCTTTAAAACAGTCGTCCACGCTGTTCTTTAAAACAGTCGTCCACGCTGTTCTTTAAAACAGTCGTCCACGCTGTTCTTTAAAACAGTCGTCCACGCTGTTCTTTAAAACAGTCGTCCACGCTGTTCTTTAAAACAGTCGTCCACGCTGTTCTTTAAAACAGTCGTCCACGCTGTTCTTTAAAACAGTCGTCCACGCTGTTCTTTAAAACAGTCGTCCACGCTGTTCTTTAAAACAGTCGTCCACGCTGTTCTTTAAAACAGTCGTCCACGCTGTTCTTTAAAACAGTCGTCCACGCTGTTCTTTAAAACAGTCGTCCACGCTGTTCTTTAAAACAGTCGTCCACGCTGTTCTTTAAAACAGTCGTCCACGCTGTTCTTTAAAACAGTCGTCCACGCTGTTCTTTAAAACAGTCGTCCACGCTGTTCTTTAAAACAGTCGTCCACGCTGTTCTTTAAAACAGTCGTCCACGCTGTTCTTTAAAACAGTCGTCCACGCTGTTCTTTAAAACAGTCGTCCACGCTGTTCTTTAAAACAGTCGTCCACGCTGTTCTTTAAAACAGTTGTTCATTCTGTTCTGTGAACAGTCGTCCACGCTTTTTGTAAAACAGTCGTCCACGCTGTTTCTGTAAAACAGTTGTCCATGCCTTCTGTAAAAGAGTTGTCCATTCTATTTTGTGAACAGTCGTCCACGCTGTTTCTCTAAAACAGTCGTCCACCTTGTTTCTCTAAAACAGTCGTCCACGCTATTCCTTAAACAGTAGTCCAGTTCTGTAGTTGTCCATAGATTCTGCCTTTGATTTTAAACGTCCACAGACTTCTGTTTTTGCTTTTGACTTTAAACGTTTACAGGCTTCTGTTTTTGCCTTTGATCTTAAATGTCCACAGGCTTCTGTTGTCTACTATTTCTACATTTTATTTCAAACGTCCATGGTCACTGTCTTTTTCTTAAACGTCCACAGACTTCTGTTGTCTACTGTTTCTGCCCTTTTATTTCAAACGTCCACGGCTTCTGTCGTCTACAGTAAGTCTTCCACTGCACGACTTCCAGTTTATGTTTCCCATTTTATTAAGTCCTCCACTGCATGTCCGTCGTCCATTCTGCCTTCTGTTTTCTGTCGTCCATTCTGCTCTTCATTTTAAACTTCCAAAGTATTTTGTTTTTCCTGTTTTCATTTTTCCCTGTCTTCCTGCTCTTGTCCAGCATACTCATCCAAGTTTTTAATATTCTTGTCTTCCTGTTTTTCTTCTGCTATTTATTTCTGAAGTCCGATTTTAAATATGTTTTCCAGTTTTCAACACCAGAGAAGGTTTCCTCTATGTTAAGTTTTAAAGGTTCACTGTTCATTGAAAAAAAAAAGTACCACGTTTTGAAATGTCCGGAATGAGGCTCGCCGGCTCCGATCGGGTCGGGGGTCGTCACAAAATGTCTCACATTTTGTCTTTGTAGTGATCATTTTAACTCACTCTATTTATATTGGCTCATTTGATTCCACGCGTATACTTCTTTTATACTCAATTTCGATTACAAATCTTAGTTGGACTGTCTTTTTGTCTTCGAAATCGATCAATCGAGTGTGTGAGGGAAATTAAGAGAGTCAAGGTTAGTAAGGTAATTTTAAATGACCATTACAAGCGAAAGTCTACCATTACACAAGCATCTTAATATTTTAATTATTTATAATTACGTAAAATAAAAATATAAATAAAAGCCCAAATGTTGCATTAATATGGACTAGAAGGCAAGGCTGAAGTAGCTCTCTGTAACGTTAGAACAAAGTATCTGCAATACGGCGGCGTTTTGAGGCCCAACACACCTCGGCAATTTGAACTGGCTCACTGCAGCTCCCATCGAAAGGTAATGATCTAGAAGCTTCTGGAAAGTTCCTCTTCCCAGGACCCTTAGCTCCAGAGCTCCAATGGCGTTTACCTTGCGGGAGCTCACGTACCCTGCGTCGATAAATGAACGGTCCAAGCAATTGCAGCATTCTCTCAAGGTGTCCTCCTTGGCTTCGCCGTTTATTTCCCAGAAAATGACGTAGTGGCCTGGCTCTCTCGATCGATCCACGAAGCTTGTGAAATCGATGACTTCGAGTTTTTCTTCGGCCAGAATCTTTGCGGCCTCTGCTACGGAGATCTGTAAGTCTTTTTCTGTGTTTTTGTCGATGTTTATTGCTAGGAGGAGGTTTCTTCTGCATACGAATTTGAGTTCTGGTGTTGAATTGTGGAAGCCTGTTACTTTCACTACGTCCCCTAATCTATACCTGTAAAGACCTGCAAGTTGTTTTGAAATTTAGTCCTGCAATTTGTTTCGCACTCAATCAAGATGAATCACTTGTCATGAATAGAACCTCTAATTCTACCCATGATCGATGACTCATAGTTAATCTAGCTTAAAGATAATGTTACCTGCAAAATTGGTGATGACAATCTCGTACTCCTCACCAATCTTTACTTCTGTTAAACCCAGGAGCTTGGATTCCATTTTGAACAAAGAAGATTTACTCTCGTCCTCTTCTTCCTCCTCGAACCTGTCCTTAATGGGGATAAATTCAAAGTAACCAATGTTAGGAAGAACAGCGTAGGTGGTCATTTGAGGAGGCAACTCTGGATTAACATTTACACCTATCCATCCTTCTGATGCGCCATAATCAGCACTCACCAGAGGTAACTCCCCTGCATAGTGCCTCAGTTTCATCAAGTAAGGCTCCATTGATCCTGTCATTATCCCATATACATATTTTGCATTAGGAAACAATTCTGGTATCAATCCATACCAGTTGCTCAATCTGGAACACTTTTTATGGATCAATTCAGCCAGTTCTGGATCTGGTTTCAACAGTTTAGACACTGCTATACGGACTGAAGGGACAGTAATCCGGCTAGAGAGGACGCCCTCCCGGATGTCACAGCATAATTCTTCCCACACCATTTCAAAAGCTCGGAAGGAATGGACGATGCTATGGGCAAAGGTGGAGAAAACAGACTGAACTTCGTCCCGGAAAATTAGGCCGCATAAAAGATGACAGTAGAGAGATTGATGAAAATCGGGACCAAATATCACTTCATCGGGGCTGCAATTTGGAGTTCGCATTGCCTTCATCGTGTTGTTGAACTCTGAACTTCTGTAGACATTAGTGGTGGCAGTTCCTGCTGGTAAGCCTCCGTTTGTTTTGAACTGTTTGCTGCTGTATATAAACTGTAAAGACTTCCCATTTTGAATAGGAAATTCTCTGCAGGACAACATATTTCTTCCCCAGTTTAGCATTCAATTTTATGACCAGTACTTTCTGAATTATATTTATTTATAGAATCTGAATACCTGTTTCTGAAGGCGAAAGAAGTCTTATAAATCTGCATTGTATCTTTCACCAGTTCATCGTTAAAGGGTACAAATTTAGGCTTTCCCTGAGTTGTTCCGGAGCTGCAAACGGTAGTTTAAACAATTTTCAGTCCGATTTCAAGTCCGTTTCTTATAATTAATCCGGCATTTTACCTTAAGGAGATGCTTGTGATTGGTTTTCCGGTGAGAATCGGAGAAGAATCTCCGTCGACGATTCGTTGAATGTAAGACTTCAAATCCTCGTGAGTAGCTAGCGGAACACGAGCCTTGAAACTTTCCTGGCTAGAGTTTGGATTTAAACCCAGATTCTGCAAATACTCAGCTGTTCCATTCTCCTGCAGAATCTTCTTCAGGGTCTCTCTCTGAACTCCGCCGGCATTCTTTGTCAATTCCTCAAATTCTTCTATCACTTTATCTACGTTAAGCTCTTCCATCTCCTCTATCATTCTCACTGGCCAATAATTGCAGAACAAGAACCAATTATATGTATGGATTTAAACAAATTAGCTTCAGACGTGAAAGATAATCAAGTTTACGAGAAAAATTATTTAAGCTTCTTGAGGATAGAGAGAGATTGCGATTGGGTGATGTCTAAACTCAAAAAGCTATAAGATGGAAGTCTTAAAGGATCTAATCACCTACAACAATCAATCATCAAGCTGTTGACTTTATAAGCCATCGTTAATGGCAGTAAAATTAGTCAACCACTGTAAGTAGTTACTAAACAGAACTAAAACCCAGAAATAAAACCAGGTGATTCGATATACCTGTTAATGGCAAAGTCCAGAAAACACGAGCGGAGCTTCAAATTTCAAACAAATTATAAAGCATAACAAAAGTCGACAGAAAAATGGAACCACTTGAACAAAAAAGAAAAACTTCCAATCCGACACAAATTAAATTTGAAAAAAAAAACCCCTTCAAAACCAGAACGAAATCACGCAAGAAAGACGAGCGAATGATCAAAAAGAGAAGAAATACAGTACCGACTGGACAAGCTTCCTCAGATCAATGGAAATTCTCAGTGAAAAGAAAGACTTCGAGGAAAACGAAGACAGAGAAAGCTGATCGGAACGAAAACGAGAGAAAAATTCACCGAATCCGAGGTTCTTTCTTTGTCTGTTACAGACAAAGTTCCAAGCTTTCACAGTTGCAGCAGCAAAACCGAAGAGATAATCTTAATAAACAGACTGGTTTATGAGCATGATTCGTTTGGAATCCCGCTATTATATAATCATAAAAATGAGCCGTCCAATTTTGGCTTTTGCATCCAAAATTTATTCCGTTTTGTTCTCTTAGCCTTTGTCTGGGAGTGAAATGACGTTTCACCCATGCATTTACAGTGATGAATTTGGACAGATAGCGAGAATATGGTTAGATTTTGTAACAATGACCTTTCTAAAAAAATTTTGTAATTATACATAATTCCATGGACTAGGACCCACTAATCAAAATCATATTTCACCATTTTTCCGCATTATTTCAAGACATGGAAACGACACTTCATATAATAAAATTAAAGTGTACAAAAATAATATGAAATTTTGTTCTGGATAAACAGTGTTGTGGTCGTAAAGTAGTAAATAGCTTCATGATTGCAAACATATTAAGAAGAGACTTGGACTTCTCTCTCATGTGCATGCCTGCCGTTGAATACTATCAAATCCATTGTCATGTGTTCATGCATAGTCCTATTTGCTTGAAATAACACACATTTTTTGTTTCCAAATTAATTTCTTTTGTGTTCATCAGCTCAATAACACACTTGATAGATTTTTTTTTGTTGCTCGATTCGTCTTAGATAGACGCATTCTCGCTAACCCTAATTCCGTTTGCTATTGAACTGAAAATTTGTTGTCACCCGTGTTACTTCAATTGTGTTTTTAAACACTTATGTTAGATTTTTGTGATTTGAATTCTATTTTTTAGGGTAGATTGAAAAACTACGATAACTTATATTTTCAAAAAATTGTTGCGTGAAGTTATTTATTTTATATTTTTATCATATGATTTTTCGTATTTTTTCTTATTGTTATCTAGCAAAAGTTCTCATTACAGTTTAATTTTTTTGCAGTGTATTTCGTGAATTCCTCTAAATTGTCTTTATGTAAATTTGTGCATTAGTTCTTCTTTTTTTTTGTCCATTTGTAGTTCCGAGTCACAGTAAACACATGGGTAATTGTATCATCGTTGAGATGGTAACACTTGACAAATTACGGTCATTAAATTGGAGACTCGTATTACTAGCCGATCAATAAATAATTTTCAACAAATTACATGGCAGGAATCTTATCACTTTGCTAACTACAAAAAGTGACGATGAATTGAATGGATGATAGAATTAAAGCGCACGAGCTCTCAACCACTTGCCTACTTATCCAGATGGTGTGTCACACGCGTGGTATTTTCCCCATATAGATTAGGATCTTATGAATAGATATGTCAATGTGGGATGGGACGCTTCATTCCTTAACAATTAAATTAGAATCTTTCTATTGATGGTAATGTTTAAATTAGAATATGCTAACTTCAATTCCTAAATAAAATGGTAGTAAAATAAATTACACAATTAGAAAATAAAGTATATGATTCTAAAGCTGAGTTACTATTACGTGCTTTAATATTAAGTAATTTTGTTGGTTGAGTTAAACAAAGACGATATAGAAAACAATCTATGAAGATGGACTACACCAATCATGTTAGAAAGTGAGACAAAATGCCAACAAAATTGAGAGTTTGCCATTTACATTTTGCCCTCGAGCTTTGTTTATAGTCGCGAAGACACATAAAATTGCACTCTTTTTGAAGAGATATGAGTTTTTTCACCATCTAATTGAACAACAGGTATATAATCGCAATAATATGTAGTAGTGTACACAATTTTCGCAACGATAATATGCACTATAAGCAGTAATTTAGAACTAATTTTTTCATCATACACATACACATCAATGAACTTATTTTTTCTAGTTAAACTACAATCCAAGTCTAATAAAGCGTGCTGCCTATGAAGTTTTTTTTTGTCTATACCCGATCCACATCATACAAAATTTTGTGGTTCGAAGTTTGGCTCGCCACAAACAGACTATATTTCTTTGAGTATTGGGAATCTCGTATTTCAGCCATGCTACACTCTTTATAAAATCATCAGCGTCTGTGTTTCATTACATGTGATCGTGATTGTGACTCCTTACTCAAATGTGACTTGTTGGAGTCCGCAGGGTGATCCACCTATAAAAAAAATATGTATACGTCTGATTTCAAGTCGGGCTAACTTGGACTAGTGCTAAAAAAAAATTCCAATGTGGGTCGCGAGCTGCGACCATTTGATGACCCTGATTACTATAATTTGTGAATACTAAAACTAGTTAACGAAGATAAGAAAATTAAAGGTGGGTCTACTTCTTAAAAATAGTTATGGAAAAGGTTGAGGATTAAATAATGGGCAATTGGGCATGTGTAGAGGTCCAATACTAATCAAGCGAGCCCATTAATGCAGTGGCCCACAGAGCCCAGTTATTGCAGTTGCAGTGGTTACAGATTTCGAAGGAAAATAGCCGGGTTGAAGAATGCTAAAACGATACGTTTTGACTGCTTCATCTCATCTCCCTCTCTGCAGCCTTTTCTGTCTCTGCAAGTCCGTAGATCGATCCTCCTTCCGTCGTCTACTCCGCGGTGTAAACTGGTAACAATGCAGTGGTATTTCGCCGCTCTGTTTCTCACAGTCCTCACTAGCTCACAGGTTTGTTGTCCAAACAATTTCTCCACTTTATTTCTATGTTGCATTTCATGTGCGTTAAATACTGAGAAGCCATTAGTTCAGCTCAATAAATTTGTGATCTCTTATTGTTAATCTTAAGCGCTATTAAATGCTTCACCCAATTTCGTTTTTAAGGAAATGGTTTTTGATAAGGGTAGAATTTAGGTGGGCTTAGCGAGAAGAGGGAGAAGATGCAGAATAACAGAGTTCGCAAAAGACGCAGTGGAGAGAGAGATAGAGTTAGAGAGAGAGAGAGTAATAAGGAGAGATTTAATAATCATATTTCATGCCTCCCCTCGATAGAGTTACAGGCTTTAAAACAACAACAATAAACAACAGCAACAGAAAACAATTTAACTAACTACCCATAATCCATAATCCTTAACGTCGGCTAAGAAGTAGCCACTTCTATCTAATGGTTGGAAGACCAGGTCTCTGCCATGCACGTCGTTTGCACGTATCCTGCCATGCACGTATCATTAATATCTCAGATTTGGGACGATAGTTACCTTTGCGAACGATACGTTGGTCGAGAATAAGCTCTGGCTGAGGTAAAATCGTTGCATCGGGAGAGACTCTTGGAAGTTGATCAGTGGTTGGCTGGGGAACAGAACCCAAATGCTTCCTTAACAGACTAACATGAAAGACATTGTGAATTTGAGAACCTGGCGGGAGGAACAAACGATATGCCACTGAACCTAATTTTTCTAAAACTGGAAACAGACCAAACCAACGGGGAGCGAGCTTCAAAGAACTCCGAAAAACCACAGAATTCTGCCGATATGGTTGCAGCTTCAAATACACATAATCGCCGATCTCGAAGGAAACTTCTTGCCGGTGTTGATCAGCCTGGCATTTCATGCGATTTTGGGCCACGAGAAGATTACGACGGAGCTCGCGTAGTATGGAATCACGATCTCGGAGATACGCATCAACAGCGTCGACGCGGCAAGTGCCGGGTACATATGCTAATAAGCGAGGAGGAGGTATACCATAGACGGCTTCGAATGGGGTCATTTTGGTGGAGGAGTGAACTGATGTGTTGTAGCTAAACTCAGCCCATGGAATCCAGTCGACCCATTTCCGAGGTTGGTCTCCGGCGAAACAGCGTAAATATTGTTCTAACGTTCGATTCATGACTTCCGTTTGTCCGTCGGATTGGGGATGGTAGCTGGAACTCATGTTCAGCTGGGTTCCCTGTAGTTGGAATAAAGCTTGCCAAAAAGAGCTAAGAAACACCCTGTTACGATCACTTACGATGGACGTAGGAATTCCATGGAGACGGACCACATTTGAGACAAAGGATTTGGCGACGACAGCGGCCGTAAATGGATGCTTCAGGGCGGCAAAATGAGCATATTTGGATAGGCGATTGACAACGACCATGATGACAGTATGCCCACTTGAGGGCGGTAATCCCTCAATAAAGTCCATCGAGATATCAGTCCATATTCGAGTAGGAATAGGTAGGGGTTGAAGTAAACCAGCGGGCTGCATGCAATCAGTTTAATACCTCTGGCAAACATCACATTGCTGCAAAAAGAGTTTCACTGACTGACGCATGTGAGTCCAGTAGAAGCTATGCTGAATGCGAGAGAGTGTTCTATGGTATCCAAAATGACCTCCAGTAGGGGAAGAGTGACATTCGGTCAGGATCTTATGGACAAAGGAGGAAGTAGGACTTAAATAAACTCTGTAATTTTTGTACCAAACTCTGTCTCGGTTAACCAATTGGTGGTGAGGTGCCTTGGTTGCTAAGTCCTTGTAAAAGGAGTCCTGGGCGACTTCACGCTGTAGCATTGGCCACCAATAGGCCTGTGGTCCAGAAACTGCTAAAAACTGGAATTCAACAACTCGAGATAAAGAATCCGCACCTTGGTTTTCAGCTCCTTTTTTATACTCAATTTCATAATCATATCCGAGAATTTTGGGTAGCCATCGTGTTTGCGCGGGTGTAGTGATTCGCTGTTCAAGCAAATATTTGAGGCTTTTCTGATCAGTGCGGACTGTGAAGGATTTTCCGAGCAGGTAAGGGCGCCATTTCCGAATGGATTTAACGATAGCCAACATTTCTTTTTCGTAAGTAGAGAGAGATAGAGCCGATCCCTTCAGTGCTTCACTAAAATAAGCCACTGGTCGATTCTGTTGGGAGAGAATAGCACCAATGCCTATACCACTGGCATCACATTCAATGACGAATTTCTGAGAAAAATCAGGGAGGGATAATACTGGGGGTGATGTCAAAGCTTCTTTGAGTTGGGTAAAGGCTACAACAGCTTCTTTATTCCAATGGAAACCATCCTTTCGCAAAAGGTGGTGTAAGGGAGCGGCTATGGAGCCGAAATGACGGATGAATTTTCGGTAGTAACCAGCTAGGCCGAGAAACCCGCGTACCCCTTTGGTAGTAGTTGGTGTAGGCCACTCCAAAATGGCCTGTATCTTGACGGAATCAACAGCCACGCCTTGCTTGGAGATGATATGGCCTAGGTAATCAACCTGTGAAACTCCAAATCTGCACTTGGATTCTTTGGCAAACAGGCTATTGGTCCTCAGTAGTGATAAGGCAATTCGCAAATGAGAAAGGTGGTCGGTCCAAGATCTGGAGTAAATCAGTATGTCATCGAAGAAGACAAGAATGAATTTTTGGAGGTGGGGTCGGAAAATATCATTCATGAGACTTTGGAAGGTGGAGGGGGCGTTTGTGAGACCAAAGGGCATTACGAGAAATTCGTAATGTCCTTCATGGTACGAAATGTTGTTTTTGGGATATCGTCTTTCTGAACGCGAATTTGGTGGTATCCGGCATGTAGATCCAGTTTGGAGAAGATGGTGGCGCCAAAAAGCTCGTCTAGGAGTTCATCGATCACTGGAATAGGATACTTATCTTTGATCGTAATATTGTTAAAGGCTCGATAGTCTACACAGAATCGCCAAGTTCCGTCTGTTTTCCTCGCGAGCAGAACCGGTGATGAGAATGGGTTGCTACTAGGCCGTATAAATCCTGATTGTAAGAGTTCAGTCACTAGTTTCTCTATTTCAGTTTTCTGAAAATATGGGTAACGGTATGGTCGCACACTCACAGGGTTGGTATCTAGGGGCAAGGGAATGCGATGATCGTGCGGGCGATTGGGTGGTAAGCCTTGTATGTAACGCCCCAATTTAAAATCCCTAATTTGAAACCCTAATTTTGAAAACCCTAGAATTTTTCCCCAAATTGAATTTTGAAATCGAGCGTTAAATCAAAATTTTAAAACTTAAAACATATTGATTGAAAACTTAATTAATACGGAAGCTTTGAACTCTTGAAACCAACACATAATTAAAACAATAAATAAAACTTTATTTAATGATAAAAATTCCATCATAATTTTCAGAGTCTTAAATTAAAACAAAGCATTAAACATCTTTTTTTTTAAAAAATAAGGCATACTAATTTAGATCACTTTCTTCGAAATCCACAATGTGATCTTCATCTGTATGCTCGCTTGCCACTGGAGGATTCTCAATTGCAGCAATTTCTTCCTCAGACAAAAACTCACCTACATCACAAGTTTAAAATAAAAAGGTGAGAAAACTCAGTAAGTGGAAATACGTGCAAAACTTTTACTTTTACCGAATCCTGTTAAGACTTAGCCATCTCATTGTCGTTCAGGCTTCGTCATCTTTTACTTTTAATTTTAACGATCAAGCTCACCATCTCACTGTCGTTCAGGCTTTTGCTATCACGTTAAAACATATGCTCAAGCTCACCATCTCACTGTCGTTCAGGCTTTTGCTATCGCATTTTCTTTTACATTTTCACACACATGCAAATAACCTATCCATTTTATCTTTTAAACTATTCTACGTCGATATTCTAACATACGTGCTCAATCATTGAAAACGTGTGACTGAAAAATAAAAATAATCTTATGTCATGTGATGTAGGGCCGTAGCCAAAACTTTGTATTTGCACTTACCTGGATTCCGAGCAATTTAATGTCTATCGGGATTTTCCAAAATTTTTAGAACAATATCCTGCTCAATTAAAATCTTTGATATTAAAATCCTACTAAATAAATCCAATTTTCCAAAGTAAATTGAGCAGAATTTCCTTACGTCGTGTTATCGGGTCGGACCGGGTCGGTTGAGTCGATTTGGATCGTATCGGACGGTTCTAAAATATTTTCTGCCTAATTCAATATCAATATTAAAATCCCACTTAATTTAATCCAACTTTAAAAGAATTTGGGCAGAAAGTCTTACCGGATAATTTTTCGATCGGTTCGGTTGGATTCGGGTCGAAAATTGGGTCGGGTCCGGTTCGGGTGAACAGTACCGGGTCGGTCGTGAACAGTGCTCGGGTCGGTTGGGCTCACTGTTGGTTCGGTTTGGGTCAAAATAAGTGAACTAGTTCTGGTTGGTTCGCTGCTGGTCTGAGTTGTTTACTTGAACCGGTTCACTGGCTGGTTCAGGTTCTTAAAACAAAACCGATTCTTCTTCTCCTTCGATCGCGATTCTGCAGAGAGTGAGAGGGAGTGTGAGAACAGAGAGTGAGGGAGAGAAACCGAGAGTTCGATAGAGGGGAAGAGTGAGATAGAGAGCATCGGAGGGGGAGACTTACTCCGATGGTCGACGACGGTGGTCTGGGAGCTTCGTTGGAACTCTTCCTTTGGTGGTCGGAGCTCGGCTTTGGAGTTGCGGTTTCTTCAGAACTTCGTTGCCGATGACTGAGAGGTAAGAGTTTCTCTTTTCAGACTTCAGAGAACTCGAGAGAGAGGAGAGCTTCGGTGTGAGTTTCCTCCTCCACCGAAAGCCTCTATTTATAGGGGAGGATCGACTCCCGTACCCTCCGTGAAATCCGAGTAACGATCGGATTATCCGAGCTGAAAAATCAATCAGTTCAGATGATCGGCGGTTTCCATTCTGATCCTCGTCTGAACTTGGTCACTTTCTAGACTAAGTTCATGCCGTATATTTTGCTGAGAACAAACATCCGATTCCCAAATCGGATTTCTTGCTGAAAATCAGCAAGTTGATTTTAACGTTGATTTTTCTTCTGTTTCTGGATGATATACAGACTAGGTTCATTAGATTTATTTTCCCCCAAAATCCGATTTTGAGTGATTGAAATCTGATTTGGAAATTTTCAATTTTTAAACCCTAGAATCGAATTTGGGAATTTGAATTGAATATGGGAATTTTCCAATTAAATTTCTAATTGTTACACTGTAGGTGGTTCAAAGAGTTTGGAGAACTCCGCCAGAAGGGATGCCAAGTCAGGGGGGTAAGAAGGTGGTGGATTGTTAGTAACAGAACATAGGATTTGAAAAAAACATCCGGTATCTTGGAGGTGGCTAAAGTCCTTATCTGATATAGCGTCGATGTTGGTATTCTGCATGCCTGCGGAAAGTATGGGAAATTCCAGCAACCTTGAAAGACATAGTTAAGCGCTTATAATCAGTTTCAACTGGCCCGAGAGTTGCCAGCCATTGAACTCCCAGAACGAGTTGGCATGCTGCTACAGGAAGGACATAATAATCTGTAGTAATTGGGTACCTTTGGATGCTAATTGTAAGAGCTCGACATTGGCCGATACAGTGGAGTTTCTCTCCGTTAGCCACTGTGACCTGAAGCTTGATGTCTCTGCTAACTGGCAATTTGTGCTTGGTGACTAAGGTCTCATCAATGAAGTTGTGTGTGCTGCCACTGTCGATGAGTATAGTGACTTCTTTGTATTTTAGCATGCCGAGAACACGTAAAGTTTGAGGATGATTGGATCCTGAGATAGCATGCAGAGAAATTTCGGGTATTGCTCCGGGGTGTATTGCTTCGGGGTTCCCGTTTCCATTGTCAGCCTCCATATCGTCGTTGGGGCTCGATTGGGTTGAATCTTCTAGCATGAACAACTGGGGTCGTTCGCAGTGATGACCTGGAGGAAATTTCTCATCGCAATAATAACAGAGTCCTTTTTCCCGACGGTCGCGTGCTTCTTGGTTGGTGATTCGGCGAAATGCTGGCACTGGAGCAGGAACTTTCGCCAGGGCTCGGTGAGTTGGGGAAGGGCCAAGTAAACTAGCTGCGGGGTTGGAACTAGCCTTTGGCAATGACGAGGCAACTGAACCAGATTTCTTGAGCAACTGGTTCCGTTCTTCAATTAATCGGGCTACGCCAATCGCCTCGAAGTTCGGCGATAAAACAACCAACCAGGAAGGTTTCGGGTAAGCCATCCACCTGATTGGAAAGCCTTTCAAAAGCCTCTTGATACGAGGCGACAGTTGCATTCTGACGCAGGCGTGAGAGTGCTTCAGCTGGATCTTCATATTCGGTTGGGCCAAAGCGTAGGATGACAGCCTTGGTGAATGCACTCCAAGACAGAGCACCACGAAACTTGGTTAACCAGCAATACCATTGCAGGGCAATGCCCTCTAGATGGAAGGAAGCGAGTTGGACTTGTTGGGTTGGTGAAATACCTTGGAAATCAAAGTATTGTTCGGCCCTGTAAATCCAGCCAGTAAGATCTTCTCCGTCGAAGTTCGGAAAGGACAGCTTGAGGTGGGGTTGATGGTGATCAGAGTTAGTGGGTGAACGGCTATTGTTTGGTGAAGAAGAAGAGGGTCCTGCAGCGAAAGGATTGATGTCAGACGAATTGCGGAAAGTGCGCAAAGCTTGGAGCTCAGACAGCACTGCCTGTAAAGCAGACTCATGGCGGGCTAAGATGTCATTCACTTTGTTGTGGAATTCGGCGTTGGATTTGCTCCGAGTATCCATGAACGCGTCTCTGATACCACTGATAAGGGTAGAATTTAGGTGGGCTTAGCGAGAAGAGGGAGAAGATGCAGAATAACAGAGTTTGCAAAAGACGCAATGGAGAGAGAGATAGAGTTAGAGAGAGAGAGTAATAAGGAGAGATTTAATAATCATATTTCATGCCTCCCCTGATAGAGTTACAGGCTTTAAAACAACAACAATAAACAACAGCAACAGAAAACAATTTAATTAGCTACCCATAATCCATAATCCTTAACGTCGGCTAAGAAGTAGCCACTTCTATCTAATGGTTGGAAGACCAGGTCTCTGCCATGCACGTCGTTTGCACGTATCCCGCCATGCACCTCCATGCATGTATCAGTTTTCTAGTTGGAAATTAAACATTGGTCTATCAAGAACAATAAAAATAATGACGAAAGATCTCTGAAACAAGAAAGAAAACACAATTTTATAGTGATTGAATCTCATTGTGGGAGCCAGAGCCACCTGTTTGTGTAAAATTTGATGGTGATCGGAGAAGAAATTACACAGCATAATTCAGCCAAAAAAAAGCTCATTTTCTGTCTCAAATTTGTCTAAAACTACTAGTTCTCACCCCATTCTGCTAGGACTCGATACTACTATGTATCGGGCTACACATAGGCTTGACATTTGTATCATTTTTTCTTCAATCATTTTTAGTAAGTTTGTAAGGTTACGTGCTGAAAGACTATGAGAATTGGTTTAAGTAATGTTGAAATAATTGTAGATTGCATTTACGATGAATTTGTGTTTCAGTGAAGAATACCTAATTTTCTTCACTATTTCCTAAAAATACAGAGTTTCAAATGAATTCATGAATGGGCTGTTGTTCATAAATGCTATTACTTTTATTTAATTTACCATGAAATGAGGGCATATCTTCTGTTTCTATTGTTTAATATATAACTTTCCATTCTATTAATTGCAGGGAATTTTAACTACGTTGTCACAAAGCAACGGTCGTTACAACTATGACTATGCAACAGTCCCTTTTCTTGCTGAAGTTTTTAAGGTCCCTTACCTTCCTTGAATACCTGTCGTCATTATTTGATTTTAGCTAACGGAGAGAATGAATGGTGTTTGATTGTTCCTTGATAAATTTTGCCTTTACAAGGAAAAAAATCTTAGAACGTTTGATACTTGCTGTCATTGCCTAAAACTCATTACCTGTTGATCTTGCAGCTATTAATATCAAGTTTACTTCTGTGGAAGGAGTGCCAGAAATCACCCTTTCCAAAGATGACGACAGAATGGAAAAGTATTCGATTATATCTTATCCCATCAATCATTTACCTAATCCACAATAACATTCAATTTGCTACATTGACATATGTTGATACATCAACATATCAGATAATGGGTAATTTAAAGATTGTATCTACCGCAATATTATTCAGGTGCTATTCTTTGTCGATTGAGTAATCATATTTTTTCTGGTGCCATCGATTAATTTGGATGACTATACCAGTTTTCCATCCCAGATCATATTCTAGCTTTTCTTTCGGTCACTTGTCATTATTATTCTTATTTACATAATAGCATATTTTTTAAACTTCTTTTAGGCTGTTTTTGAGGAGGAAACTTTCCAATTTGCAGTGGATGGCAATTGTTTTGTTGGCTGTTGGAACCGCCACAAGCCAGGTGAAAATAGTCCTTTCCATTCTTACTGTATCTACTCTGCCTTTTTCGCCTTTGACTTCTAAATTTTTTGAGACGCTTATTATGATGTTGGGTCAACATATTAAAATTGATTTCATTTATCTGTAAGATTCTAAATTTTGTTCTAATTTTGTGCTAAAACTTTACTTCATTTGAGTGATTTCTTGTTTAATGTGGTATTGATATTTCTTTTTTATTTATTTATTTGATTAAGGTTAAAGGCTGTGGAGAGGCTTCATGTGACTCCCTCCTCTCAGCGCCAATTCAGGGATATATGTTAGGAATTCTCTCTGCTTGTTTTTCATCATTAGCTGGAATTTATACAGAGTTTTTGATGAAGAAGAATAATGACACCTTATACTGGCAGAATATACAATTATACATGTGGGTAACACACACACACACACACACACACATATTTTTGCCGCATAAGAGTTGAGCAATAATTGTTCAACGCAAATTTTTAAGTTCATGTACCAGTTTGTATTTAGCTATTTGGACGCTTTAGACCATAAATTTTAGTGTGACGTTCCAGGTTTGGTTCTATTTTCAATATAGCAAGGCTTCTTTTAGATGATTTTAGGAGTGGATTTGAGTATGCACCATGGTGGCAACGCCTCTTTAATGGATACAGCATTATTACCTGGTTGGTAGTCTTAAATCTTGGGTCTACAGGGTTGCTAGTCTCATGGCTAATGAAATATGCAGATAATATTGTTAAGGTACTATCTCTCCCATTGAGATTTTTTTTAGTTTCTTTAGTTTGAATTATGGTCTTTTTGATTTGATCTGGATGTCTTCACAGATACTTTATTTGGGATCACTTCGATAAAAATGTGGAATTATATCGATTCTCAAGTTTAAATGTCAAAGGAATTTGTTCTTGTTTCATTCTTTTAGGTGTATTCCACGTCGATGGCCATGCTCCTAACAATGGTTCTCTCAGTATTTCTTTTCAGCTTCAGACCAACATTACAGGTGGCTTACATGTCTATGACTTGTACTCTGTAGTTACTGGATGTAGCTAGTGTTTTTACCAGCTTGGACCGAACTTTAAATGTGGGGGTTGTTCTTCAACACTAAAATGAAACCTGAATAGAAGAGCGAAAGAGGGACTATTCTTACTCACTAATTCTGGGCATCAAAAACACCGTGAGACTGAGATGCATCATTCTAACTTAGTTTGATGTCCCTTTTCACTGAAAATAGAATAATGTTGAGAAATTTCAAATTTTAGATGAGAGTTCCAGGTAAAACCTTATGTTTATGAAGTTATTGTTGTTGGGTTCTACTGAACTGGAGTTTGCCTGGCAATCTCTTACTCTCTCTTTTCCTTGTGCTTGTCCAGCTCTTCCTTGGCATTATTGTCTGCATGATGTCTCTACATATGTATTTTGCACCGGCACACATGCTCGTGGATCTGCCATTGCCAGTAAAATCGGACTCGAATGGTCTTGTAGAAGTTTCAAGTAGAACAGACTCGTAATAATGTTTGCATTCTTTTCTCAAGCGTACAGTTCTTCCGGTAAGTCTGCAATGAAAAGCATTTGAAAAATTACAAACTGTTTACGTTGATAGGTGAGCAGCATATGATTTGCAATATTGATGTTGTGGTGTCATCAATTGATTTAAATCAAATTTTTTAGTTTGCTAAATTATCCTTTAAGTTGTTCATCATAAGTAAAACATAACATTTCAAAGTATGGTTTGAGGTCATTTACTCCCTTTGCAATGGGTTTAAGATAATAATCTCGAACCATCCATAAACTTTTTATCATACTGAATATATGCATTTAAACTCGTTAACTCGAGTCTTAACATTTGCAAAAAATACTCGAATATAAATTAGAGACTAAATCCTTCACACATCTGCTCAATGTCACTAGGAATTTGAGAAAAAGTATAAGATACAGTCTAGCATAGGTATCTTGCATCTTTAAGTGATCTGCCTGCTACAACAACCGACAGCCATGGTCCAATAAAAAGAAGTCCAGTCACTAGCTGTGTGGTCTATATTTATTTCTAATAGCATATTATTCTTCTAAAGTTTCCATTTTTATGGAGGAAATTTGCCAAATATATCTCAACTTCTATCATAATTGATAATCCAGTTCAGGCAGACAAGAGATGGAGGATTACTCATTTATGGACAAGGCTCTGCAACTTATTCATTGGTTGATTTTTCTCTCTCGCCTACCCCACTGTGAGTGATTCTGTGGATACATGCATTGGATTGGTGTCTCTTGTTATTTGCATTCAATAGGTTTAGGCTGGTGCGTTTGAGTCATTGCCATCAACCCCAAGCCAAGTTGAGACTGACTCCGAATGGTAACGTTAAATGTATATTCTTATTTGACCAGTATCAGTGTCGGAGTGTAAAATTATATTGTGAATCTAACATTGATCTATTGTGAATTTCCTTTTTCACATATTTTTTCTCCAAAAAAGAAAAAAGAAAAATAGAATAAAAAATGCTTGAAAAAGTTGTCAATTTTGTTTGATTTGTTTGTATAGTTTAAGTTATCAAATGCATATATATCTCAGTAATGGATATCTCTTTGGTGAACACGCACATAAGACAATTAGAAAGCTACCTCTTTGATCTAATTCCTATGATTTGGATAATTCTTAAAGAATACTTGCTTAATTTATTATGCTAATCATCAATTACCTGCCTGACTATTGGAAACAACATTACGACCTAAATCCAAGGACCCATCGACCCAGTAAAATAAATCGGTCTGGAGAAATAAATTTTAAATTTCTTAAAACTATGGTAAAAAATTAAAGATATATATATTGGTCGAAATATTTATTGAATAGTAAATTAATTTATTGTAAACTATGGTTTTATAAATTAAAATCGAAGCCTTGTTTTTTGTGGTCACGTCATAAATCTAGAAGATCTAAAATTGTGACTCAAACTTTGTTTTCTCAGTCTTCAATTAATTGTGCAGCTGCCTAGACAATGCTCTATAATTCCTCTTCATTTTTCCATCACCAATCGTCCCTCAAAATCTCTATATAAACCCCTGCAAGGAGATTTAAGAAAACAGGAAGAAGAATTATAAGTTTGGCGGAGAGTTTACACGATGGACTCAGTCGCTAGAGCTACCTCGAGTATGGGCAGCCCCGCTACGAACGGGCACCATCGAATCGAGCGGTGCGGGCAGTTTCAGATGCCACTTCACTACCCGAGATATGTTCGGGGGGACTATGAGACCATGCCGGAGTGGAAGCTAGACTGTCTGCTCAGAGAATATGGACTGCCTGTGGTCGGTGAAGTCGAACAGAAGAGAAAGTTCGCCATTGGAGCTTTCTTGTGGAGTCGTTAGAGCTTTTTTGAAGCAAGTGTTATAGCATAACTTAGCATCTTATTTCCAGGATTTAAGTTTTGCTGCTCTCTTTTCTTCTCCATTTGTGCGTGTATGTTTGATAGATGTTTGTATAAATTGTTCTCGAAAACAGTGTCCAACCACCTATTTTTATTAACTTTTGTTACTTATTAAGATAATATGTTCACATACGTTGAAAAAATGCACATTAATCATAATTTAAATTCTAACTTTGATTTCAAAAGTATCGCGTCGATTGTGTCCAAACGAGATACAATGAGAAAGAATCTGCCATTGAAATAGATCATTAGATTAAAAAAGAAAAGAAGCTAGATGACTTGACAACGAGAAACTTTAAATGTCCCCTGCAATCTAAAATGGCGCAAAAACCTTATGCAAGTGTTGTTTATCTTCTTATTATTTATATCTCGAAATTATTTTGGCCGATTTTAGGAGCCCAACCCATCTCGAATTAAATCTTATCATCCGTATCGACCCCAGAGCACAAGTAGGAAACCCGTAAAAAAATAAATTTTAAAAAATAAAATAAAAATGATTGGACATGCACCCAAAACCCATATCACGTGGTAGGTGTAAGGATCTATATGAACATCACATGTTCTATATAGCATGGTCGCCCTCACACTATGTTCTATCATTAGCAACAACCTTTTATTTTAATATTTTTCGTTACAAAAATCACCCAAATTTTTAGATTCTTTTTTACTTCATTAAAATATTAATAATTTTAATACTATCACGGTAAGTTAAAAACAATATAATATGTCGAACATCCCGTGCTTATTAATTGTTGTGGTTAGTAATTTATAAGCTGAACTTATGGGTGAGCAGGATTGGATCGAGTTTTGAGAACCAGCTCGGATTGTCGGTTTCTGTCCGATTTTGGTCCAAATCCACGATTTTTGGTCTAGTTTCGGTCATTCCACAAAATCTTCTCCCAGTTTCAGTCCGGTCCACATCCCAAAATCTCAAAAAATGGGTACTGGACCGATAATTTAAAAAAAAATAGCAAGTTAGGGCTGAATGACTGATTGTTGAAGAGCTTTACCTTGATCACTCTCACTTCAGCAATCAACAAATTCCTCCTCAGCGCTTTGCTCTACTTCTCCCAGACAGCCAGACTCTAGTCTGGTAGTCCCTCATCAGCGCTCACCTCTTGCTCGCTTTCTCGCCTCACCTGTCCTCGGTGCTCAGGTTTGTCCTCGCGCTCGCCTGTCCTCGGTGCTTGGCTCACTGTATAAGTAATTTTTGTGCTAGTAAATGAATTTGTTGCTGCTCGGTGTTGGTTAATAGATTTTTGCCGGTTAGTTGATTTTATATTTGCCTGTTTTGACGATTTATGTTAGTTGTTGTTGTGTTGCTCACTGTATAAAGTTTATCTGTTTATAAATTTAGGTTGATAAATTTATATTGATTAATGTGTTTATATGTTTATTATCTTTTGCTCCACAGTAGGATAGATACTCCTGTTAGTGAAAATTATCTCGAAAATGACACATCTTTTGTTTGAAATGGTTGCAATTATTTACTAATGACTTCATTTCAATGTTTATCTCTAATGGTTTGAAATTGATTTCTTAGATTTCATTTTAATGTTTGACAGTTGAATTTAGTTTGTATGTTACATAGTTGGATTTATTTTGTATGTTACATAGTTGAATTTATTTTGGATGTTTAATTTAACTTCTTAGATTTCAGTTTAATGTTTGATAGTTGAATTTAGTTTGTATGTTACACAGTTGGATTTCTTTTATATGTTGAATTTAATTTCTTAAATTTCATTTTAATGTTTGATAGTTAGATTTAGTTTGTATGTTACATAGTTGGATTTCTTTTGGATCTTGAATTTATGTGACAGCCCCCAACCCGATCGGGGCTGAGGAGCCATCACTCCGGGACATTTAATAGAGAACGAGACGTATATTTTTTTTGAATCAAACGGACTGAACTTTTAAGAGCAAACCCTAAAAAGCATTACAGAGAGAGAGAACTTTCTCTGGATTTGAAAACAAAATGGGAAAACAGTTAAAACCAAACTGCAGAATAAACAACAGAAGGAATCAGAATACTTGGAACAGAATTAGAAGGCATATTAATTTTTGAACCACAGAAATAAAAGACTGAAGAAAACAGGGGGACAGAACACTTTGAACGTTTAAATAAAGGGCTGGATGTACGACGGGCATGCAGAAGGAAACGTGATAAAATACATGCATTGAAAATAAATGAGAAATATAAACTGAAAGGCATATTGAAAGAAAGACTACAGTAGATGGCATGAATAAACTGGGCGGAAGACGTAGGTAGTAGATGAAGCAGAAAATGTAAGTAAACTGAGCGGGCGATATAGTCTAGCGGTGGATGTGAATAAGACAAAAGTGAACAGTAAACAGCGACAGATGTGAATAAGACAAAAGTGAACAATAAACAACGGCAGATGTGAATAAGACAAAAGTGAACAGTGACAGCGACGAGGGCATGAATAAACTGGGCGGAAGATGTAGGTGACGTCAGGCGGAAGATGTGGATGACGTCAGGCGGAAGACGTAAATAAACTGGGCAGAGGATGTGGGCAGATGACGTCAGGCGGAAGACGTAAATAAACTGGGCGGAGGATGTGGGCAGATGACGTCAGGCAGAAGATGAAATTTTAAAGGCAGCGGTGGATACAGGCAGAAATGCATTGTTCACCGGTGGATGTGAACTACAGACAGAAATGAGTTCACTGGTGGATGTGAACTACAGACAGAAATGAACTGTTCACCGGTGGATGTGATTTTAAAGGCAACGGTGGACGTGATTTTTAGAGGCAGAATGGACAACTGAAATGGAAACTTAACAGGAAGACATAAAAACCGAAGACATGAAAACAGAAAGTATAAAAACTTCAAACTTCAGAAACCGATTCAAAACATGAATTTCGGACATAACAGAAAACATGACAGGAGTTTTAAGAAATCAAACTGCATGGCTAACTCTAAAACCAGAGACCATCCATGCACAGACCAATAGAGAGAACTCAAGGCAGTTCCAGAATATTTCAAAATATATAAATACAACTGTCAAATACAGAGGTTTTAAACATCAATACAGATGCCATATATCGTTTTAAAATCTCAGAAACAGTACAGAACTTGGCATGCATTTCCAGAATTCACCATAACAGAAGTTTTTAAAACATAACACAAAACTTTAAAACCTCATTCTCTCTGGTCAGGAATATGTCTAGCTACCACAACCAACCCCGAAGCTCGCGCCACCAACCACCTATGCGTCAGAATGAGGCACAAGATCCTCATCCACGGGATTCGTACCTACATCAGAGAGTTCAACTATGAGCCTAAAGCTCAGTAAGAATATATAAAAATGCAGTGATGCATATGCTATGCATGAACTTTCAGAATACGGTGACAGTACAGTACATTACGTTTCACTGGCAGGGGGGTATAAGTAGGGCTTATAGGGGAACTGGCGCAGTAGGGTGCACTTTCAGACACCGTGCACTTTCAGGCACATTTCAGAACATACAGTACATTACAGCAGAACAGGGGGCCAGTCCCCGTCCCACACTTAACCGATACATTACATTCAGATTTTACCTTTCTTACTTCAAACCGTGTACAGAAAATATTTTGCATGAAATTTCTGGAAAATCGTGTATGCATGGACATTTACAATGCTTAAAATTAAAACAGCAGACAACAGAAATAGCACAACAGAACCTAGAGAGAAAAACAGACGACTCGAATTATAACTCCAACTTATCTACCCGAAACCCCCGACAGAACTGAAAACCTAGTACCTCCGTGATGTAGGGCCTTAAGGGCCAACCTACGGATATGAACTTACCTGATGTCCGAAAAGCAGCAAGCTTTGCTCGTGAAACCACGGTGATGCACAAACCTATGACGTGCACGAAAAGGGAAATTAACAAGCTGCAAATGCTAACTAATAACTTAGTAGAATATACTTCAAACTCCATTCAAACCTTTAGAAAACAAACCAATGTGTTTTCATGCAAAGACAGTGAATTCTCTCCAAATTATCGTAACCTCAAACTTAAACAAAACTCACATTTTATGTAACACCCGGCATTTTTGCCATGTAATAGTTTTCTCGGATCATTTAAACGGGGTTTATATTATATTAATACAAGGGAATGTTTTTGGTTGGATTGTTGGAATAATTAGTGGAGAACTAAACTAATGTGTAACTAAACCAAAACACTAAGTTGAAATGCATGGAAGGGTAAATTGGGGAGAAATTAAGGTTGGTGGGAGATAGCCAATGGTTGAGTGGCATCTGGCAACTTGTTGAAGAAGCTAAGTTCCACCTTCTACGTGAAACCCTCTTCATTTCTCTTCTCTGCTCTCTCTCTCCTTTTTCCTCTCTGCATTCTCTCTTCCTGTCGACAAACAACCATCGAAGTTACTTCGATCTTCCCAGATTCCCTTCTGCTCCTCCGCTAAGGTAAACATCTTCTAATGCTAACACATTTGGACAAGCAAAAACTATGGGTTATGCTGAAGCTTTAGGTTAAGATAGTTGGGAGAAAACTCTCGGTTTTTGTATGGAAACACATTCGTTGTTTTCTACGAGTCTGAATGGAGTTTACTGCATAATCTTCCAAGTTATTTGTTAGCATTTGCAACTTGTTTAATTTCTCTACATTGCAGCAACAGATCCGAGCGTTCCAGAGACATTCGAGCATTCTACATTGCAGCAAACAGGTAAGTTCATAACCGTAGGTTGGCCCTTAAGGCCCTACATCACGGAGGTACTAGGTTTCCTGTTCTGTCGGGTTGTTTTGGGTAGAAAGGTTATAGTCTATGTTCTGAAATGTCTGGCTTCGATTTACTTTCTGTTGTCTTATTTCTGCTGTCTGCCTGTTGAAGTTCAAGCACCATTCATGCATACACGTTTTCTCTGAAAGACATGCAAATGTTTTCTGTACACTGTTTGAAACTAAACAAGACAAAATCCGACTGAAATGTACCAGGTTAAGTGCGAGACGGGGACTGGCCCCAGAACTGTTTACTGTACTGTATCCCTGAATGTGCCTGATAGTGCACCCTCCCCCTCCCCCACCCCCACTGTTTGCCAGTTCCCTTATAAGCTCCACTTAATTCTACTGCCACTGTAACTTAATGCTCTGTACTGTCACCGTATTTCTGAAAAACTGCATGCATAGCATTTTGCATCACAGCATTCTGATTATGTCCTTACTGAGTTTTAGACTCATAGGTGAACTCCCTGATGTAGGTATTGAACCTGAAACCGAGGACTTTGTTCCTCAAACTGACAATCTAATGTAACTGGTGGATCGAGCTCACAGGGTGGTTGCTGCAGTTAGACATAATTTTGTTCTGAAGTTCAAGTTTTTAAAATATAGTTTATATTGTAAAGTTTTATGAAATTCGGGTCCTTGTGTTAAAAGCTTTGTAGAAAACTTCTGTTTTGGGAGTTTCTGTAAATATATGTTAAGTTTTGTACTGTCTTTGAAATTTTGAAATAATGTATAGATTCTATTTCAATGTTTAAAACCGCTGTATTTGACAGTTAAGTTTGTATTCTGGAGTATTCTGGAATTTGTTTGGAATATTCTCTGATAATCTGTGCATGGATTGTCTCTGGTTTTGGAATAATCCATGCAGTTGTTTTCTTGATCTTCTGTTAGGTTTTCTAACTTCTGTCATGTTCCCATGCATGTTTTAAAACTGTGTTTAGAATCGGGTTTGAGGGTTTGAAGCTCTTATGCCTTCTGTTTGGAGTTTTCTGTTCCTATGACTTCCTGTTAAAGTTGTCAAGTTTTGCCTTAAAAGCTGCATTCTTCCGATCACGTTCACTGCTGCTTTAAGCATACATCCACCGATAGTCACTGTTCACATTTTGTCTTATTCACATCCACCGCCAAACAGTGATTTTGCCTTAGATTTTTCCTCCTGCCGATTTCGTTCATTATATGCATCCACCGATGACGTCATCCATCTTCCGGCTGACGTCATCTCTTCTACCGATTTCATTCACTGTCTGCATCCACCAATGACGTCATCCATCTTCCGGCTGACGTGATCTCTTCTACCGATTTCGTTCACTGTCTGCATCCACCGATGACGTCATCCATCTTCCGGCTGACGTCATCTCTCCTATCAATTTCGTTCACTGTCTGCATCTACCGATGACGTCATCCATCTTCCGGCTGATGTCATCTCCTTCTACCGATTTCGTTTACTGTCTGTTCCTACCGGTGAACTAATTCTTGTTTATAGTTCACATCCACCGATTAGCACTGTTCATCTTTTGTTATATCTGCATCCACCGATAGCTTTTATCTTTCTGCCCAGTTTTACTCTCCTCCTTCCGATTATCACTGTACTCTTTTGTTTTATTTAATCCACCGAAGCTCTTTTTATACTAAGTCTTCCGCCAGCCTGAATTCTTTTAAATTAAGTTCATTTCTGTTTTCTGCTTCACCCGAGAACTCTCTCTCTCCCTGTAAATGTTTTCTGTTACTCACTGCAGTTTCTCCCTCTCTGTAAAGCTACGTTTTTTTTAGGGTTTACGATGGCAGTGCATGTTTCCTGTCATTCGATTCTGTTTCTCTGTAAATATTTTAAAAGTATAATGTCCACTGTTTTGACCAATCTGTTCAAAGAAAATAGTCACTGTTTTCCGTTATCTGTCCCGGAGTGATGGCTCTGATCCCGGACCCCGATCGGGTTCGGTCTGGGGCTGTCACATTTTAACTTATCCAAACTCGTTAGCTTTAGCAGATGTTTACCTTAGGCAGAGAAACAGAAGAAAACTGAGGAGATCGAAGGACCTTTGAGGGGCGTTTGTCATTTGGAAGAGAGAAAACAGAGGACAGTGGAAAGAAGCAGATGAGAAATGAGGGTTTCACGCAGGAGGAAAGAGAAGAAGAACATGGCTTCTTCAACAAGTTGCCAAGTGTCAAGCCCTCATTAGTTCCCTCCCACCAACCTTAATTGGTTTCCTAATTTGCCCTTCCATTGGTTTCCAACTAATTTGTTAATTAGTTAATCAACTCAGTTTTTCCATTAAACGCACCGACAAATTCATTAAAACGTTCGTCGTAATAATATAAACATTAATCCCGCTTAAATTACTCGTGGTAATGGTTACGTGGCAAAATTATCGGGTGTTACATTCCACCTGTAATACCTGGTTTTACGGGATATTAATATTATATTATATGATGGTATTTTTGTAAATATGTCAAATCAAGTCCGTTTTGCAAAAAGAGAGCTTTATTACGATCCTAACGATTAATAGGAATTTTAAGGAATTTACGAGAATTTTCGGAGTAATAACGCTATATTTCGAGTAATTAAGTTTCTCGTAATATAAAAGACGTTTTAGTAAAAATAGTAAACGAGGTTCGTTTTGCGAACGGACAGTTTTTTTTAGTAAAAATACTAAACGAGGTCCGTTTTGCGAACGGATAGTTTTAAAAGAACCCAAATAATAAGATGGATTTATTGGTGAAATAAGGAGATTTGGAGAAACCGAATAGTTAGCCAATTAATGAAACGAAGGACGAAACAAATAGAAAATCAAAGGAAGGGCAATATGGTAATTTGTAAAGGCAATTTTTAATTTAAAAACTCAAACTCCTTCTTCCTTCACCATTTTCACGCCAGAGCCCTTTTCTTCCTGCGACTTCTTCTCTGCCCGCGAGGATTTCTCAACATCTGACCTCCGATTCGTCCTCCGATCGTCTCGATTCTTCGCGATTTCTTGCCCAATCCCGATCCTAGGTACGATTCTAAGGTTTTAGGAAAGTTTATTTCGTTTTTTACGAAGTTTAAACGATTAGGGTTTCGTTTAGATTATCGTTAAAAATGTGATTTAGGGTTCGAAATTTATATGTTTGCCGTGTTTAAGGATATAAAGGATGTATTGAACGTTATTTGACGAAGTTAGATCAATTTGGGAGAAATGTTAAAATTAGAGGATTTTCGGGTTTTTAGGAAAACTCGTTAATTGTGGTTTTAAACTATCGAGCGTTAATCGTGTAACGATCCCAGTTAGAGTCGCCACGTAATTCATGACCTTCTTAATCAGTTAATTCTTACTTTCTGCACCTTGTTCATTATTAGTATTATTTTTTTTTTATACTTAGAACTTAAAACTTGACTCGCAGACCACAGATCATCTGACAAAACTAATCCATCCAAAACTCCACTCTTTCACTAATCTAACAACTCATTAGTTCACAGAATCGAGCGACTATGCTCGGTTATCAGATCCACGACATAATCGGGCAGAGAAGAAATGCCCTCAGATCACTCGACGTGATTCTGCTCGGGCTGCATGGGTTTGCATGCAACGGCTGATAGGGTACACATCATCCGATCTATCACGTGCACTTTGCGTGACTCATTAAACATCACACGACATTAGAAATACACTACATCGCCCGATCGCTAGACGACAAAATAACGTTTACATCATCCGGTGAGTAAAAATACTCGACATCATCCGATGAGTAAAATACTCGACATCATCCGGTGAGTAAAATACTCGACATCATCCGGTGAGTAAAATACTCGACATCATCCGGTGAGTAAAATACTCGACATCATCCGGTGAGTAAAATACTCGACATCATCCGGTGAGTAAAATACTCGACATCATCCGGTGAGTAAAATACTCGACATCATCGGTGAGTAAAATACTCGACATCATCCGGTGAGTAAAATACTCGACATCATCCGGTGAGTAAAATACTCGACATCATCCGGTGAGTAAAATACTCGACATCATCCGGTGAGTAAAATACTCGACATCATCCGGTGAGTAAAATACTCGACATCATCCGGTGAGTAAAATACTCGACATCATCCGGTGAGTAAAATACTCGACATCATCCGGTGAGTAAAATACTCGGCATCATCCGGTGAGTAAAATACTCGGCATCATCCGGTGAGTAAAATACTCGACATCATCCGGAAGTAAAATACTCGACATCATCCGGTGAGTAAAATACTCGACATCATCCGGTGAGTAAATACTCGACATCATCCGGTGAGTAAAATACTCGACATCATCCGGTGACGTCAGCCGGATGATATACTCATCCAGCTCCTATCATTCAGCAGTAAAACACAATAATCATCAAACAACTACAGCCAATAGGGGATGTCTCGACTCTCACAAATTTCCACTTGATAGACATAAACCTTAAACGAATAAATGTCATAGACTTGTTCAGGATACGTAAGAGGAAGACTCATATAAAACAGAATATCCTAGGTTCTTACAATCATCCTCAAACTCAGAAGTTGAATCAGACAATTTCAGGTCCAAATTAAAATATGATCCTATCCTACTTAGGCATCAGTTTTCTCATAAGTCTTACTGACATAAAATGAACATATCCACGGGTCATAATCGCCATCTAGCCACAGGATTGCACCATGAACACCTTTCAGCAACCAAACTCGACATCCTCATTAACTTTGGAATCCTCACCTGATATCTCGTCATCTACATCATAAGATTTAAACTATAAGCCTAATGCTTAGTAAGGAATGCAACTAACATGTATTCGTGAATGCACAGTTGAGAGAAAATCATAATCGTATTCTTTTCATGCTCTTTTCTTGTTCCTTATTCGTATTCTTGTTCATCACTTTCATCATATGGATTAAGGGAGGATTTGTGCCGTGAAAGGGGGATTGACAGTGATTTTGATCATATTCCCTTTCGGGTCGTTTTCATGGTCACTCTTTGGACTGTGGCTTGCGTCAATCCGCCCCTAACCCTCGCTTAATCCGGTTGCATAAGTTTCATTTTCATTCTCATATCTTGTTCATGGGAAATACATGCTCATAAATCATTTTCATATGCTTGAGAAGTAAATCATGATGCATGACATGAATGTTCTTGAATCATCAGACTATGAAAATATCATACAGGACAGTTGACTTCATAGACTCTATCAGAACATCACATAATATGGTTCTCAAACATCCGTAAATCATCCAAGTACAAACCATCTTACTAACTTAAAACAAACATCAAACACATAACTAATTTAGTACTCTTAAGATGTAAGGCCCTAATGGCCGGGAATCTTAATACATTCATTTACCTGGCTTCCTTAGCAAAATCGTCCACTACACTTCAAACCTCTTCACCTGATATCATTTCACATCTCAGAGTCAATATAGATCCTAAATATTCCAAAATCAAAGCTAGAACAGTCCTAACTAAATGTTATCCTAGAATCTGTAGTTAAAGTCATTCCCGAATCCTTTAGTCTAGTTCTCTGTGTGCAGTCTGAAATCCTAAAACCGAAACAGCTAGGTTCAACTAACGATTAATCTGAGTCGGTGTGATAAATGTCTAGAATCGATTCAGAATGACATTGCTAAATCCAGAATATAAATGGTACTAATGTTACTCGGCCATTGGAGAACCAAACTCCAACACCAAGCTGGAAACAGAGCCTAACAAATAACTGACAACTACATTGTCTAACCCATACATTGAGCGTAGAGTAGCTGAGAAAAGGCAAAGGAACCGGTCGTCGGAGGAAGGATGACTGGCAGGCAGAGAGCGAGAGCTCGGGAGAGAGAAATCGCTGAAGGGAGAATGTCGGCTACAGTGAGGTTTAAGGTTTCCATTTCAAATTTATATCAACTAAGTTCCTCATTAATTACCACACTGCCATCACACAAATAGAATCCAATAAGCTTTGGCATTAAAATTAACTAAATAAAAGGTCGAGTAAAGAGGTGACCATTGATTCCGTTAAGAAAATCACCTGGCTGAAAATGTCGGGTGTTACAAATCGTTGTTTAAATACTTCGATTAGTTAAGTTAAGATTTTAGGAAATTCCTTAGTTAAGGATTTTCTTAGTTTTGGACATTAAATTGTTTAAGCTCGTTTTAACGACAGTTTGGTGAAACTGCTTAGGTGGACAACGCTCGTGGACGAAGCTTGAGCTGCAACGGACACAAGGTAAGTTCTCGTGACTTGTTTTGACCAATTGGTCTACACCGTACGTCGAGGTCGTTTCGAGGAATTTGGCGACGTGTTTGTTTAATTTGTTTTGGATAGGTAGTTAGGACTAGATATCTTTATAGATTATGTTGTTACCGTCCTGATGGTATATATGCGCTTGTTTACGTTTATATTGAACTCTTCACGCATCACGTGTTTTAAAAGAACATAGAAAATGAATTTCTGCACGATGTTTTAAAGAAAATGGCGATGTGGCCTGGAGAGGGGCTATTGATCTATTGTGAAGATCGACTACGGGTTTGTCACAATACCACATCTATTATGTACTCATACAGTTATACAGTTATAGGTCATGTGAGATGGGGCTCAGGCACGGCTGTACGGGTTGTAAGCGTGTACCCCCTCCTCTAGCTGGAAAGAGTAGTCCGACCCCTGGATGTGCTCTCTCCGGTTAGAGGGTTGAGATCTCGGTGACACCCACAGAGTAAAGATAAAGAAAATGCTGCATGATTTCTGAACTCATATGCATAGCATGCATGTACATTTACGAGAGCTTGTTGAGATTTTATCTCATAGGTGTCTGTATGGTGTAGGTGACTTCGACATAGGTGAGGACGAGATCCCTCCACTTGAGGAGTGATGCAGTTGACGGAGGATGGTCGCGGGAGTGTGCTGGCGCAGTCGAGGCGTATTTCTACCCGTGGGACTCATGGTTAGATGTTTTGAGGGCTTTTGGGAATTGTCGGGTTAATGGTTGTATAGAAACATTTTAGGATGCTTGGATCTGATAGTGGATAGGTTTGAGGTTTTAAACGTTTTTGGAAACTTGTTTTGTAAACCGTTTTTAAAAGTTTTATTGGAATTGTCGGTGATTTGATCTGATAGTGGATAGGTTTGAGGTTTTAAACGTTTTTGGAAACTTGTTTTGTAAACCGTTTTTGAAAGTTTTATTGGAATTGTCGGTGATTTAAAATAGGAGGAAATGTATAGTTTTTAAACGGATCCACGCGGTTCATTTTTATGAAAATGTGTTTCGTTTTAATTTCGTTTCGAGTCGGTTTTGGGGCGGTATTTCAGAAGACGTATGTGTATGAGGCGTTTGATGTTAAATTGTATTGTGAAGGGGGGTGTGATGTTAGTGGTGATTGTAGAAGAAAATTGGTATGTTAAGTGGTTATGCAGGGGGAAAAGAAAAGAGAACTAGAGAAAGGGGGAGCTGAGCTCTCTGGAAGAATTTCCAGAGAGCTTGGCGATCGATCGCCCCCTGCTTAGTAACTTCTCTGGATTTTTCCAGAGAAGTTGCCGAGCGATCGCTGGGTGATTGCTTGGCAGGGAGGTGGATCGCCAGAGGGGCGATCAGTCGCCTGGCAGCGATCTCCATGGCGATCGATCGCCCCTCCATTTTGGGTTGCCAATTGTCGATTCTGCCCCTCCTTTTAGCCGATTGAATATAGGTTTTTAATTTATTTATTTAATTGTTTTAAATAGTTTTATCCTAATTGTTTTAAGTTTGGTTTTAAATGATTTATAAACTAGACTTCCATTCCAATTTCAATTAAAAATTCCGCTTAGAGTTTGTTTAAAGTATAGGGATAAAAAAAAATATGTACGGGAAACCGAGTACAGTATTAGGATCGCTACAACTTATGGTATCAGAGCCTCTGGGTTTTAAAATTTGTTCTGTCGACTGCTCGACTGCACAGCCACTACGCGGACATTCTTCATCAACTGTAAGTATGTTTATAGCTTTATTTGATTTCATTTTTTTATAGAGTATTTGTTTAACTTTTATATAGGAGTTATATAAAAATGGTGCGTCGAGGAAATGACCGAGACGACCGAGATGATACGATAGACACTCTTAAGGATTTTATTGCCCAGCAATCCCAGCATATGGAGCGACAGGCTCAGCAGATGGAGAGACAGTCTCAGCAGTTGGGTACTCTGATAGACCGAAAGGGCACTAGAGCTCGGGAGGCAGCCATTCCGGGTAATCGTGGAATGGAGAGATTTCAGAAGCTCCAGCCCCCCATATTTAATGGGCAATCTACTGATCTCTCTTCAGCTGAGTAGTGGATTCGCACTATGGAGGATATGCTGGCATATGCGAGCATTGAGGACGGAGAGAGGGTGGCGTTGGTGACCTACCACTTGGCACTAGACACCCGGTTTTGGTGGGATTCCGTCAAGGCGACCACGGATGTGACGATCATGGGTTGGGAGCGATTCAGAACGTTGTTTTATGATAAGTATTTCAGCCATATAGTACGAGAGGCGAAGATGGTTGAATTTATGCAGTTACGGCAGGTTGGTTCTATTGCCGAGTATGTGAGGAAGTTTGAAGCACTGTCCCGATTCGCGCCACGTCAAGTCAGCGTTAATGAGGACAAGGTACGCAGATTTTTACAGAGACTTGGCCAGGAATTCCGGATGCGTCTTACTATATCTGGGGTACAGAATGTATCCTATGACGAGATTGTGGCCAGGGCGCTTGAGATAGAGGCTGTTGATAGAGATTTTGTCAAACCGAGGGAGCCATCTAAGGGCTTCTTTCAAGAGATTCACCCTCAGATCAGGAGCAAGGGCTGGCAGCCAAGAGCACAGCCACATCAACAACAACAGAGAGGCGTTAAAAGGCCTTTAGAGGGAGGCAACGATCGAGGGAAGGGAAAACTGATACAGGGGACTTCTCAGATACCTCTTTGCCCTAAATGCCAGAGGGAACACACTGGCCAGTGCAGATTAGGAACGAGTGTGTGCTATCGGTGTGGAGACGCGGGCCATTTTATTAGGGACTGCCCGAAGCCCGGCCGAGATCAGTCAGGCAGTGATCAGAGGAGGATTATGCTGAGGATCTTCGCATTTATAGAGTTTGGTGATGTCGACGACGAGGCTCATCCTTCTATGATAGCAGGTACTATATTGATTATGGGCACAGCTGTAGTTACTTTGATGGATACCGGAGCTACGCACTCCTTCATATCGACTGCATGCATGACTAGATTGGGACTAGAGTCTGAGTTAGCTGGGGTCGAGTATAGAGTGATGCTGCCTTCAGGAGAGCTTATGCAGTCAGAACGTATTCTCCAGGGCAATGTCATCTCAGTGGGGGATATTACCCTCTATGCTCGTTTGATAGTTATAAGCTTAGAGCAGTATGATCTTATCTTAGGGATAGACTGGCTTGCACAGCACTTCGCCACCATCGACTGTTGATCCGGGATTGTGACCTTTCGACCCCCGGGTAAAGCTGAGTTTTCTTATCAGGCGATGAACCGATTGAGTGGATCGCCTATTTCTTATTCCATGAGGGTCAACGAGCAGTTTAAAGGTGCGTGCTCTATTTAATTGGCTTCAGTATTTGATATTCAGTTGCTCAGCAGAGAAAAGCCGAGTGACATTCCTATAGTTAGAGAGTTCTCTTAGATATTCCTTGATGATCTTCCCGGATTACCGCCGGACCGGGAGATTGAATTTACTATTGATGTGTATCCGGACACCGCGCCAAGGTTTAAAAACCCGTACCGGTTGGCACCAGTAGAGTTGAGAGAGCTGACGACTCAGCTTGACAAGTTGTTAGAGAATTGATTTATTCGACCCAGTGTTTTGCCTTGGGGTTCGCCCGTTCTGTTTGTCAAGAAGAAAGACGGGACCCTCAGGATGTGCATCGATTACAGAGAATTGAACAAATTGACGGTGAAGAATAAGTATCCACTTCCTCGGATTGACGATTTATTTGATCAGTTGCAGGGTGCCCGAGTGTTCTCCAGGATTGACCTACGCTCGGGTTATTACCAGTTGAAGGTCCGGAGAGAGGATATTTAGAAAACGGCATTCAGAACGAGGTATGGGCATTATGAGTTCCTTGTTATGTCCTTTGGACTTATGAATGCCCCTGCAGCATTTATGGACTTGATGAACCGTGTCTTCAAGGAGTATCTGGACAAGTTCATGGTGGTTTTCATCGACGATATCTTGATTTATTCTAAGACGAAGGAAAAGCACGAGGAACATCTGCAGATTGTTTTGCAGATTCTGATTCAATGCCAGTTATATCCAAAGTTTTCTAAATGCGAGTTTTGGCTAGACAGAGTGAGCTTCCTTGGCCATATTATATCGCAGGATGGAGTTTCTGTGGATCCGAGCAAAATTCAGGTGGTCAGAGATTGGCCACAGCCGAAGAACGTACGAGAGGTGCGTGGATTTCTCGGATTAGCTGGTTATTATAGGAAGTTCATAGAGGGATTTTCGATGATCGCAGTTCCTCTTTCACGATTGACTCGGAAGAACGAGAGATTTATATGGTCGACTGCTTGTGACAACAGTTTTATGGAGTTAAAGCAGAGATTGACCACCGCTCCAGTATTGGCGTTACTTGTAGAAGGTAATAAGTCAGTATTTATTGTGATGCGTTTGGGGTTGGACTCGGTTGTGTATTGATGCAGGAGGGGAGAGTTATTGCTTATGCTTCTCGGCAGTTGAAGCCGTACTAGCAGAATTATCCTACGCACGACCTTGAGTTAGCAGCTGTGGTCTTCGCACTTAAGATATGGAGACATTATTTATATGGGCAGCAGTGCGAGATATTTTCCGACCACAAGAGCCTGAAGTATTTATTTACGCAAAAGGAGCTGAATATGCGGCAGAGAAGGTGGCTTGAGTTCGTCAAATATTATGATTTTGATATCAAGTACCATCCAGGAAAGGCGAACAAGGTTGCTGATGCTTTGAGTAGAGTGCCTTCTAAGAGTCAGCCTTCACTAGCAGCGATGTCAGTCACGCTGCGGTCTGAGATTGAGAGGTTCGATGTGGAGATAGTGGCAGAGTTGTCCAGTATGCTCACCAATATTTCTCTCAGGCCGACCATTCTGGATAGGATATGCGAAGCTCAGCAGAATGATACGAAGTGTGAGGAGCTTCGATCGAGTATGACGTTGAGAGACTCGTTGGATTTCCATTTATCGGATGATGGTATTCTGAAGTTCAGACATAGGTGGTACGTGCCTAACGACGGGGATCTGAAGAAGGAGATATTGGCCGAGGCACATTCTGTGCATCCGGGAAGTACTAAGATGTACCGGGATTTAAAGCAACACTTCTGGTGGCCGAACATGAAGAGAGAGGTCGCCAAGTACGTTGAAACCTGTCTAGTTTGTCAACAGGTAAAGGCAGAGCACCAGAGACCGGTCGGAACATTACAACCACTGCCGATTCCAGAGCGGAAATGGGAGCAGATCTCTATGGATTTTATTGTGGGGCTCCCGAGGACGACGAAGGGCCATGATGGTGTTTGGGTGATCGTGGACCGATTGACAAAGTCGGCCCACTTCTTATCTGTGAGGATGGCATCTTCTATGGATCAGCTCGCCGAGCTTTACGTGCAGGAGGTTATTAGACTTCATGGAGTGCCAGTTTCGATAGTCTCAGATCGTGATCCGAGATTTACTTCAAAGTTCTGGAAGAGCCTGCACAAAGCTATGGGAACTCAGCTTAATTTCATCACGACATTTCATTCTCAGACTGATGGACAGACAGAGAGGAATAATCAGATTCTTAAGGATATGCTCAGAGCTTGTGTGCTGGAGATTCAGGGATCGTGGAGAAGGTATTTGTCACTGATCGAGTTCTCTTATAATAACAGCTTCCAGGCTACCATTGGCATGGCTCCGTATGAGGCGCTGTATGGTCGGAAGTGTAGGTCTCCGTTATATTGGGACGAGGTTGGCGAGGCCAGCATCGTTGGTCCAGAGATTCTGCAACAAACGGCAGAGAAGATTGCCGTTATCAGACAGCGTATTGAGATAGCTCAGAGCCGATAGAAGAGCTATGCTGACACTAGACAGAGAGAGCTAGAGTTTGACGAAGGTGACGAGGTTTATCTTAAAGTTTCTTCGATAAAGGGCGTTATGAGATTTGGAAGAAGGGGTAAGTTAAACCCTCGATATGTGGGGCCCTTTCCTATTCTGAAGAAGATCGGGAAGTTGGCGTACAGATTAGAGCTTCCGGCTTCTATGGAGGGTATCCACGACGTATTTCATGTGTCCATGCTTCGGAAGTGTTTGCGTGATCCATCACATGCCGTGGAGGCAACAGAGATCGATGTACAGCCTAGCTTGACTTATGTGGAGAGGCCGGTATGTGTTTTGGAGTCTTCCATCAAGGTATTGCGCAACAAGGAGATTCCGCTAGTCAAAGTCCTATGGCGGAACCACGAGGTGGAAGAGGCTACCTGGGAGCGACAGCAGGATATGATGGCTAAGTATCCCGAGTTGTTTGTATGATTTAATTTTGTGGACAAAATTCTAAATAAGGTGGATGGAATGTAATACCCGGTTTTACGGGATATTAATATTATATTATATGATGACATTTTTGTAAATATGTCAAATCAAGTCCGTTTTGTAAAAAGAGAGCTTTATTACGATCCTAACGATTAATAGGAATTTTAAGGAATTTACGAGAATTTTTGGAGTAATAACGCTATATTTCGAGTAATTAAGTTTCTCGTAATATAAAGGACATTTTAGTAAAAATAGTAAACGAGGTCCGTTTTGCGAACGGACAGTTTTAATAGAACCCAAATAATAAGATGGATTTATTGGTGAAATAAGGAGATTTGGAGAAACCGAATAGTTAGCCAATTAATGAAACGAAGGACGAAACAAATAGAAAATCAAAGGAAGGGCAATATGATAATTTGCAAAGGCAATTTTTAATTTAAAAACTCGAACTCCTTCTTCCTTCACCATTTTCACGCTAGAGCCCTTTTCTTCCTGCGACTTCCTCTCTGCCCGCGAGGATTTCTCAACATCCGACCTCCGATTCGTTCTCCGATCGTTTCGATTCTTCGCGATTTCTTCCCCAATACCGATCCTAGGTACGATTCTAAGGTTTTAGGAAAGTTTATTTCGGTTTTTACGAAGTTTAAACGATTAGGGTTTCGTTTAGATTATCGTTAAAAATGTGATTTAGGGTTCGAAATTTATATGTTTGCCGTGTTTAAGGATATAAAGGATGTATTGAACGTTATTGGATGAAGTTAGATCAATTTGGGAGAAATGTTAAAATTAGAGGATTTTCGGGTTTTTAGGAAAACTCGTTAATTGTGGTTTTAAACTATCGAGCGTTAATCGTTGTTTAAATACTTCGATTAGTTAAGTTAAGATTTTAGAAAATTCCTTAGTTAAGGATTTTCTTAGTTTTGGACATTAAATTGTTTAAACTCGTTTTAACGACAATTTGGTGAAACTGCCTAGGTGGACAACGCTCGTGGACGGAGCTTGAGCTGAAACGGACACGAGGTAAGTTCTCGTGACTTGGTTTGACCGATTGGTCTACACAGTACGTCGAGGTCGTTTCGAGGAATTTGGCGACGTGTTTGTTTAAATTGTTTTGGATGGGTAGTTAGGACTAGATATCTTTATAGATTATGTTGTTACCGTCCTGATGGTATATATGCGCTTGTTTACGTTTATATTGAACTGTTCACGCATCACGTGTTTTAAAAGAACATAGAAAATGAATTTCTGCACGATGTTTTAAAGAAAATGGCGATGTGGCCTGGAGAGGGGTGATCAGCCAGGCGATCAGTCGCCTGGCATCGATCGCCATGGGCGATCGATTGCCCCTCCATTTTGGGTTGCCAGTTGTCGATTCTGCCCCTCCTTTTAGCCGATTGAATATAAGTTTTTAATTTATTTATTTAATTGTTTTAAATAGTTTTATCCTAATTGTTTTAAGTTTGGTTTTAAATGATTTATAAACTAGATTTCCATTCAGATTTTGATTAAAAATTTCGCTTAGAGTTTGTTTAAAGTATAGGGATAAAAAAAAATATGTACGGGAAACCGGGTACAGTATTAGGGTCGCTACACCACCCACCTTAATAGAAATTTTGTCCCCAAAATTTGCTTATTCAAAAGCTCCGGGTATCGAGCCCTAACGTCCCGTCGTCTTTCTCAAGTGGCTTCCTCCATGTTAAGATTGCACCATAGAACCTTCACCAATGAGATCACCTTGTTGTGTAACACTTTCATTGTAGGATCTAAAATCTTTATGGGCCTTTCTTCATACGTCGGTGTCGGATGGATATCTATGTCTGCCGGTTCCACGATCTGAGCAAGATCTCGCACACATTCATCTCAGCATCGAAACGCGAAAGACGTTGTACTCCATACATAGACGCTGGTAGCTGCAATCGGTAAGCTGTGCTTCCTACTCTCTTCATAAACTTTAGTCCATTGTACTTGATATCATTCCTCGTTAAGCAGGCCATAGACTTTGCTATCACAGACAATCCCCTAATAAATTTCTTGTAATAACCAGCTAGCCCGATAAAACTCCGTACTTCGTTGGCATTCCTCGGCCGCGATAATTCTTTCACAGCCTGAATATTGGTCGGATCCATGGAAATTCCATCTGCAGACACCACGTGGCCTAGAAAATTAATCCTGCTCAACCATAATTCACACTTGGATAGTTTGGCACACAATTGGTGTTATCTCAACGTCGATAGCACAATCGCCAAATGCTCTTCGTGCTCTTTTCATTCCGAGAATAAACCAGGACGTCGTCGATGAAGACGATCACAAATTTGTCCAGGAAATCCTAATATCCTATTCATCAAATCCATGAATGCCGCCGGGGCATTAGTCAATCCAAAAGACATTACCAAGAACTCGTAGTGTCCATACCGAGTCCTGAAGGCGGTCTTTGGAATATCATCAGCCTTGACCTTCAACTGGTAATAACCGGAGTGCAATTCAATCTTTGAAAATACCCGAGCCCCTTGTAGTTGGTCAAATTGATCGTCGATTCTCGGCAACGAGTACTTATTCTTGATGGTCAACTTGTTCAGCTTACGGTAATCAATACTCCTACGTAGGGACCCACCCATCATCTTAACAAACAAGACGGGAGCGCCCCACGGAGAGAAACTAGGGCGTACGAAGCCCATGTCCACTAATTCTTTTAGTTGAGTTTCAACTCCCTCAGCTCTATTGACGTCATGCAGTACAGATTCTTTGATACTGGTTCAGCACCAGGATGTACTTCAATTTCGAAATCGATCTCGCGGTCTGGTGGCAATCCAGGTAGGTCGTCTAAGAAGACCTCTGGGAAGTTTCAAACCACCGGGATATTTTGAAGTTCCACCTCACCTTGCCTTTGAACATCTACTACGTGGGCAAGAAATCTGATACATCCTGACCTCACCAGCTGTTGAGCTTTTAAGGAAGATATAACAGGCATACGGTTATTCTTTGGTATTGCCTGATATGAGAACTCTACCTTGTTCGGGCGATTAAACGACACTAGCCCGGACCTGTAGTTGATGGTGGCGTAATGTCTAAATAGCCAGACCATCCCTTGAATTACATCGTATCCTTTCATACCAATGATGGTAAGATTGGCATATTATTTCTGGTTCCCTACTGACACTATATCTCGCCCGTATAACCTACTCGGAGTGCATAAACTCTCTGGATGGTAGCATAACGTTATAGGGTTGATTAGACAGTACAATACAGAACTCCTCCTTAACCACGAAGTCCCTAGCCACAAATGAGTGTGTGGCCCCCGTATCTAACAAGGTATATGCAGGTGCATTACAGATAAAAATTGTACCTGTGATTGTTGTATGCTGTGCGTCGTCGTCGTCTTCTATCATAGCGGACACCCTTGGCGCAGCACGGTTCAATCTCGTGTCAGGCATCGGACAATCCCGGACTTGATGGCCCTCTTTGCCGCATCAAAAATAATGGCCGGTGAGGAGCCTGCATTCCCCCCTGTGATATTGCTGGCAATGCAGGCACACAAATAGTTGAGGAGCTCCCTGTGGCATCTTTCTCTTATCTAGGTTAGCAGCTGTTTCTTTAGGCCTCTTCACGCCCCGGTTCTGCTGTTGCTGTGGTTGAAATCCCTTAATGGACCTCTCAATGTACCCCCTTTGATTTTTGTTCTTAAATTCTTCATCTTCTACCTCAAAAGCTTTGACAACCACCTCCGTATATGGTCGGTCCTGAACTCCAGACATCTTCACTCCTCTATAAATTTCTTCCTTTAATCCTTGTACGAAATGGTGGATTTTACTTTCGTTCTTCCTCACTAGATGACTGGCAAAACGAGTTAGCGCTTCGAACTCTCTTACATAGTCTGCTACCGAACCTGTATGTCGAAGCTGAGTAAATTCTAATACCCTACTTTCCCACATAGCATTGTAGAAGTATTCTTCACAAAACAACTTCTTGAAGGATCCTCACAGCATCTCCCCCACATTAATAGTGGTCTAGACGGCGTCCCACTAAAGTTTCGCGTCACGCTCGAGATATAACACGGCATAAGAGACCTTCTCCATGTCGTTCACCTTAGCAAGGTCAAACAAATCTTCCATGGTTCGAACCCACTCCTCAGCATGGACTGGATCCATAAATCACCCGTCGAATGTAGAAGGTCGTAGTCGTCTAAAATTTTCACCAATGTGGTCTTCCGAAGTAATCGAGCTCGAATTCCAAAACTCCCTGCTGATCATGAACATTTCAAATTGTCGGGATTGACGAGCAGCAAGCTCCGTTAACTGCCGGTTACTAAAATCTCTCTCTTCAGCTTCTCGGTACCGTCCTCAATCCACACTAGGTAAATTCTATAAACAATAATCAAATTTAATAAACAGAACTTCTACGGGAACTTAAACACTTACAGTTGGTGGAGCGATCTCACGTGGCGGGTTGCGCAACCAGACATTTACCCAGAACCGCTTTTAAAACATGGCGACTCTGATACCATTTCTGTGACAGCCCTCAACCCGATCGGGGCCGAGGAGCCATCACTCTGGGACATTTAACAGAGAACGGGACGTATATTTTTTTTGAACCAAACAGACTGAACTTTTAAGAGCAAACCCTTAAAAGCATTACAGAGAGAGAGAACTTTCTCTGGATTTGAAAACAAAACAGGAAAACAGTTAAAACCAAACTGCAGAATAAACAACAAAAGGAATCAGAATACTTGGAACAGAATGAGAAGACATATTAATTTTTAAACCACAGAAATAAAAGACTGAAGAAAACAGGGGGACAGAACACTTTGAACGTTTAAATAAAGGGTTGGATGTACGACGGGCATGCAGAAGGAAACGTGATCAAATACATGCAGTGAAAATAAATGAGAAATATAAACTGAAAGACATATTGAAAGAAAGGCTACAGTAGATGGCATGAATAAACTGGGCGGAAGACGTAGGCAGTAGATGAAGCAGAAAATGTAAGTAACCTGGGCGGGCGATATAGTCTAGCGGTGGATGTGAATAAGACAAAAGTGAACAGTAAACAGTGGCAGATGTGAATAAGACAAAAGTGAACAATGACAGCGGCAAGGGCATGAATAAACTCGGCGGAAGATGTGGGTGACGTCAGGCGGAAGATGTGGATGACGTCAAGCGGAAGACGTAAATAAACTGGGCGGAGGATGTGGGCAGATGACGTTAGGCGGAAGACGTAAATAAACTGGGCGGAGGATGTGGGCAGATGATGTCAGGCGGAAGATGAAATTTTAAAGGCAGCGGTGGATACAGGCAGAAATGCACTGTTCACCGGTGGATGTGAACTACAGAAAGAAATGAGTTTACCGGTGGATGTGAACTACAGACAGAAATGAACTGTTCACCGGTGGATGTGATTTTAAAGGCAACAGTGGACGTGATTTTTAGAGGCAGAATGGACAACTGAAATAGAAACTTAACAGGAAGACATAAAAACCGAAGACATGAAAACAGAAAATATAAAAACTTCAAACTTTAGAAACCGATTCAAAACATGATTTTCGGACATAACAGAAAACATGACAGGAGTTTTAAGAAATCAAACTGCATGGCTAACTCTAAAACCGGAGACCATCCATGCACAGACCAATAGAGAGAACTCAAGGTAGTTCCAGAATATTTCAAAATATATAAATACAACTGTCAAATACAGAGGTTTTAAACATCAATACAGATGTCATACATCGTTTTAAAATCTCAGAAACAGTACAGAACTTGACATGCATTTCCAGAATTCACCATAACAGAAGTTTTTAAAACATAACATAAAACTTTAAAATCTCATTCTTTCTGGTCAGGAATATGTCTAGCTACCACAACCAACCCCGAAGCTCGCGCCACCAACCACCTATGCGTCGGGCTGAGGCACAAGATCCTCATCCACGGGATCCGTACCTACATCAGAGAGTTCAACTATGAGCCTAAAGCTCAGTAAGAACATATAAAAATGCAGTGATGCATATGCTATGCATGAACTTTCAGAATACGGTGACAGTACAGTACATTACGTTTCACTGGCAGGGGGGTATAAGTGGGGCTTATAGGGGAACTGGCGCAGTAGGGTGCACTTTCAGGCACCGTGCACTTTCAGGCACATTTCAGAACATACAGTACATTACAACAGAACAGGGGGCCAGTCCCCGTTCCACACTTAACCGATACATTACATTCAGATTTTATCTTTCTTACTTCAAACTGTGTACAGAAAACAATTTGCATGAACTTTCAGGAAAATCGTGTATGCATGGACATTTACAATGCTTAAAATTAAAACAGCAGACAACAGAAATAGCACAACATAACCTAGAGAGAAAAACAGATGACTCGAATTATAACTCGGAGCTTCGAGGGGCGTTTGTCGTCTAGAAGAGAGAAAATAGAGGGCAGTGGAAAGAAACAGATGAGAAATGAGGGTTTCACACAGGAGGAAAGAGAAGAAGGACATGGTTTCTTCAACAAGTTGCCAAGTGTCAAGCACTCATTAGTTCCCTCCCACCAACCTTAATTGGTTTCCTAATTTGCCTTTCCATTGGTTTCCAACTAATTTGTTAATTAGTTAATCAACTAAGTTTTTTCATCAAACGCACCGACAAATTCATTAAAACGTTCGTCGTAATAATATAAACATTAATCCCACTTAAATGACTCGGGGTAATGGTTACGTGGCAAAATTGCCGGGTGTTACAATTTAACTTCTTAGATCTCATTTTAATTTTAGGGTAGCATTTCTATCTCTTTTTTGTTAAGTATAGTTTTAATGTCTACGAATTTTTATTTAATTTTAATATTTTTTAATAAAACAGAATTTTGGATAGTTTGAGATAAAAATTTTTAATGTTAAAAAAAACAGAAGATTGGTAACATTATGTGAAAAAATTTAGGGTAATTATCGATTTTAACCATGTACTATACATTTTATTTCAGTAGTCCCCTGTACTAAAAAACACCGTCAAACCAAACCATGTACTTTGATTCTGTTATCAGTTTTGACCTTTCAACAATTTCCTTAAACCCTCATTTAAAAAATTACTAAATGATATTGGATTCATTTGAAATTTTTACCACATATTCACTATTTAATGAGAAGATAATCTGAAAATTTTTCGTGATTTTTTAACACATGTACGATTTATTGTAATTTTATTTTAGTATTTTATAAAAATATTATAATAAATCATACAAGTTTTAGAAAATTACAAAAATATGCCTGAGCCAAAACATAAAAAAAGAAATTATATAGAAATGAGTTGAAAAGAAAGGACAAAGGAATATTTATTAAATACAATTCGATCCGTTCTGTCAAACCCAATATGTACAAATTTCTTTTTACTTCAAGCATTGATCTATCATCTATCATAATGTGTGAACACGTGGAAAAAATTTTAAATAGATCCAATATTGTTTGGTATTTTAAAAAAATTAAATTATGAAGTAAAGAAAAAACTGAGATTAATTTAAAAAAAATACCAAACGATATTGGATCTATTTAAAATTATTTTCACATGTTTACCATATCATGCGTAGATAATAGAAACATTTTCATGATTTTCTAAAGCTTGTATGATTTATTATAATATTTTTATAAATTGCTAAAATAAAACTACAATAAATCGTACATATGTTAAAAAATTACGAAAATTTTTAAATTATCTTTCCATTAAGTAGTGAACATGTAATAAAAGTTTCAAGGGAATTCAATATCGTTTGATAATTTTTTAAATGAGAGTTTAACGAAATTGTTGATGGAATGTCAAAACTGATAACAGAATTAAAGTACAGGGTTTGGCTTGTCGGTTTTTTAGTAAAAGGGGTTAACTGAAATAAAGTATATAGTAAAGGGTTAAAATCGATAATTACTAAAAAATTTAATGTTTAAAAAAAAAAATTACTGCTTTCGACCTCCAAGTAAACGGTTTTTTCGATTCAAATCTTAAAGTATAATACTTTACGATCCAAACCTTGATGTATTAAAAACGTAACAAAACAAACCTCGGCGGACGTCCTATCACTGTCCGTTCCTGAAGTTTGCCGTAGAACGGACGGTCTCTTAAAAACAGAGGCTGTCTGGTCCACATAACAGACGGACTTTTGTTTCAAGAGACTGTCCATTCGAGAATTTAGCCTAGAACGGACAGTCTCTTAAAAGCACAGTCCTTCCTTTCATAGAACGGACGAACTCTCTTAAGTAGCGTGCGTCCGTTCTTTAACTTAGGGCTAGAGAGGACGGTCATGACCTTCCAAGGCTGCGTCTGTTCTCCCAAATATATCTGACCAGAGAGCATTTTCGAACCTATTCGCAGTTCGCACGAAGAAAACACTTCTCCAGATCGATTTTCTCTCTAACGTCTGGCAATTTTTTTGCACAAATTCGATCGAAACTTACTCTAGGGTATGATTTTATCATTTTTAAATTATTTGGTTCGATTTTTAGGTAACAAAATTTGAGATATCCCAATTTTTCACAGAGAGGACGGTCAGTACCGTCGTACAGTGCGTCCGATCTCTACATTTTTAATCCAACGTTGTACTCTGTTCTCCAACGATTCGGCCAAAATTGTTCCAGGTTATGTATCAATTTTGAATTGATTTGTTTCGATTTTGAATTGTTTGGTTTGTGTTTGAATTGTTTGGTTCAAATTTTTGAATTGTGTTGATTTTTCAAGCCCTTAATAAAATTTGCAGATATTCATCGTAAATGGTTGAGGGATTAGTTGATGCAGATGAGCCTGCGAACATAGAGTGGTATATGGAGGAGCACGCTCCTATATACGGTGATATTCAACCATTTGATCACTTAGAAGGGTGAAGGAGAAATACAAGTGCATTCAATATCACAAACCTTAGATGATGAGCTTCGCGAACCGTTTAATCCAGATGATGACGAGGCATAAAGCATACGAGTAAGGGCAGAAAATTAGGGTGATTTTGCTGTGGGTAGACAATATAGTTCTTTAAAGACCATTAGAGACGAAGTACAAGATTATGCTTTGCAAAAAGGATTTGATATCAAATTTGTTAAAAGTGAGAAGAAGAGACTCACGACGAAATGTCAAGGAGAAGATTGTAATTGGCATCTGCATGCTTCGGTCATGCAAAATGAGGTGACCTTCCAAATAAAGTCCTACCGTAATGATCACAACTGTGCAAGGACACTTGATAATCGACACGCTTCAGCAAAGTGGTTGGCAATGTATTATTCAAATAGGTTCAAAAGTCAACCTGACTGGTCCATTCCTGATATAATTGAGACAGTGAGGAAGGAACATAAGGTAAACATTAAGCCAAGTCTTACGAGAAGAGGAAGAAGCGAAACTAAAGAACTTAATTAAGGGAGGGGCGAAGAACAATTCAAACTACTGTGTTCGTACTCAGAAGAAATATTGAGATCAAATCCAGGTAGTACACTTAAAATACATGGTTACGTAGTGGGTGAGGGGCAAGATGAGCAAATGATATTTGAAAGAATGTACGTATGTATGGCTGCTTGTGTTGCAGGTTTGTTAGAACAGGGCAGACGTATTATATGTTTAGATGGATGTCATCAGAAGGGCTCCTACCCCGGCCAATTACTCACGGCCGTAAGTATTGATGGCAACAATGGCGTATATCTGATTGCTGTTGCCAACGTGGAGAAAGAATGCAAGGACTCGTGGCTGTGGTTTTTGGAGTTATTGCAGGACGATTTAGGCATTGACCGTGGACGAGAATGGACATTTGTGTTGGATCGACAAAAGGTATATATTACTATTACTATTATTATTATTCAGGCGTTGTAGTTATATTGTTTTATACTGAGTTTTTTTTTTCTTTAAAATTTCAGGGGTTGTTGGCTGTTGTGGACGACACATTTGGTTTATCCGAACACCGTTTTTGCCAAAGGCATATGTATGCAAACTTCAAAGGACGATTTCAGAGCATAGCGTATAGAGATGCTATGTGGAATGCAGCTAAGGCAACCACAAAGGAATATTTTGAGATAGCAATGAGGAAAATACATGAGCTAAACCGGATGCCCATGCATGGCTTTGACGAACACCCCCTAGCAGTTGGGCTACTCATGCGTTTTCGCTAATTCCCAAGTGCGACTTGGGCTTGAACAATTTATGCGAGTCTTTCAATTCAGCTATATTGCCGGCCAGGGACAAACCGATCCTGACCATGTTCGAGATGATTTGAATTGTAAAAAATACAAAGAGATGCTCAAGTCAGACGATGTCTTGTGTCTTAAGATTAGGAAAAAGCTAAAGAATCTCAAAGAGGTAGCTCACGGTTGGAGTGCTGAGTTAGCAGGAGATACATGGTTTGAGGTCAGCAACAGCAACGAACAATTTGTCATTGACCTGAATGAAGGCGTGTGCGCATGTCGAAGGTGGGAGCTTACTGAAATCCCATGTGTTCATGCCATTCCATGCATTTATTTCATGAGAGAGCCGGTGGAAAATTTTGTTCATATATTCTATCATCGGGATACATATTTGGAGATGTACTGTAACGACCCCTTTTCCCAGCAAGATATTGTCCGCTCTAGGGATTGGGCCGCAGCCCAATATCCTCCCCTCACGGCTTTGTTTGGCGAGAGCACTTCCCGGAAGGTCACCCAACCTGGAATTACTCTCGCCAAAGCACTCTTAACTTCGGAGTTCTTATGGGATCCGTTGTCAATGGAGCTCCAAAACGCGTCTTGCTATGTTGGGAGGGATCTCTTACATATGTTTCATTTCCATGTACTTCCCCAAGCGATGTGGGTTCGTAACGGCACCTCCTTCAACGGTCGAACCCTCTGGCCCAGGTCAGCCCCAGGATCCACGGAGCTTTACCCACCTCCGGCCCAGGTCAGCCCCAGGATCCGCGGAGCATGGGTGGTCCTCACAGATTCGTTGAAAGACGGGTCGTCACATGTACTCACACTTCATTCGTCCCGTTAATGGCCAACAAATGTGGCCAGAACTAGAGAATCAGACCCCAATCGTTCCACCCGAGAGAGGGCCTCAACCTGGTAGGTCGAAAAAGAAAAGAGAGCGCGATGTCGATGAGCCTTCTACGTCTATAATTTCTAAGAAGAAGTCTACGATGCTGTGTGGTAAATGTCGGCGTCAAGGGCATAACAGTCGCACATGTCCTGAGAGGAGATCTAATTCAGGTGCTGCTACTTCGCGTGACACATTTATGGGTTTTCAAACATTTGACGGGACTCAGGTATATTTTTTCACCTTATTCTCTAAACAAACTAAGATTATTATGTTCTAATATAACAGATTATTATGTTCTAATATAACTGTCATTACATGTAGGAATCTACTACACGTGGCCATGGAAGATGATGATGGATCTCAGGCGATGACGAGGACATTCTGGAGCAGCTTTATTTTATGGATTTTGTCTATTGTAATTTAATTTGATGTACAATTCAGTTAAACTTCAATTTATATTACAGTGTGTCACGACCCTAGTACTGTACCCAATTTCCGTACTATTTTTTTTTATCCTAATATCTTTAACTAAACTCTAGGCGGAAACTAAACCGAAATCGAAACCAGAATCGAAGTCGGAATTGAATTCTAACCTTTTAAAAACCAATTAATAAAACTTAAAACTATTTAATTAAAACTTAATTTAATTAATATTAAAAGAAATATTTAATTTAAAACATTTTTTTTTAAATAACCATATGTTCTGCCGTTTGGCAGAACATGTGGCGATTACTCGCCAATAAAGTGGCGAGTAATTGCCACTAGGCGATTGCTCATGGTGAGCAATCGCCATGAGGCGATTCCTCTATCGCCTAGCGATCGCCAATGGCGATCGCCAGGCAAGGAGTGGCGATTGCTTGCCCTTCGGTGGCGAGCAATCGCCATGCGCTCTGGAAATTTTCCAGAGAGCGCAGCTCCCTCCCTCCCTTTTTTTCTTTCTTTCTTCGTTTCCTCATACCCTACATTTCACACTCACAATACACAACTCACAACTCTCTTTTCTCTTCCCTACATCATACATTCACAATTCACGTATTCTCCGAACACTCAAAACCCACATAATTCACTTACCCCTCGTTAACAACTCCAAACGCATTTTAAAACCAAATACGTTTTGTGAAAATAAACTGCGTGGATATGTTTAAAAACTGAACATATCCTCCTGTTGTAAAATTACTAAACAATTACAAAACGTTTAAAAACATTAAAAATGTAAACCTATCAACTACCAGAACCAAACACCCTATAATGTCTATACAATTTTCCTATTCTATCCAAAATAACTTAAAACCCTCAAAATCTATACATACTGTCCCCACGGGTCGGTAAGCCTCGACTGCGCCAGCACACCACCGCAGTCATCCCTCGTCAACTGGACTCATGTATCAGGAGGAGGAATCTCATCCTCACCTGTATCCTCGTAATCACCTACACCATACAATACACTATGAGATAAAAATCTCAGCAAGCCCTCATAAATGCAACTATATGCTATGCGAGTGAGTTCAGAAATCATGCAGCATTTTCTTTACTCTGTGGGTGTCACCGAGATCTCAGCCTCCTAACCGGAGAGAGCACATCCAGCGGTCGAACTACTCTTTCCAGCTAGAAGAGGGGGGTACACGCTTACAACACGTACAGCCGTGCCTGAGCCCCATCTCGCGTGACCTATAACTGTATGAGTATGTGTTAAATGCGGTATTGTGACAGACCCCTTCGTGCCTACACAATAGATCAATAGCCCCTCTCAAGGCCGCATTACCATTTTCTTAAAAACATCGTGTAGAAATTCATTTTCATGCTCTTTCTTTAAAACACGTGATGCATGAACAGTTTATAACAGAATTTAAACAATCAGCATACATACCATCAAGACGGTAAAACTTAAACTACAAAACAATTAAACCTAACTACTCAACCAAAGCAATATAAACTAGTGCGTCACCAAACTCCTCGAAACGACTTCGATGTACGGTGTAGGCCAATCGGCCAGAAAAGAATCACGAGAACTTACCTCGTGTCCAAAGCAGCTCAAGCTCCGTCCACGAGCGTTGTTTGTCTGAAGCAAAACATAATATCGACGTTAAAACTAATTTAAGCTATCGATCGTCCAAATTTACAAAACCTTAACTAAGGAATTTCCTAACGTTCCAACTTAACTTATCGAGGCATTAAATCCATTAATCTACGCTCGATACCCCGAAATCCAATTTACGAGTTTTCCGAAAACCCGAAATTTACAAATTTAACATTTCTCCTAAATCGTCCTAACTTCTTCCAATAACGCTTAATACGTGCAATACGTTCGTAAACTATAACAATCTATCAATTTCGAGCCCTAAATCTCGACTTTTAAACGAAACCTAACGAAACCCTAATTGTTCAAACTCTGTAAAACTCGAAATAAACGTTCTAAAACTATAGATTCATACCTAGAGCGTCGATTGGAGGAGAAATCACGAAGAAAATCGAACGAACGGAGGTCGGATCGTCACCGAATGTTGGATCGCCGTCGACGGCGAGAGAGAAATGCTCTCTGGTTCGTGAATGCCAGAGAAGAAAAGAGAGAAAGTGAGGGAGAGAAAAGAAATTTGTTTAATTTATATAATTTGATTTGAAAATTACTAAAATGCCCTTAACACTTATTTCTATTTGTTTCGTCCTTCGTTTCGTCAATCGGCTAACTATTCAGATTCTCCAAATTTCCTTACTCCACCAATAGGTCCAATTTAATATTTGGGATTCATTAAAACTGTCCGTTCGCAATTCGGACCACGTTTACTATTTTTACTAAAACGTCATTTACACTACGATAGAGGTAATTACTCGGAATATAGCGTTATAACTCCGAAAATTCCCAAAAATTCCTTAAAATTCCTATTAATCGTTAGGATTGTAATAAAGCTTTCAGTTTGCGTAAATTGGGCTTGATTTGACATATTTACCAAAAATGCCTTTATACAATAAAATAATAATATATATTAATCCAACGTCCGTACAAACCGGGTATTACATTCCACCCACCTTATTTAGAATTTTGCCCTCAAAATTTGCTCTGGCTTATAGTCCTTGACATTAACGTCCCATGTCTTGGAGCCTTATACTTCGATTTATCATTTGTACTCGCGGTCACATCTCGTGATTCTAAACCAAAACTCTCCACTATACTCTCCGACATCAGCCTTAATTTGTATTCACTACTTTCGACTCGATCATATACTTTCTTTCTAAAGTGTTGAGCACAATTTAAATCTATAAATCTCAAATCAATCAACTTTGCGACCTATCTGCTACCTTAATATTTGTGCATGCTTCAACTTTCAACCTTCAATTAATAACTCACTTATTAAACTTCTTATTAATACTAGCTTCAAAGTTCTTTTTCATCATCGTCTTTCCTCTGCTGTCCCTTTAGGTCAGAACTATACATAAGCTTTCTAACGCCAGTCAAATTGAATGCCTACTATTTCATCCAATTTCTGGGCTGTAACTCATACCTCAACGCAATTCCCTCGATCCTACCCACAATCGGGATACACACCAACCGAGTTTCTACATTAACTTCCTAATCATAGTCTTCATTTTTCAGTTTACGCAACAAATCTTGCCAAATCTCTAAACTTTCAATTATACGATCCCTAACTATGTACCCATCACTTGACGACCTGAGCACGCGTTGGTCTAAATTTAGTCACCAAAGCGTTAAACTCACTACTTTATCAATTGGTCTCTCCTAAAATTGTCCCTTGTGTTCAATCCTCAAAATACCATCCACTTGCCGATGTCATTTGGGTTTACTATAAAATGTACACATCCTCGGACACCAGGTCCTAATAACATTCTTCACTAGAACTCAAATCTCTAAATCTCACAAACCATCTCGTTGATATCATTCCGAGGTTTCGACGAGTTAATCTTGGGCTAAAGTTACTACTTGCTTAGGATTGATTCAGGTCTCCTTGTAACTAAGATGTTGTAAACATTATATGTTCTAGACTACCTCAGTGAATTCTGTTGTTACGCCTTTACTAATCTACTCATACTACTTCTACTATAGTCCTTTGTCTTAACTTAAGTCTCCATCAACTCCGAGCATCATCAAGTCTCAAAATCTCCTCATTGATGCGCTCTAAACTAGTCATTCTAACTTAAACCATTTATGCATTACTTGGCCTTGACTTGCCAAACACGAGCCGATCTCTAGAAATTTGCTAACTTAACCTTACTTCTAAGCTTACTTAGATAGTTTCGGTGATAATTCTCACTCTCTTTATTCTATAAATCGCAAATTTCTTAATTTGCAGACCTTTAAACACCAATTTACGCTTCTAACCTAACCTCTCATTTATTCCAACGATCTACTTCACCTTTCACTAAATTCCTAAATTCCTCAAGGCTACTTCGAGTTTGCCGACTAGTCTATTTTTGTTCGCTCCTTTTAGTCAAGTTCCAACTACTCTACTCGACAATCATTCTAAGTTTAACTCTTGAATTCTCTCTTAACCTAGATACTCTTAACTTCATACGAATCCCAAATATACGAGTTCTAAGGTACTTGATCTATTTAATCACACTCCAGGTATTACAACAATCTAGGGTATCCCTTAATAGGTTTATATCTAACCTTCATCTTTCTTGATTAGTCGTATTTTTAATACTTCCAGGGGGGTTGTCAATTAGACAGAATCCCTACCTACTAAAAAAAAAAAACCATATTTCATAGGGTGTATTCCTCTAATTCTTTCTAAACCTTAAGTGCGGAAACTCCATTGATTAAATAAAAGTAATCTTACTAATGTATAATTATATTTCTATTTGGTCTTTATTGTCCTATATGTAGTCTACTGATTTCTCTCCGAGGTTCACCTAATAATCCCTCTTACCCACCTTCTATTTTCTTACTTTTCTATTTTCAAGCCTATCGTTATCATCATTATTATTGTTATCTATTTAACATAAACATATTGTCATACATGCAATTAAGACAGTACCTGTAATAAGGGAAGGCTGTGCTCTATCGTCGACGTCACCAGGCCCGATAAACGCAAATATCCTGGGCATAACTCTCCTCTGATCACCGCCTGACTGACTTCGACCCTGCTTCGGACAGTCTTTAATAAAATGGCCTTGTTCTCCACACCAATAGCCTACATTCATGCCTAATCTGCACGGGCCACTGTGCCCCCTCTGACATTTAGGGCAAATAGGTATATGAGAATCCCCCTGTACCTGCTTCCCCTTTCCCCGGTCATTACCTCCCTCAAGAGGTCTCTTCACACCCCCTGCTGCTGCTGGGGCTGTGCTCTCGTCTGCCAACCTCGGTTCAGTGACTGAGGTTGAATCTCTCGGAAGAAGCCCCTAGATGGCTCCCTCGGTCTCGAAGAACTCTGATCAACCGCTTCTATGTCAAGCGCCCTGGCCACAATCTCGTCATATGATACATTTCGTACCTCAGATATAGTAAGGCGCATCCGGAACTCCTGGCTAAGTCCCTGTAAGAATCGGCGTACTTTGTCCTCATTAACGCTGACCTGACGTGGCGCAAATCGAGAAAGGGTTTCAAACCTCCTCACATACTCGGCAATAGAACCAATCTGCCGCAACTGCATAAACTCAACCATCTTTGCCTCTCGTACGGTGTGGCTGAAATATTTGTCGTAAAACAACTCTCTGAACCGCTCCCAGCTCATAATAGTCACATCGATGGTTGTCTTGATGGAATCCCACCAAAACCGAGCGTCCAATGCCAAATGGTAGGTCACCAATGCAACTTTCTCTCCGTCCTCGATGCTAGCATAGGCCAGCATGTCCTCCATAGTGCGAATCCACTCCTTGGCTGAAGAGGGATCTGTGGACTGTCCGTTAAATATAGGGGGCTGAAGCTTCTGAAATCTCTCCATCCCCCGGTTACCTAAAACAACTGTCTCCCGAGCTCTAACGCCCTCACGGTCTATCATAGTACCCAGCTGCTGTGACTGTCTCTCCATCTGCTGAGACTGTCTCTCCATGTGCTGAGACTGCTGGGCAATAAAATCCTTGAGAGTGTCTATCGTATCGTCTCAGTCGTCTCGGTCGTTTCCTCGCCGTACCATTTTTATATAACTCCTATAAAAGTTAATAAAACAAATACTCTAAGAAATCGAAATAAAACAAAGCTATAAACAAACTTACAGTTGATGAAGAATGTCCGCGTAGTGGCTGTGCAGTCGAGCAGTCTACAGAACCGATTTTAAAACTCGGGGGCTCTGATACCATAAATTGTCACGACCCTAGTACTGTACCCAATTTCCGTACTATTTTTTTTTATCATAATATCTTTAACTAAACTCTAGGCAGAAACTAAACTGAAATCGAAACCAGAATCGAAGTCGGAATTGAATTCTAACCTTTTAAAAACAAATTAAATAAAACTTAAAACTATTTAATTAAAACTTAATTTAATTAATATTAAAAGAAATATTTAATTTAAAACATTTTTTTTTAAATAACCATATGTTCTGCCGTTTGGCAGAACATGTGGCGATTGCTCATGGTGAGCAATCGCCATGAGGCGATTCCTCTATCGCCTAGCAATCGCCAGGCAAGGAGTGGCGATTGCTCGCCCTTCGGTGGCGAGCAATCACCATGCGCTCTGGAAATTTTTCAGAGAGCGCAGCTCCCTCCCTCCCTTTTTTTCTTTCTTTCTTCGTTTCCTCATACCCTGCATTTCACACTTACAATACACAACTCACAACTCTCTTTTCTCTTCCCTACATCATACATTCACAATTCACGTATCCTCCGAACACTCAAAACCCACATAATTCACTTACCCCTCGTTAACAACTCCAAACGCATTTTAAAACCAAATACGTTTTGTAAAAATAAACTGCGTGGATATGTTTAAAAACTGAACATATCCTCCTGTTTTAAAATTACTAAACAATTACAAAACGTTTAAAAACATTAAAAATGTAAACCTATCAACTACCAGAACCAAACACCCTATAATGTCTATACAATTTTCCTATTCTATCCAAAATAACTTAAAACCCTCAAAATCTATACATACTGTCCCCACGGGTCGGTAAGCCTCGACTGTGCCAGCACACCACCGCAGTCATCCCTCGTCAACTGGATTCATGCATCAGGAGGAGGAATCTCATCTTCACCTGTATCCTCGTAATCACCTACACCATACAATACACTATGAGATAAAAATCTCAGCAAGCCCTCATAAATGCAACTATATGCTATGCGAGTGAGTTCAGAAATCATGCAGCATTTTCTTTACTCTGTGGGTGTCACCGAGATCTCAGCTCCTAACCGGAGAGAGCACATCCAGCGGTCGGACTACTCTTTCCAGCTAGAAGAGGGGGGTACACGCTTACAACACGTACAGCCGTGCCTGAGCCCCATCTCGCGTGACCTATAACTGTATGAGTATGTGTTAAATGCGGTATTGTGACAGACCCCTTCGTGCCTACACAATAGATCAATAGCCCCTCTCAAGGCCGCATTACCATTTTCTTAAAAACATCGTGTAGAAATTCATTTTCATGCTCTTTCTTTAAAACACGTGATGCATGAACAGTTTATAACAGAATTTAAACAATCAGCATACATACCATCAAGATGGTAAAACATAAACTACAAAACAATTAAACCTAACTACCCAACCAAAGCAATATAAACTAGTGCGTCACCAAACTCCTCGAAACGACTTCGATGTACGGTGTAGGCCAATCGGCCAGAAAAGAATCACGAGAACTTACCTCGTGTCCAAAGCAGCTCAAGCTCCGTCCACGAGTGTTGTTTGTCTAAAGCAAAACACAATATCGACGTTAAAACTAATTTAAGCTATCGATCGTCCAAATTTACAAAACCTTAACTAAAGAATTTCCTAACGTTCCAACTTAACTTATCGAGGCATTAAATCCATTAATCTACGCTCGATACCCCGAAATCCAATTTACGAGTTTTCCGAAAACCCGAAATTTACAAATTTAACATTTCTCCTAAATCGTCCTAACTTCTTCCAATAACGCTTAATACGTGCAATACGTTCGTAAACTATAACAATCTATCAATTTTGAGCCCTAAATCTCGACTTTTAAACGAAACCTAACGAAACCCTAATTGTTCAAACTCCGTAAAACTCGAAATAAACGTTCTAAAACTATAGATTCATACCTAGAGTGTCGATTGGAGGAGAAATCACGAAGAAAATCGAACGAACGGAGTCGGATCGTCGCCGGATGTTGGATCGCCGTCGACGGCGAGAGAGAAATGCTCTCTGGTTCGTGAATGCCAGAGAAGAAAAGAGAGAAAGTGAGGGAGAGAAAAGAAATTTGTTTAATTTATATAATTTGATTTGAAAATTACTAAAATGCCCTTAACACTTATTTCTATTTGTTTCGTCCTTCGTTTCGTCAATCGGCTAACTATTTAAATTCTCCAAATTTCCTTACTCCACCAATAGGTCCAATTTAATATTTGGGATTCATTAAAACTGTCCGTTTGCAATTCGGACCACGTTTACTATTTTTACTAAAACGTCATTTACACTACGATAGAGGTAATTACTCGGAATATAGCGTTATAACTCTGAAAATTCCCAAAAATTCCTTAAAATTCCTATTAATCGTTAGGATTGTAATAAAGCTTTCAGTTTGCGTAAATTGGGCTTGATTTGACATATTTACCAAAAATACCTTTATACAATAAAATAATAATATATATTAATCCAACATCCGTACAAGCCGGGTATTACACAGTGAGAGCTAACAATTAGTATGTAATTTAATTTGATGTACAATTCATCACTTTCATGGAGTCCACCACCTCCGTCAGCCTCACCTCGACCAGATCGACTCTGTCTGCGATAGAGACTATATCCGCCCTACTAGTCTCTGGGAGCGTGGTGGCCGTTTGCCGCTCTATATGAATGTTATTCTGGGAGGCCCCCTCATCTCCCCTGGATGTCCATATCTCGTCTGTTTTGACGAGCCCATCCTAACCAAATGAATCCTTCCAAAAACCTCACTAGACCGCTGTTTTCGCATCTGCTCTCCAGGCGGTAACTGAATCTCAAAATGCTCCACAATACGCATAATCAACACACCGTATGGCAGGTTCTTGTTTCGTGTCCGCCCGATCTCACACATGTGACATAAAATCACAAAATCTAGGTCGAACATCCTGCCGCTGTATAGCTTCTCCATTACGTAGATATCCATGAAGTTAACGAGATCTTTATGTGTAGGATCGTGATTGTCTAAGAGGGGGGGGGGGAGGTTGAATTAGAAATTTCTTAACCTAATCGTTTTTAACAATGCAAATTTGTTTTATCTTATATTTTCTCTTTGTGTGCAATGAATAACAAACACTTAAAAGTAAGAGTAAGAGAAAGAGATTGCCACCGATATTTTTACGTAGTTCAGCCAACCTTACCTACGTCGACGCTTTAAGGTTTCCCCCTTGAAGATCCTTTTCTTCTCCTCAACGAGATTTCTTGATCAAACTTCACTGGCGTCGATCTACTGCCTTACAACTTTGGATTGAACTTCATGGGCGTCAATCCACTGCCTTCAAGTTTTTACAAGGTTGAAAATTGTAGAGCACAAGACTACACTCTCTCAAAAAGTAAAATCTCAAGTTTAGATGTAGAGAGGTGTAGAGAATCGAAGAATATTACAAACTTAAGATCTCGTGAGAGTTGAGAGAGAATTGTTCAATTTGGCAAAAGTTGTTCTCCCAAGTTTCAATCGTCTATTAATACTGGTGTCCGTAATCTGCTTCACACTCGGACGACTCTTTGTTTCCATACCAAAATATGACCGTTGTGAAGAATCCATACGTAAAAAGCTAGCTGTTGTGGTCTGCGGTTGATATTAATTTCGGTAGAAGACTTCTTGATTCGAATGATGTTATCCTAGTGGACGAAAACTTAGTTCGGTCGAGATTGATCTTTCAAAAGACTTCTTGATTCTGGTCGTCATTGATTTCGGTAGACTTCAAAATCCAGTCGAAATAATTCCCACGAACGACTTCTGGATTTAGTGTATCGGTCGATATTCAATTGGTTCTGCCATCGGTCGACTTTGCTTTGTCCGGTTGATATATCTGGCGGATGACATTCAAATCAGCTTTGACAGCAGTCGATGTTCCTTTTGGCAAATGACTTATACGTCTGGTTAACATTATGCATGCACCAATCTTGACTGACTAACAACACTTAATCAAAAACGTTATAAAAACGTAATACCTTTTGTAAAAAGAGCATTCCCAATTAACTGCAATAATTAATATCACTCATTTTTTATAATCATCAATTTATATATTTCACGTTAATTACAATCATCAAAAATATAGTTAGACTTAAACATATTTTTAGTTAACAATCTCTCCCTTTTTGATGATGACAAATATAAAATGATTAAACATATACTCCCCCATGCTATTCTGTTTTTCTCAATTAACAATATTTATAATATATACTCCCCCATACTCTATGCATTCAACTAACTGCATCATACTTTTTTGCCCCTTTGACATTATAAAAAAAATATAAACAAGCAGTGTAATATACACAAGTGTGAGGAATAAATAAGGATAAGAATACAAAGCGCTAAAATAGTCCTAAGATAGTCCTAAGTTGCTAAACCATCTAACCGAGACATAGTGCAAAATGAAGGAATTGAGTACACATCGGAAGAAACAGCATCCTAGTTCATGTGTGCGTAGAAATTCCTCGCACATCTGAACATAGGTTCATCTTGATACTCATCTGCTATTTCTTCATCTGGAACAGTAGCAACAGAAGAAACAAGAGGAATTCTTTCTCCATCATTTGCATCCCCTACTTCTGCCATGTGTACACCAGCATGAGGCTCTCGCTCATCAACAGGTTCAGTCATGACAATATCATCAGAACCAGCAATACCATCAGCTGGATCAATGAATGGCTCGTCCTCACAAACAACAGCAACTTGAGCAACAGCATCTCCGACAACACTGAGAGAGGCAGCCAAAGGCTCATCACCTAAAGGAACAGGTGGAGTAGCTGGACGAACTTCCTCATGATCTTCACCACCTTCGTCCAAACCCTCATCCATAGGAGTGGGCTCACTATCACTGCTAGCCAAATGTGTGCTAAGATATCCAATGTGAGTGATAACCCGGTTAGACTCCCATCGCATTTGATCTGCCAAATGACTTGTATTGAATCTAATGGAAGAGGTGACATCGTCAATAGCTTTACTTTGTTCTTTTTCCACTTGAGCAATACGATCGTGAAGTCCTTGAATAGCAGATGCAAAATGATCATACCGAGAGAGGGTGGTGGCTTCGAGTTGACGGATCTGGGAGAGGCAGAAGGCTTCAAAGTGTTCTTGTTTTAGCAGAAGAAAAGCTTCAAAGTGATCTTGTCGGGCGATATAAAGGGACTGAAAGGATTCAATGGCTGTCCCAAGGCTTTCTATACACGCTCTAAGCTTATGATATTGTTCCTCAGAAATAGAATTCCTCATAGGAGGATTGGGACTACCTTGAGTTCGAGGAGGAACACGAGCTGACAAGTCAGGAGCCTGTGTTGGCGAAGGAGCATGAATTGGAATGGATGGATGTGGAAGAGTAGTGGCTTGAACTTTTGGAGGATCAAGGAGGAAATTTTGATCATGAAAGCCCTTGGTAGCTGTTGGGAGAAAGTCCAAGCAAGTTGGAAGAGCTTAAATGTGAGACCCTTGAATCTGAGGAGGATCAAAAGAAGGAATATAAGACTCTTCCTGAGGATCAGACTCTTCTTCCTCCTCCAAGAGCACTCTTTGCCTATTTCGACATTCAGGAATAGCCTGAGAGGCATTGCCTTGCTTATTTCTTGCAATTCCCATTCTCAGCAAGCTGAAAGCAGAAAAATGATCAATGTTCTTCAACAAAATTGGTTCGTCTTCAGCCGGCAATGGAACACCAAATCTATGGAAGATCTTCATCAAGAGAAGATTGTATGGAAGAGATTTATATGCAGTTTTGACAACTTGGAGCATCCGTTTCAGAATTATACTTCCAATGTGAAATGGTTCTTTATGGAAGAACCTGTAAAGAATGAAAAGATCCATGCCACTGACGTGGTCTCGATGGCCATCTCTTGGAAGGATGTGGTAATTAATCATCTGATGAAAGACTCTGGCCCTAATATTCAAATCCTTTCGCTTGAGCCTCATGGAAGTGTTGTTTGGATCCTTGGAAATTGCTTTGGCTAAAATAAGTCCCTCTGGTTTTCCAACGAAGGGAGGATCCTTGGAAATCTCAAAATATTTAGGCATATTATTTAGAAACTCACAATTGAGCAGTTCATGAATCTTTTCTTGAGTCAGCTCGATGTGCCTTCCATACACATAGCTGCAGATAACAAGAGACGTAGAAAAGTGTTCTAGATTTGCATAAAACATTCTAATTGGGGTTTCGCAGTAAGATGTGCCTAGTTCAAACAGTCATAATAACCCCATTTCATGGAGAGGCTTCTCCAGATGTAACCCATAAAGGTCCTTAAAGACAACTCCTTGACTTCTAATTAGAGACTTCTCTTCAAAATCTTCATAATACCTTTTAAATGCAGCCTCATTGATAAAATGCAGAGAAGGCCATTGAAGAGAAGGAGGTTGCACGATAGGTGAAAAATCCATTTGATGTACACTCTTCTGCTTCTTCCTTGAAAAAGTTAATCCGGCATTGGAGGAGGATGCCATTTATCGAGCAGAGATTAAAGAGGTGACTGTAGACTAGAGAAATAATTGCCGGAGAGACAAGAGAAGATGAGAGGTTTTTGAAAGTTTTTCGCGCTCTGGACGATAAGTAGTGTAATCTGAATGCTAATTTAAAGGATTTAAGAACAAATATCGTCCGATGCGTATATCGATCGTTCCCCATATTGTCCGCTTCATATATTGACGCGGTCGATATACTTCAGAATACCTCAATTTTTCAGCCGTTCATTCCAGAGAGATATAATTTTTAAGAACACATGATATCGACTATTTAAGGTTTTTCACTCCTAATAATACCTAAACGAATTCGAATATTATTAAAAGTATTCTCATCCAAAGGTTTTGTAAAGATATCAGTTAATTGATCGGATGAGCTTACGAATTCCAAATTGATATCACCTTTTTGAACGTGATCTCAAATGAAGTGATATTTAATCTCTATGTGCTTGGTCCTAGAATGTTGGATAAGGTTTTTTGAGATGTTTATGGCACTTGTATTATCACATCTAATTGGAATCCTATCATAGAGCAGATTATAGTTTTCTAGAGTTTGTTTCATCCAAAGCATTTGTGCACAACAACTACTGGCAGCAATGTATTCACTTTCGGCTGTTGAAAGTGCCACAAAATTTTACTTTTTGGAGTACCAAGAGACAAGTGATTCTTCTGAGAATTGGCACGTTTCACTAGTGCTCTTCCTTTCTACAAGACATCCAGTATAGTCAGAATCAGAATATCCTACAAGATCGAATGATGTACCTTTTGGATACCACAATCTTAAATCATAAGTTCCACTTAGGTATCTGAATACTCTTTTAACTGCATTTAAGTGAGATTATTTAGAAGAGGCTTGAAATCTAGCACATAAGCACACACTAAATAGAATATCAGGTCTACTAGCGGTTAAGTATAGAAGTGAACCAATCATTCCTCGATATTTCTTAATATCTATACTTAACCAATTTTCATCTTTATCCAATTTTGTAGTGGTGCTCATTGGGGTTCTAGCTGGCTTAGAAGAACTTAGTCCAAATCTCTTTAATATATTTTTCTTGACAGAAGAAAATACCATTTGGATTTTGACTAATCTAAAAATCTAGGAAGAATTTTAACTCCCCAATCATACTCATCTCAAATTCACTTTGTATTAGGGAGGAGAATTCATGACACAATGAGACATTCGTTGAACCGAATATAATATCATCAACATAGATCTACACAATGAGTATGTCTTTGTCCTTTTGCATGGTAAATAGAGTTGAATCGATTTTACCCTTTTTGAACTTCCTTTCCTCAAGGAAATTCTTCAACATATCATACCAAGCTCTAGGAGCTTGCTTAAATCCATATAGAGCTTTCTTGAGCTTGAACACGTGATCATGCTTGTCATATGCTTCAAAACCAATGAGTTACTCTACATAAACTTCTTCCATGATATATCCACTTAGAAGGGCACTCTTTGCATCCATTTGAAAGAGTGTGAAGTTCTAGCAAGCATAGGCTAAGAGCATCCTAATTGACTATAAACGAGCTACTGGAGCAAAAGTTTCCTCAAAATCTATCCTTTCTTCTTGGCTGTACCATTTGGCAACCAATTTAGCCTTGTTTCTAACAACTATCCCATATTCATCCAACTTATTCTTAAAAACCCATTTGGTTCCTGTAATTGGATGATCTTTAGGCCTTGGAACAAGTTCCCATACATTGTTCCTTTCAAATTGATTCAATTTTGCTTGCATGGCTACTATCCAATTCTCATCTAACTCAGCTTCTTCAAATTTCTTAGGTTCTATTTGAGAGATGAATGCAACATTAGCACACAGATTCCTAAGATAGGCTCTATTTTTGACTCCTAAGGAAGGATCACCTAGGATGTCATCTATGGGATGATTTTTGACATATCTCCAATCCTTAAGGAGATCATCATTTCCATCTTTTATTGGAGCTAATTCTAAAGAGTTTGACGGAGGCTCTATGGTGGTTTCTCCTTGAATATCTTCACTAGGTTTGTCTAAGGAGAGAGAATCCAATTGCTTTTCTAATTTATCATCCTCATCCATATTGATTGTGGGATGAGGTGATTCATCAAAGTTAACATGTATGGATTCTTCTACAACCAGTGTTCTTTTGTTAAAGACCCTATAGGCTTTACTAGTTAATGAATATCCAAGGAATATACCAAGATCGGATTTGGAATCGAATTTGTCCAAGTGAACTTTGGTATTTAGGATGAAGCACTTACACCCAAAGGCTCTAAAATATTTGACACTAGGGATTTTTTCATTCTAAAGCTCATAAGGGGTCTTCTCTAGAATAGGCCTTGTATAGACCTTGTTTAAGACATAGCAAGCTGTGGAAATAGCTTCTTCCCAAAAATATTTTGGAAGAGAGTTCTCGTTAAGCATGGTCCGAGCAAGCTCTTGAAGAGACCTATTTTTCCTTTCAACAACACCATTTTGTTGAGGGGTTCTAGGAGATGAGAAATTATGCTCAATTCCATGTTTGAGGCACAAGAGTTCAAATCGCTCATTCTCAAATTCTCCACCACGATCACTACGAATCACTATAATGGTGAGATCCTTTTCATTTTGAACTCTTTTCCTAAAGCTAGAGAAAATGTCGAATGTTTCGTCCTTTGACTTTAGGAAGAACACCCATGTGAACCTAGAGAAGTCATCTACTATAACATAAGCATAGAGTTTTCCTCCTAGACTGGCCATATTAGAAGGACCGGAAAGGTCCATGTGAAGTAGTTGTAGGGGCTTGAATGTAGAGATTGCATTATTTGATGCAAAGGAACTTTTGATTTGCTTGCCCATTTGGCAAGCTTCACAAACTTTATCCTTCTCAAAGGATATTTTTAGAATCCCTCTAACTAGATTATTCTTAGTGATCTTAGCTAAGGTATCCATACCTACGTGTTCTAATATTCTATGCTAAGTCCAACTATCAATCAACAGATTCATAGCAAAGCAATTCTCATCAAAGCATTCAATATTATCTAAATCAATTGTGTACACATTTTTTTTTTCTATAGCCAATAAATAAAACTTTACCACTTGAGCTATCTTTGATTACACATGATTTAGATTTGAATGATACTTAATATTTCTTATCACATAGTTGGCTAATGCTCAATAAGTTATGTTTCAACCCGTCTACTAATAAAATATTTTAAATAATAGGGTTAGAATTATTACCTATGTTGCTAATTCCAACAATTTTTCCTTTTTGGTTTCCGCCAAAAGTGACGTTCCCTTTCTTTTTGTTGACAAAATCAAACTTTGAGGAGTCCCTCGTCATATGCCTCGAGCATCCACTATCGAGGTACCATTGATTCTTCCTGGGAGAGTTATCAACCTACAAAATAATAATCAAGTGGTCTTCTTAGGTACCCAAATCTTTTGGATCCTAGCGTTAGGTTTGGTTCCCTTAGGAACCCAATGTAATCCACTGCCAGATTTAATCTTTTCTAATTTTAATGGACATTCATAGGATTTATGTCCTTCTTCATTGCAAGCATGACAGGTAGATGATCTAATAAAGAAATTTTTATAAACTTTCTTTTTATTAGATTTTTCATAACCTAACCACGCCTTGTTAAATGTCACTCTTTGGCTCCTAGCAACATATTCAAATTCTTGCTCCCATTAGTAAACTTAAGAGCAATGCCATTCAACTTCTCATTTCTACTCTTAAGTTCACTAATTTTCTTTTCATGTAAGTTAGTCTTCTTAGCATGCTTTTCAATTAAACTTGCATTTTTCTTTCTTAATATATTGTATTTAGTCTTTAACATGCCAAATTGCTTTACTAAATCATTAAATGCATTAATTAGCTCACCATCCTCATCTTCATCACTAGAAGAGTAACTAACCTCATCTTCATGGGCCATGAAACATAGATTGACCACTTCCTCATCTTCGGAGGAGGTGTCTCTTTCGCTATTGTCCCATGTAGCCTTTATAGCCATCTTCTTGAATTTCTTCAGAATCTTCTTTGATTGAGGACACTCTGCTTTGATGTGTCCCGGCTTCCCACATTCAAAACAAGTAATTTTCTTTTCCTTTTTAGGTTTGTCTCCCTTTGAAAATCTCTTCCCTTGCATTCTTTTTCGTTGGAAGAATTTGCTAAACCTCCTTGTGATGAATGTTATCTCCTCATCGTCCTCTTCTTGCTCAGATTAGTCTTGTTTGCTAGATGAGGCTTTGAGTGCGATGTCCTTTCTTTTGGTGATCTCCTTGTCTTTGAGATCCTCCTTCTCATTGGCTCTCATGGTGATCTCATGTGTCATGAGAGATCCAATGAGTTCTTCAAGCTTGAGGACCTTGAGATCCTTTGCTTCTTAAATGGCTGTCAGCTTAGGTTGCCATGCTCTTGGTAGACATCTAAGAATTTTTCTTACCAATTCTTCATTGGCATAAGTTTTACCAAGCACTTTCAAACCATTAGTAATATTTGTAAATCGTGTAAACATAGAGTTAATGGTTTCATCCTTTTCCATAGAGAATAATTCATACTCATGAACTAACATACTCATTTTACTCTCTTTAACTTGATTAGTTCCTTCATGAGTTATCTCAAGTAATCTCCATATCTCATATGCACTATCACATCCTTGTACCCTATTAAATTCATCTCTATTTAAGGCACAATACAATGTGTTTATTGCTTTGGTATTCAAACTTAGATTACGTTTATCTGAATCATCTAATTCATTTACCAACTTTGGAATACTTATACCCTTTTTGGTTTTCATAGTTTTAAATGGACCATTTTCAATAACACTCCATAATTCATAGTCCATTGCTTGAGTAAAAATTATCATCCTAGCTTTCCAATATACATAGTCATTACCATAAAAAAAAAGTAGCCTAGAAGTGGATTGTCCCTCTACGTGTAAAGTGTTTATGTTGAATGTTGAATGTCATTGTAAATGTATCACAATATTTTTCTAGCACACAAATATAACAATATTCAACTTAGGCTCTGATACCAATTGTAGGATCGTGATTGTCTGGGGGGGGAGAATTAGAAATTTCTTAACCTAATCGTTTTTAACAATGCAAATTTGTTTTATCTTATATTTTCTCTTTGTGTGCAATGAATAACAAACACTTAAAAGTAAGAGTAAGAGAAAGAGATTGCCACCGATATTTTTACGTAGTTCAGCCAACCTTACCTACGTTGACGCTTTAAGGTTTCCCCCTTGAAGATCATTTTCTTCTCCTCAACGAGATTTCTTGATCAAACTTCACGGGCGTCGATCTACTGCCTTACAACTTTGGATTGAACTTCATGGGCGTCAATCCACTGCCTTCAAGTTTTTACAAGGTTGAAAATTGTAGAGTACAAGACTACACTCTCTCAAAAAGCAAAATCTCAAGTTTAGATGTAGAGAGGTGTAGAGAATCGAAGAATATTACAAACTTAAGATCTCGTGAGAGTTGAGAGAGAATTGTTCAATTTGGCAAAAGTTGTTCTCCCAAGCTTCAATCGTCTATTAATACTAGTGTCCGCAATCTGCTTCACACTCGGATGACTCCTTGTTTCCGTACCAAAATATGACCGTTGTGAAGAATCCGTACGTAGAAAGCTAGTCATTGTTGTCTGCGGTTGATATTACTTTCAGCAGAAGACTTCTTGATTCGAATGATGTTATCCTAGTGGATGAAAAATTAGTTCGGTCAAGATTGATCTTTCAGAAGACTTCTTGATTCGAATGATGTTATCCTAGTGGACGAAAACTTAGTTCGGTCGAGATTGATCTTTCAGAAGACTTCTTGATTCGAATGATGTTATCCTAGTGGACGAAAACTTAGTTCGGTCGAGATTGATCTTTCAGAAGACTTCTTGATTCGAATGATGTTATCCTAGTGGATGAAAAATTAGTTCGGTCAAGATTGATCTTTCAGAAGACTTCTTGATTCGGATGATGTTATCCTAGTGGACGAAAACTTAGTTCGGTCGAGATTGATCTTTCAGAAGACTTCTTGATTCGAATGATGTTATCCTAGTGGACGAAAACTTAGTTCGGTCGAGATTGATCTTTCAGAAGACTTCTTGATTCGAATGATGTTATCCTAGTGGATGAAAAATTAGTTCGGTCAAGATTGATCTTTCAGAAGACTTCTTGATTCGGATGATGTTATCCTAGTGGACGAAAACTTAGTTCGGTCGAGATTGATCTTTCAGAAGACTTCTTGATTCTGGTCGTCATTGATTTCGGTAGACTTCAAAATCCAGTCGAAATAATTCCTACGGACGATTCTGGCTTTAGTGTATCGGTCGATATTCAATTGGTTCTGCCATCGGTCGACTTTGCTTTGTCCGGTTGATATATCTAGCGGATGACATTCAAATCTACTTTGACAGCGGTCGATGTTCCTTTTGGCAGACGACTTATACGTCTGGTTAACATTATGTATGTACCAGTCTTGACTAACAACACTTAATCAAAAACGTTAGAAAAACATAATATCCTTTGTAAAAAGGGCATTCCCAATTAACTGCAATAATTAATATCACTCATTTCTTATAATCATCAATTTATATATTTCACGTTAATCACAATTATCAAAAACATAGTTAGACTTAAAAATATTTTATGTTAACACTATATCCATGCCGCGGTAAAAGGGTATGACACACCATGTTGTGGACTACGCGAGCTTTTGCATTCATGTCTCTAGCTCTCGGCTTAAGGGACCCCACAATGTCAGTGTTTCGATTAATTAGCCTTAAGAACTTTGTTCCCTCGGTTGTTCCCATGAAAGGATAGTTCCGGACTGCTTGGTAGTATCTATCTGCCCCTACTCCGGCAAACCTGATCAACTGATTGACCATCTCCGGAGTAATCACAATCTCCGTACCTAAAATGTACGTCTTTATCGTTCCCAACCTGCCGAAAAAGCTCATGTTCGCATAGAATAAGGGAACAATTCGGTCACAGCTATCGCCCCGCACATTATACACCCCTTGCAGGCCAATTATGTCGAACATCTCCTATATGCCCAAGGACTCCCAACCTGCAAAATCAACATACTTCAAAAGTGTAACTGATCGGTGTAACAAATATAGCTGGAACTGCTCTTCACAAGCCAAGGTGCGATATTCAGTAGAATAAAACTCTGGCCGTTTCGATAGTGGCGGCCTCACTGGCCTATTTGACGGTCTGGCCTGTGAAGACGTTGAAGGTGCCCGACGTTCCGGAGGTCCACCCTTTCGCCTAACAATTAGTCTCTCAGCCATTTTAATATACGGCGATTTGAATAATCTGCAAAATTCAAAAAGAAAATTTGAGATTAGCAAATTTGGTGATAGGTCGCACTCTCGGACAATGTTGACCGTCCTCTCTGTGAAAAATGAGAGATCGGACGCACTGTTAGATAGTGCTGACCGTCCTCTTTGTGGAACCCGAGAGAGATCAAACGCACTGTTAGACAGGGATGACCTGTCCTCTCTGTGAAAAATTAGGAATATCTCAAATTTGTTACCTAAAAATCGAACCAAATAATTTAAAAATGATAAAATCATACCCTGGAGTAAGTTTCGGTCGAATTTGTGCAGAAAAATCGTCGGACATTGGAGAGAAAATGGATCCCGAGAAGTTTTCTTCGTGCGAACTGCGAATAGGTTCGGAAATGCTCTCTGGTCTGATATATTTGGGAGAACAGACGCAGCCTTGGACGGTCATGACTGTCCTCTCTAGCCCTAAGTTAAAGAACATACAAACACTACTTAAGAGAGTCCGTCCGTTCTATGAAAAGACGGACTATGCTTTTAAGAGACTGTCCGTTCTAGGCTAAATTCTCGAACGGACAGTCTCTTGAAACAAGAGTCCATCCATTCTGTGGACCAGACGGACTTTGTTTTCAAGAGACCGTCCGTTCTACGGCAAACTTCGGGAACAGACAGTGATAGGACGTCCGTCGAGGTTTGATTTGTTATGTTTTTAATACTTCAAGGTTTGGATCGTGAAATATTATACTTTAAGGTTTGAATCGAAAAAACTTGTTACTTGGAAGTCGAAAGCGGTAATTTCTCAAAAAAAAAAGTGTTGGTGGGAGGAATCTAGACCGGATCGGGATCGGACCGAAATTTTCAGTCCGGTTCTGGTTTGGTCTTAATCCCTCCCAGAACTAGTTCTGGGATTCAGAAAAAAAGTTCCAAAACATCGGTCTGGGCTCGGAACCGGACCAATCCCTAGTCGAACTTATAAATTTTAGTTTTTGTAGTGGACCAATTCATCAACACACTACCGAGCTACTTTTTATTAACATAGTGGCACGGGACCTTATCCCAGCTTGAGCCTGTATTACCGAATCAGATGCCTTATTTAAATTAAGTAAATAGATTAAATTTGGAGAACTCCCTAATAGAAGCCGAGTTTTATTAAATTTGAATGCGCGAGACGCAGATTCATCAAATTACCCGTTAAGCTGCCGTTGCAAATGATGGGTCCCATTGCGGGAACTGAAAAGTTAAGTCAATGAGGAAGCGACATCTAGATTTTCTCTAATACTAACATTAAATTGGTCGAACTACCACATGGACAGCGCCCCCACCCGATTAGAGGCGATAAGATATTTAAAAAGATAGGCCCACTTTCGAATTTAAAGTGCATTTACCAACCGCGCCCACACCGAATTATTATTTTAATAATTTAAATTTTTTTAAAAAAGATTTGTTTTTAGCACTATCCTAATATTAAAATTATAAATATTCAAGATTATGAGTAGATTGATTTTGTCGTTATATTTTACCGTTCATATCTTCTGTGGCAACCATTAATTAACATTGTTAATTACATTAATTAATATTTATTATATTAATTATAAGATTAGAGAATAAATATAATTTTATTATTATTATTGATCGAATTTATATTAATATTTTAAGTGAAAATTATCTTGTTTATCTATTTAATAAAATTTTAAATTTATTTGACGAGTTTAAAAAGGGATTACGCTCTAACGGCAATTATCTTCGCTAATTATCAATTAGCGGTTTTGTTGGCTTTCTCCTCCTTATTTAAACGCACGCCCTCTCCCCCTCTCTGCCCTCGTCGTCTTCTTTTTCTTCTCTCTTCCATCTTCCCAGTTTCTTCCGATTTTCAGTGAGATCGAGCTGAAGAATGGCAATGCGTAATCACTTATCTGTCACTATCGCGACTCTCTTAGCCATTATGGCTTCGAATTTTGTTCAGGCGCTGGCGCAGTCTTCAGCTCCGGCCCCTGCTCCGGGTCCCGCCAGCGATGGTACGTTTCGGTTCTCCTTCTTGAAGGCTATTGAAGCCCTCTCTCTCTCTTTCCAGTGTTTTAACTTTAGATCCTAAAGTTTCGTTGAATAATCATGAATTATCTCTTCCAGAACAGAGAATTTACGATCGATATAGGTCGATGACGATTGAGTAACTTTGTTTTGATTTTTTGTAATTTCAGGATCTTCTATAGACCTAGTAATTGCATACACTCTGATGATGGTGGCTTTGGTGCTTACTTATCTCATCCACCCCTTGGACGCCTTTTCCAGCAGCTTCTTCTAAATTTTCTAGTCGATGTTTCCCATTCTTTCTTCGTTTGTAGATAAACCATTGGTATTATGAGTTATCTTCCTTAGAATTTCTTTGTTTTCGCCTCTCCATTAATATGAATTTTATTATCTTCTTCTTTTCTTCTTCTTCTTTTCTTCTTCTTCTTTTCTTCTTCTTCTTCTTTTCTTCTTCTTCTTTTCTTCTTCTTCTTCTTTTCTTCTTCTTCTTTTCTTCTTCTTCTTCTTTTCTTCTTCTTCTTCTTCTTTTCTTCTTCTTCTTCTTTTCTTCTTCTTCTTTTCTTCTTCTTCTTTTCTTCTTCTTCTTCTTTTCTTCTTCTTCTTCTTTTCTTCTTCTTCTTTTCTTCTTCTTCTTCTTCTTTTCTTCTTCTTCTTTTCTTCTTCTTCTTTTCTTCTTCTTCTTTTCTTCTTCTTCTTCTTTTCTTCTTCTTCTTTTCTTCTTCTTCTTTTCTTCTTCTTCTTTTCTTCTTCTTCTTTTCTTCTTCTTCTTTTCTTCTTCTTCTTCTTCTTCTTTTCTTCTTCTTCTTCTTCTTTTCTTCTTCTTCTTTTCTTCTTCTTCTTCTTCTTTTCTTCTTCTTCTTTTCTTCTTCTTCTTCTTTTCTTCTTCTTCTTCTTCTTTCTTCTTCTTCTTCTTTCAAGTTTTATGATACCAATCTCTGTTGCTTGGAACCCATAATCACAGATCAACTTTCTGAACCTGCAACGACTCTTTCATTGTAAAAAAAAAATGGAAGCTTTAACATTTTTATATTGTTCAACTTAACTAATGGGCGCATCTGCTATGATTCAGGTTGATGCCCATGAGTTTAAGAGGAGAAATAGCTGTGTTTTCTAATTTTTCTTCGTATCTCACCAAGATGATCTAAGCACTCTCAAAAATTGTACAAGCCACTTTCTGATCCTACTAAATCTACACTTTTAACGTAATAATTGTCAGACCTAAATATAGTTTGGCTTTTGGATCCTACTAAATCTACACTTTTAACGTAATAATTGTCAGACCTAACTATAGTTAGTAGGTCCATGCATTAATATTAAGATTAGTTGGGCTGAATTAGGTCTATATTAATATTAAGAAGTATATATATTAATATTAAGATTTTATCTTTTTTCTGTATATTGACAGTAGAGCTGCAAAAATCAATTGTACTCGATTTCGTATTAGTGAATTTTTTTCGTACATAATTTTTTCCAGTTTAATGTTTTTTATGTAGTTGACTCTCAACAATAGCAATAGATCATAGTTTTTCCGTTTGGGAAACACGAAACTCGTAGCAATTGGTACATTTAGGATCAGTATTAAGCATATTAGTCCTTACGGGTACAATTATGATCAATTATTTACTGGTTCACATAAGACCAGACACTACTACATAATATGAAACTTAACTGAGTTGTGCTTATTTCTGGGTCCAACGCTTAGCCGTTGCCTCATACTTCGATCGGTCTGTCTTGTACATATGAGCAATTTCTGGAACGAGCGGGTCGTCTGTGTTTGGGTCCGGCAAGATGGCGCAGATTGAGAGCAACACCTACAAAACAAAAATGCCTGACCAATTTAAAAAAAGAAACATATTTTGAGACACAAGTTTGTTGCCATCTGACTTGTAATTGATTTTTGTCTTGGTCGAGAATTCAAACAAGTTTCAGAATTGATCTAGTAAAAATATTGTTGCGATAAAATCAATCACACTGCAAGAATTAATCAAGAATAATTGATAAGAATGATAGAAGTAATCAAAACACAATATTTTACGTGATATTTCTATAATGCTATTTCTGTATCGTAGAGTAGGACCAAATCGTCCTACGTCTACGATACAAAACTCTAGTAGTGAATTAATTATCAGGGAATTCAGAAAACAAGTATTTTGGTAATGCTACACTATCACGCCTAACATCACTCGAAATTACAAAAAAAAAAAGTAATATTTCTCGAGAGAACTCTCTCTTATTTTCTCTCCGACTCTGATACAAATTTGATCCTTTTTTTTCTTATCCTCTATCAACTCTCGCACTCGTCTATTTCAAATAAAGAATACAAATTTTGAAGATGATAAAAAAATAATCGCAATACAAATTGCAAATCTAATTCAAAATTTTTTTTAACCGAACCGAACCGTACCAAAACGCTGGACTAATAATTAAAAAATATTTTTATAGTAATCTTGATTTTTTATTTTGGAAAAAGATTTTCCACGTATTCTTGGTGTTCCAACATCTTATTACACTTTCTATTAATTGTTCAATTTATGAAACATAATAAAGCAGTTGAGAAAAATTAGAACCTTGGATATGGTGAAAGCAGTGGTCCATTCTCCTTTGAAGATGTCGCAAATGCTGCCATTGGTGTTGATGTTTTGGTGGAAAACCTCAGTCCTAAATGTAAAGGATAACTGCCGTAAGGATTAGGTTTCCGGTGAACAGATTGAGGAAGAGAGGAGGAACAGAGGAGAGAGAGTTTGACAGAGGAGAAAATGATTTCCTGTATTCTATTCCAATCAACTGCAGCAATTTACATATATCAAGAAACAAGTATAACTAACACTTCTAAGTCAACTATACATTAACATTCCCCCTCAAGATCAATGCCGAACGCCAAAGATCTTGGATACAAATAATTGAAACTTGGAGGGAGGAAGTGGCTTGGTGAGGGCATCGGTGAGTTAGTTGTCAGAAGGTGTAAACTGGACCTGTAATAATTTGTTCTGTACTTTCTCGCAAATAAAATGATAATCAATTTCAACATGCTTAGATTTGCAATGGAGGACTGGATTAGAAGCCATGTACGTGGCACTCAAATTGTCACACAAAATAAGAGGTACGGACTGGGAGGTAATACCCAACTCGCTTAATAAGAAAAAAAAAAAAAAAAAAAAAAAAAAAAAAAAAAAAAAAAAAAAAAAAAAAAAAAAAAAAAAAAAAAAAAAAAAAAAAAAAAAAAAAAAAAAAAAAAAAAAAAAAAAAAAAAAAAAAAAAAAAAAAAAAAAAAAAAAAAAAAAAAAAAAAAAAAAAAAAAAAAAAAAAAAAAAAAAAAAAAAAAAAAAAAAAAAAAAAAAAAAAAAAAAAAAAAAAAAAAAAAAAAAAAAAAAAAAAAAAAAAAAAAAAAAAAAAAAAAAAAAAAAAAAAAAAAAAAAAAAAAAAAAAAAAAAAAAAAAAAAAAAAAAAAAAAAAAAAAAAAAAAAAAAAAAAAAAAAAAAAAAAAAAAAAAAAAAAAAAAAAAAAAAAAAAAAAAAAAAAAAAAAAAAAAAAAAAAAAAAAAAAAAAAAAAAAAAAAAAAAAAAAAAAAAAAAAAAAAAAAAAAAAAAAAAAAAAAAAAAAAAAAAAAAAAAAAAAAAAAAAAAAAAAAAAAAAAAAAAAAAAAAAAAAAAAAAAAAAAAAAAAAAAAAAAAAAAAAAAAAAAAAAAAAAAAAAAAAAAAAAAAAAAAAAAAAAAAAAAAAAAAAAAAAAAAAAAAAAAAAAAAAAAAAAAAAAAAAAAAAAAAAAAAAAAAAAAAAAAAAAAAAAAAAAAAAAAAAAAAAAAAAAAAAAAAAAAAAAAAAAAAAAAAAAAAAAAAAAAAAAAAAAAAAAAAAAAAAAAAAAAAAAAAAAAAAAAAAAAAAAAAAAAAAAAAAAAAAAAAAAAAAAAAAAAAAAAAAAAAAAAAAAAAAAAAAAAAAAAAAAAAAAAAAAAAAAAAAAAAAAAAAAAAAAAAAAAAAAAAAAAAAAAAAAAAAAAAAAAAAAAAAAAAAAAAAAAAAAAAAAAAAAAAAAAAAAAAAAAAAAAAAAAAAAAAAAAAAAAAAAAAAAAAAAAAAAAAAAAAAAAAAAAAAAAAAAAAAAAAAAAAAAAAAAAAAAAAAAAAAAAAAAAAAAAAAAAAAAAAAAAAAAAAAAAAAAAAAAAAAAAAAAAAAAAAAAAAAAAAAAAAAAAAAAAAAAAAAAAAAAAAAAAAAAAAAAAAAAAAAAAAAAAAAAAAAAAAAAAAAAAAAAAAAAAAAAAAAAAAAAAAAAAAAAAAAAAAAAAAAAAAAAAAAAAAAAAAAAAAAAAAAAAAAAAAAAAAAAAAAAAAAAAAAAAAAAAAAAAAAAAAAAAAAAAAAAAAAAAAAAAAAAAAAAAAAAAAAAAAAAAAAAAAAAAAAAAAAAAAAAAAAAAAAAAAAAAAAAAAAAAAAAAAAAAAAAAAAAAAAAAAAAAAAAAAAAAAAAAAAAAAAAAAAAAAAAAAAAAAAAAAAAAAAAAAAAAAAAAAAAAAAAAAAAAAAAAAAAAAAAAAAAAAAAAAAAAAAAAAAAAAAAAAAAAAAAAAAAAAAAAAAAAAAAAAAAAAAAAAAAAAAAAAAAAAAAAAAAAAAAAAAAAAAAAAAAAAAAAAAAAAAAAAAAAAAAAAAAAAAAAAAAAAAAAAAAAAAAAAAAAAAAAAAAAAAAAAAAAAAAAAAAAAAAAAAAAAAAAAAAAAAAAAAAAAAAAAAACATAACGTAGGGCTGGCGGAAGACTCAGTTTAAAAGATCGTCGGTAGATTGAATAAAACAAAACAGATGACGTCATCGGAAGATGTGATGACGTCATCGGAAGATGTGATGACGTCATCGGAAGATGTGATGACGTCATCGGAAGATGTGATGACGTCATCGGAAGATGTGATGACGTCATCGGAAGATGTGATGACGTCATCGGAAGATGTGATGACGTCATCGGAAGATGTGATGACGTCATCGGAAGATGTGATGACGTCATCGGAAGATGTGATGACGTCATCGGAAGATGTGATGACGTCATCGGAAGATGTGATGACGTCATCGGAAGATGTGATGACGTCATCGGAAGATGTGATGACGTCATCGGAAGATGTGATGACGTCATCGGAAGATGTGATGACGTCATCGGAAGATGTGATGACGTCATCGGAAGATGTGATGACGTCATCGGAAGATGTGATGACGTCATCGGAAGATGTGATGACGTCATCGGAAGATGTGATGACGTCATCGGAAGATGTGATGACGTCATCGGAAGATGTGATGACGTCATCGGAAGATGTGATGACGTCATCGGAAGATGTGATGACGTCATCGGAAGATGTGATGACGTCATCGGAAGATGTGATGACGTCATCGGAAGATGTGATGACGTCATCGGAAGATGTGATGACGTCATCGGAAGATGTGATGACGTCATCGGAAGATGTGATGACGTCATCGGAAGATGTGATGACGTCATCGGAAGATGTGATGACGTCATCGGAAGATGTGATGACGTCATCGGAAGATGTGATGACGTCATCGGAAGATGTGATGACGTCATCGGAAGATGTGATGACGTCATCGGAAGATGTGATGACGTCATCGGAAGATGTGATGACGTCATCGGAAGATGTGATGACGTCATCGGAAGATGTGATGACGTCATCGGAAGATGTGATGACGTCATCGGAAGATGTGATGACGTCATCGGAAGATGTGATGACGTCATCGGAAGATGTGATGACGTCATCGGAAGATGTGATGACGTCATCGGAAGATGTGATGACGTCATCGGAAGATGTGATGACGTCATCGGAAGATGTGATGACGTCATCGGAAGATGTGATGACGTCATCGGAAGATGTGATGACGTCATCGGAAGATGTGATGACGTCATCGGAAGATGTGATGACGTCATCGGAAGATGTGATGACGTCATCGGAAGATGTGATGACGTCATCGGAAGATGTGATGACGTCATCGGAAGATGTGATGACGTCATCGGAAGATGTGATGACGTCATCGGAAGATGTGATGACGTCATCGGAAGATGTGATGACGTCATCGGAAGATGTGATGACGTCATCGGAAGATGTGATGACGTCATCGGAAGATGTGATGACGTCATCGGAAGATGTGATGACGTCATCATGTCATAAGAAGATGTGATGACGTCCATCGGCAGATATATGCAGCGAAAGAATCGATGAGACGATGACGTCAGCCGGAAGAATGGATGACGTCAACCGGAAGACAAAAACAGAAACTCTGAATAAACTGGGCGGAAGACTTATGCTGACGTCAATCGGAAGACATATTTACACTAGGCGGAGGACTTGATTTTAAGACAGAATTGGACCACTTTTTAACAGGAGGACATTTCAACAGGAAACTTTAAAACAGAAGGTATAAGGCTTCAAACCTTCAAACCCGATTCAAAATTTATAGATTTCTAAGAAAAACAAACTGCATGGTTAGCTCTAAATTTCGAGACTATCCATGCATGACCTGAAAAATGGAGAACTCAAGCAGTTCCAGAATGTTTTCAAAACATTTAAAATATATGGATACAATCTGTCAAATACGGAGGTTTTAAATACATCAACAACAGGACTTGTACATTTCAAAATTTCCAACAAAACTTTCAAACAAAACACAAGACTACAACAAAGTTTTCAAACAGAAACCACAAACATCCAGAAGAGTTTACAATATGAACTTTACTTCAAGGACTTAAACCTCTACACAGAATTATCTGACTGCAGCAACCATTCCCAATGAGCTCGATCCGCCAACTGCAACCTACACATCGGCCTGAGGCACCAAGTCCTCATCCACGGGATCCGTACCTACAACAGGGAGTTCATCTATGAGCCTAGAGCTCAGTAAGAACATGAAATGCAGTGTGCATATGCTATGCATGAACATTTTCAAATACATGAACATTACATTACATTACGTTTCACTGGACAGGAAGGTATAAGTGGGAGGAGGAGCTGGCGCAACAGGATGTACATGCCACTTTCAGGACATAACAGGAGTACTTGACAGGATGCCAGTCCTCGTCCACACTTAACCATACATTTTCTTTACAGGATTTTATCTTACTTACTTCAAAACCAGTGCTGAAAACATTTGCATGATTTTACAGGAAAACGTGTATGCATGAATAAGTGCGATGTTTAAACTTAACATTCACAGATGACAGAATGAATACAACAGGAAACAGAATATAACGGAAACACGTTAACTTAAAACATAACCTAAAACCTATCTACCCGAACCAGACCTAGTACCTCCGAGTTGTAGGGCCTTAAGGGCCAACGTAGATGCATGAACTTACCTGTTTGCAGCAATGCAGTGTGCTCGAACGCCCCTGGAAAGCTCGGATCTGTAAATGGATGTACAGAATTCAAACCACGCTACAAATGCTAACTAATATCTCGTAGGAAATGCAGCAAACACGTTTCAACACTTTAGAAAACACACCAACGTGTTTTCATCCAAAAACAGTGAGTTTTCACTAAAATAATAACCCTAAATCTCAGTGAAAACTCGCATTAAACTTGTCCAAATTCGTTAGCATTCAACCAGACATTTACCTCAGCGGGAAAACAGAAAGGAGCCGAGGAGATCGAAGTAACTTCGATGGTTGTTCGTCGACTGGAAGAGAGAAACAGGGGGGAGTTTCACGCCAGAATGAAGAGAAGAACGGGAGGGAAGGAAGAAGACATGGCTTCTTCAACAAGTTGCCAGATGGCATTCATCCATTGGCTATTTCCCACCAACCTTAATTTCTCTCTATTTTACCCTTCCATTGGTCTTTAACTAATTTGCTATTTAGTTTCACCATTTGGTTTCATGAATCATACATATTCAACTGGAAACATTAGCAAATTAATAAAAACAAACCTTGCATGATTATTCCCATTAATCCCGTTGAATAATTTAAGGAATATCTACATGGCAAAAATGCCGGGTGTTACATTCCACCCACCTTAACAGAAATTTTGTCCCCAAAATTTGCCTAAGCAAAGAGGTCCGGATATTGAGTCCTAACATCCGCTTCTCTTTCCCATGTGGCCTCCTCCACGTTGTGATTACGCCACAAAACTTTCACCAACGGGACCACTCGATTGCGCAACACTTTGAGTGACATATCCAATATCTTTATAGGTCTTTCTTCATATGTCAGCGTCGGCATGATATCAAAGTCCACATGTTCCACTATTTGGGTTGGATCTCGTACGCATTTTCTCAGCATCGAAACATGGAAGACATTATGAACTCCATCCATAGACGCTGGCAACTGTAGCTTGTAAGCCACGCTTCCCACACGCTTTAGAATGGGAAAAGGTCCAATGAACCGTGGGCTGAGCTTCCCTTTCTTGCCAAATCTCATTACACCTTTGAAAGGCGACACCTTCAGGAATACTTCATCGCCTTCAGCGAACTCCAAGTCTCTCCGTCTCCGATCTGCATAACTTTTCTGTCTACTCATAGCAGTGTTGATTCGTTGTTTGATAACAACAATCACCTCAGACATCTGCTGTAATATCTCAGGGCCGACAAGTCTGGACTCTCCAACTTCATCCCAACATAACGGAGATCTACATTTTCTGCCATAGAGGGCTTCATATGGAGCCATGCCGATAGTAGCCTGGTAGCTGTTATTATAAGCGAATTCAATTAACGGCAAATATCTACTCCAAGGAGCATGAAGTTCCAACACGCACGACCTTAACATGTCCTCTAATATCTGAATCGTTCTCTCATATTGTCCATTTGTCTGTGGGTGAAACGCCGTGCTGAAATCCAGCTTTGTACCCAAGGAGCTTTGCAAACTTTTCCAAAACCTGGAAGTGAATCTAGGATCACGGTCTGAGACGATTGATACAGGAATGCCATGCAGCTTAATAATCTCACTAATATACAGCTCGGCATACTGATCCATGGTGAACGTCGTCTTCACAGGTAGAAAATGGGCCGACTTCGTTAATCTGTCCACTATGACCCAAATGCTGTTATGGCCTTTAACTGTTCTTGGCAGACCAACAACGAAGTCCATTGTAACGTTCTCCCATTTCCATTCGGGAATCGGAAGAGGTTGAAGCGTTCCACTTGGTCGTTGATGTTCAGCTTTGACCTGTTGGCATATCATACAAGACTCCACATATTTTGCCACTTCATTCTTCATATTCGGCCACCAGAAGTGAAGTTTCAAATCCTGGTACATCTTCGTGCTTCCAGGATGCACAGAGAAAGAAGATGAGTGGGCTTCCGACAAGATGCTCTTTCGTAACTCTTCATCTTTCGGAACATACCATCTAACTCTGAACTTCAGAATACCATCTCCCGAATAGCTGAACTCGGAAGAGGCCATAGGTAACTTGCTCACTATATCGGCCATCTCCTTTGAACTAGTCTTCTGGGCTTCCTTAATTCTATCCAGAATAGTTGGCCGTAACGTCAGACTTGCCAGTACGGCCGATAATTTAGAAACTACCTCTAGTTCAAGCCTCTGAATTTCTGTCCTCAAAGGAAATGAGATGGTAGCCAAGGCCGGGTGCATAGTAGACGGCATCCTGCTTAGCACATCGGCTACCACATTGGCTTTCCCCGGGTGGTATTTAATTTCAACATCGTAATCTTTCACGAATTCTAACCATCGCCTTTGCCTCATATTCAACTCCTTCTGAGTAAATATGTACTTCAAGCTTTTGTGATCCAAAAACACCTCACATGATTGCCCATACAAGTGGTGTCTCCATACTTTCAGCGCAAATACAACTGCCGCTAACTCAAGGTCGTGAGTAGGGTAGTTTTCCTCATGGCTCTTCAATTGTCTGGATGCGTATGCCACAACCTTTCCCTCTTGCATTAATACACATCCCAAGCCAACCTTTGACGCATCACAGTATACGCTGAATTTGCCATCTTCAACTGGCAATACTAGTAGAGGAGCCGTGGTTAACTTTTGCTTGAGTGTCTGAAAGCTCACCTCACACGCTTCGGACCACTTGAACTTGATTTCTTTCCTTGTTAAGCTGGTCATAGGCTTCGCGATCACAGAAAACCCCTTGATGAACTTCCTGTAATAACCAGCTAGTCCGATAAAGCTTCGTACTTCACTTGCATTTCTCGGTCTGGGCCAATCCCTCACAGCCTGAATCTTGGCCGGGTCCACAGATACTCCTTCAGCAGACGCCACGTGGCCTAGGAAATTAATCTTGTTCAACCAGAATTCGCACTTTGATAGCTTGGCAAACAATTGATGCTGTTTCAGAGTCGATAGCACCATTGCCAAGTGTTCTTTATGCTCCTCTTCATTCCGAGAATAAACCAGGATGTCGTCAATGAAAACGATCACGAATTTATCTAAGACATCCTGAAATATCCTGTTCATCAGGTCCATAAATGCCGCCGGAGCATTAGTCAACCCGAACGACATCACCAAAAACTCGTAATGTCCGTACCGGGTCCTGAAGGCGGTCTTTGGAATATCATTTGCTCTGACCTTCAACTGGTAATAACCGGAGCGCAAGTCAATCTTGGAAAATACCCGAGCCCCTTGTAGCTGGTCAAATAAATCGTCGATCCTCGGCAACGGGTACTTATTCTTGATCGTCAACTTGTTCAGCTCATGGTAGTCAATACACATCCGTAGGGACCCATCCTTCTTCTTAACGAACAAGACGGGAGCACCCCACGGAGAGAAACTTGGGCGCACAAAACCCTTGTCCACCAGTTCTTTCAGTTGAGTCTTCAACTCTTTCAGCTCTATTGGTGCCATGCGGTACGGATTCTTTGATACTGGTTCCGCACCTGGATATACGTCAATTTCAAACTCAATTTCGCGATCAGGTGGCAACCTCGGTAAGTCATCTAAGAAAACCTCAGGAAAGTCTCGGACTACCGGAATATTTTGAAGTTCCACCTCACCTTGCCTTTGAACATCCACAACGTGGGCCAGAAATCCAATGCGCCCTGACTTCATCAGTCGTTGAGCTTTCAAGGAAGATATCACAGGCATACGGTGTTTATTCGGTACTGCCTGATAAGAGAATTCTACTTCATTTGGGCGCTTAAATGACACAAGCCCGGACCTACAGTTGATGGTGGCATGATGTCTAAATAGCCAGTCCATCCCCAGAATGACATCGTACCCTTTCATACCGATGACGATAAGATCGGCATAAAATTTTTGGTCTCCCATTGACACTATATCACCCCTTACAACCAGCTCGGAGTGCATAAACTCTCCGGACGGTAGCATAACGCTGTAAGGCTGATCTGACGACGTATTACAAAACTTTTGTCTAACTACGAAGTCTATTGCCACGAACGAATGTGTGGCCCCCGTGTCCCACAAGGTATAAGCAGGCACATTACATACTAATATTGTACCTGTAATTGCTGTGTGCTTATCAGCATTATCGACGTCCTCCATCATTGCAAACACTCTAGGCATAGCACCAACCGGCCTTGTGTCAGGCACCGGACAATTCCGGACTTGATGGCCTTCTTTACCACACCGGAAACATTGACCAGTAAAGAGCCTGCAGTCTCCTGTATGATTCTTCTGGCAACGTGGGCAGACAGGAGGCTGAGGAGCTCCCATAGGTCTCTTCCCTTGTCCTGGTAGGTAAGGGTCTCATTGGGCCTTTTAATGCCCCTGTTCTGTTGCTGTTGAGGATGTACATTCTGAATCTTTTGTTGTTGTTGTTGAGGAGTATTTCTTATAATTCCTCTCGGTGGTTCTCTCTGTCTCTGGGACTTTATTTCTAAGGCCTCCAGTTGATAAGCCTTGGCCACCACTTTCACATATGGTGCCTCATCAAAACCTCCAGTCGTGATTCCTCGCAGAAGGTCCATCTTTAAACCTTGAATAACTGGTGCACCTTGTTCTCATCAGTGGCCACCATGTGTGTTGCATATCGGGATAGCGACTCAAATTTCTGAACATACTCGGCCACAGATCCATACTGTCGCAGCCGAGAAAACTCAAGTAACTTCTCCTTCTCACTCCTCGGTCAAAGTACTTCTCGTAGAAGATGTGATGACGTCATCGGAAGATGTGATGACGTCATCGGAAGATGTGATGACGTCATCGGAAGATGTGATGACGTCATCGGAAGATGTGATGACGTCATCGGAAGATGTGATGACGTCATCGGAAGATGTGATGACGTCATCGGAAGATGTGATGACGTCATCGGAAGATGTGATGACGTCATCGGAAGATGTGATGACGTCATCGGAAGATGTGATGACGTCATCGGAAGATGTGATGACGTCATCGGAAGATGTGATGACGTCATCGGAAGATGTGATGACGTCATCGGAAGATGTGATGACGTCATCGGAAGATGTGATGACGTCATCGGAAGATGTGATGACGTCATCGGAAGATGTGATGACGTCATCGGAAGATGTGATGACGTCATCGGAAGATGTGATGACGTCATCGGAAGATGTGATGACGTCATCGGAAGATGTGATGACGTCATCGGAAGATGTGATGACGTCATCGGAAGATGTGATGACGTCATCGGAAGATGTGATGACGTCATCGGAAGATGTGATGACGTCATCGGAAGATGTGATGACGTCATCGGAAGATGTGATGACGTCATCGGAAGATGTGATGACGTCATCGGAAGATGTGATGACGTCATCGGAAGATGTGATGACGTCATCGGAAGATGTGATGACGTCATCGGAAGATGTGATGACGTCATCGGAAGATGTGATGACGTCATCGGAAGATGTGATGACGTCATCGGAAGATGTGATGACGTCATCGGAAGATGTGATGACGTCATCGGAAGATGTGATGACGTCATCGGAAGATGTGATGACGTCATCGGAAGATGTGATGACGTCATCGGAAGATGTGATGACGTCATCGGAAGATGTGATGACGTCATCGGAAGATGTGATGACGTCATCGGAAGATGTGATGACGTCATCGGAAGATGTGATGACGTCATCGGAAGATGTGATGACGTCATCGGAAGATGTGATGACGTCATCGGAAGATGTGATGACGTCATCGGAAGATGTGATGACGTCATCGGAAGATGTGATGACGTCATCGGAAGATGTGATGACGTCATCGGAAGATGTGATGACGTCATCGGAAGATGTGATGACGTCATCGGAAGATGTGATGACGTCATCGGAAGATGTGATGACGTCATCGGAAGATGTGATGACGTCATCGGAAGATGTGATGACGTCATCGGAAGATGTGATGACGTCATCGGAAGATGTGATGACGTCATCGGAAGATGTGATGACGTCATCGGAAGATGTGATGACGTCATCGGAAGATGTGATGACGTCATCGGAAGATGTGATGACGTCATCGGAAGATGTGATGACGTCATCGGAAGATGTGATGACGTCATCGGAAGATGTGATGACGTCATCGGAAGATGTGATGACGTCATCGGAAGATGTGATGACGTCATCGGAAGATGTGATGACGTCATCGGAAGATGTGATGACGTCATCGGAAGATGTGATGACGTCATCGGAAGATGTGATGACGTCATCGGAAGATGTGATGACGTCATCGGAAGATGTGATGACGTCATCGGAAGATGTGATGACGTCATCGGAAGATGTGATGACGTCATCGGAAGATGTGATGACGTCATCGGAAGATGTGATGACGTCATCGGAAGATGTGATGACGTCATCGGAAGATGTGATGACGTCATCGGAAGATGTGATGACGTCATCGGAAGATGTGATGACGTCATCGGAAGATGTGATGACGTCATCGGAAGATGTGATGACGTCATCGGAAGATGTGATGACGTCATCGGAAGATGTGATGACGTCATCGGAAGATGTGATGACGTCATCGGAAGATGTGATGACGTCATCGGAAGATGTGATGACGTCATCGGAAGATGTGATGACGTCATCGGAAGATGTGATGACGTCATCGGAAGATGTGATGACGTCATCGGAAGATGTGATGACGTCATCGGAAGATGTGATGACGTCATCGGAAGATGTGATGACGTCATCGGAAGATGTGATGACGTCATCGGAAGATGTGATGACGTCATCGGAAGATGTGATGACGTCATCGGAAGATGTGATGACGTCATCGGAAGATGTGATGACGTCATCGGAAGATGTGATGACGTCATCGGAAGATGTGATGACGTCATCGGAAGATGTGATGACGTCATCGGAAGATGTGATGACGTCATCGGAAGATGTGATGACGTCATCGGAAGATGTGATGACGTCATCGGAAGATGTGATGACGTCATCGGAAGATGTGATGACGTCATCGGAAGATGTGATGACGTCATCGGAAGATGTGATGACGTCATCGGAAGATGTGATGACGTCATCGGAAGATGTGATGACGTCATCGGAAGATGTGATGACGTCATCGGAAGATGTGATGACGTCATCGGAAGATGTGATGACGTCATCGGAAGATGTGATGACGTCATCGGAAGATGTGATGACGTCATCGGAAGATGTGATGACGTCATCGGAAGATGTGATGACGTCATCGGAAGATGTGATGACGTCATCGGAAGATGTGATGACGTCATCGGAAGATGTGATGACGTCATCGGAAGATGTGATGACGTCATCGGAAGATGTGATGACGTCATCGGAAGATGTGATGACGTCATCGGAAGATGTGATGACGTCATCGGAAGATGTGATGACGTCATCGGAAGATGTGATGACGTCATCGGAAGATGTGATGACGTCATCGGAAGATGTGATGACGTCATCGGAAGATGTGATGACGTCATCGGAAGATGTGATGACGTCATCGGAAGATGTGATGACGTCATCGGAAGATGTGATGACGTCATCGGAAGATGTGATGACGTCATCGGAAGATGTGATGACGTCATCGGAAGATGTGATGACGTCATCGGAAGATGTGATGACGTCATCGGAAGATGTGATGACGTCATCGGAAGAAAAAAAAAAAAAAAAAAAAAAAAAAAAAAAAAAAAAAAAAAAAAAAAAAAAAAAAAAAAAAAAAAAAAAAAAAAAAAAAAAAAAAAAAAAAAAAAAAAAAAAAAAAAAAAAAAAAAAAAAAAAAAAAAAAAAAAAAAAAAAAAAAAAAAAAAAAAAAAAAAAAAAAAAAAAAAAAAAAAAAAAAAAAAAAAAAAAAAAAAAAAAAAAAAAAAAAAAAAAAAAAAAAAAAAAAAAAAAAAAAAAAAAAAAAAAAAAAAAAAAAAAAAAAAAAAAAAAAAAAAAAAAAAAAAAAAAAAAAAAAAAAAAAAAAAAAAAAAAAAAAAAAAAAAAAAAAAAAAAAAAAAAAAAAAAAAAAAAAAAAAAAAAAAAAAAAAAAAAAAAAAAAAAAAAAAAAAAAAAAAAAAAAAAAAAAAAAAAAAAAAAAAAAAAAAAAAAAAAAAAAAAAAAAAAAAAAAAAAAAAAAAAAAAAAAAAAAAAAAAAAAAAAAAAAAAAAAAAAAAAAAAAAAAAAAAAAAAAAAAAAAAAAAAAAAAAAAAAAAAAAAAAAAAAAAAAAAAAAAAAAAAAAAAAAAAAAAAAAAAAAAAAAAAAAAAAAAAAAAAAAAAAAAAAAAAAAAAAAAAAAAAAAAAAAAAAAAAAAAAAAAAAAAAAAAAAAAAAAAAAAAAAAAAAAAAAAAAAAAAAAAAAAAAAAAAAAAAAAAAAAAAAAAAAAAAAAAAAAAAAAAAAAAAAAAAAAAAAAAAAAAAAAAAAAAAAAAAAAAAAAAAAAAAAAAAAAAAAAAAAAAAAAAAAAAAAAAAAAAAAAAAAAAAAAAAAAAAAAAAAAAAAAAAAAAAAAAAAAAAAAAAAAAAAAAAAAAAAAAAAAAAAAAAAAAAAAAAAAAAAAAAAAAAAAAAAAAAAAAAAAAAAAAAAAAAAAAAAAAAAAAAAAAAAAAAAAAAAAAAAAAAAAAAAAAAAAAAAAAAAAAAAAAAAAAAAAAAAAAAAAAAAAAAAAAAAAAAAAAAAAAAAAAAAAAAAAAAAAAAAAAAAAAAAAAAAAAAAAAAAAAAAAAAAAAAAAAAAAAAAAAAAAAAAAAAAAAAAAAAAAAAAAAAAAAAAAAAAAAAAAAAAAAAAAAAAAAAAAAAAAAAAAAAAAAAAAAAAAAAAAAAAAAAAAAAAAAAAAAAAAAAAAAAAAAAAAAAAAAAAAAAAAAAAAAAAAAAAAAAAAAAAAAAAAAAAAAAAAAAAAAAAAAAAAAAAAAAAAAAAAAAAAAAAAAAAAAAAAAAAAAAAAAAAAAAAAAAAAAAAAAAAAAAAAAAAAAAAAAAAAAAAAAAAAAAAAAAAAAAAAAAAAAAAAAAAAAAAAAAAAAAAAAAAAAAAAAAAAAAAAAAAAAAAAAAAAAAAAAAAAAAAAAAAAAAAAAAAAAAAAAAAAAAAAAAAAAAAAAAAAAAAAAAAAAAAAAAAAAAAAAAAAAAAAAAAAAAAAAAAAAAAAAAAAAAAAAAAAAAAAAAAAAAAAAAAAAAAAAAAAAAAAAAAAAAAAAAAAAAAAAAAAAAAAAAAAAAAAAAAAAAAAAAAAAAAAAAAAAAAAAAAAAAAAAAAAAAAAAAAAAAAAAAAAAAAAAAAAAAAAAAAAAAAAAAAAAAAAAAAAAAAAAAAAAAAAAAAAAAAAAAAATGCAATCTCACAGGGATGACATTGGTCCGACTGCAGCAACCAACCCCAGTGAGCTCAATCCTCCAACTACATCAGCTCGTCATTTTGAGGCACAAGGTCCTCATCAAGAGTATCCGTACCTACAACAGGGAGTTCACCTATGAGCCTAGAGCTCAGTAAGAACATGAGATGCAATGGTGCATAAGATGTGATGACGTCATCGGAAGATGTGATGACGTCATCGGAAGATGTGATGACGTCATCGGAAGATGTGATGACGTCATCGGAAGATGTGATGACGTCATCGGCAGATATATGCAGCAGAAAGAATCGGATGAGACGATGACGTCAGCCGGAAGAATGGATGACGTCAACCGGAAGACAAAAACAGAAAAAAAAAAAACGTGTATGCATGAATAAGTGCGATGCTTAAACTTAACATTCACAGATGACAGAATGAATACAACAGGAAACAGAATATAACGGAAACACGTTTAACTTAAAACATAACCTAAAACCTATCTACCCGAACCAGACCTAGTACCTCCGAGTTGTAGGGCCTTAAGGGCCAACGTAGATGCATGAACTTACCTGTTTGCAGCAATGCAGTGTGCTCGAACGCCCCTGGAAAGCTCGGATCTGTAAATGGATGTACAGAATTCAAACACGCTACAAATGCTAACTAATATCTCGTAGGAAATGCAGCAAACACGTTTCAACACTTTAGAAAACACACCAACGTGTTTTCATCCAAAAACAGTGAGTTTTCACTAAAATAATAACCCTAAATCTCAGTGAAAACTCGCATTAAACTTGTCCAAATTCGTTAGCATTCAACCAGACATTTACCTCAGCGGGAAAACAGAAAGGAGCCGAGGAGATCGAAGTAACTTCGATGGTTGTTCGTCGACTGGAAGAGAGAAAACAGGAGGGAGTTTCACGCCAGAATGAAGAGAAGAACGGGAGGGAAGGAAGAAGACATGGCTTCTTCAACAAGTTGCCAGATGGCATTCATCCATTGGCTATTTCCCACCAACCTTAATTTCTCTCTATTTTACCCTTCCATTGGTCTTTAACTAATTTGCTATTTAGTTTCACTGGACAGGAAGGTATAAGTGGGAGGAGGAGCTGGCGCAACAGGATGTACATGCCACTTTCAGGACATAACAGGAGTACTTGACAGGATGCCAGTCCTCGTCCACACTTAACCATACATTTTCTTTACAGGATTTTATCTTACTTACTCAAAACCAGTGCTGAAACATTTGCATGATTTTACAGGAAACGTGTATGCATGAATAAGTGCGATGTTTAAACTTAACATTCACAGATGACAGAATGAATACAACAGGAAACAGAATATAACGGAAACACGTTTAACTTAAAACATAACCTAAAACCTATCTACCCGAACCAGACCTAGTACCTCCGAGTTGTAGGGCCTTAAGGGCAACGTAGATGCATGAACTTACCTGTTTGCAGCAATGCAGTGTGCTCGAACGCCCCTGGAAAGCTCGGATCTGTAAATGGATGTACAGAATTCAAACACGCTACAAATGCTAACTAATATCTCGTAGGAAATGCAGCAAACACGTTTCAACACTTTAGAAAACACACCAACGTGTTTTCATCCAAAAACAGTGAGTTTTCTCTAAAATAATAACCCTAAATCTCAGTGAAACTCGCATTAAACTTGTCCAAATTCGTTAGCATTCAACCAGACATTTACCTCAGCGGGGAAAACAGAAAGGAGCCGAGGAGATCGAAGTAACTTCGATGGTTGTTCGTCGACTGGAAGAGAGAAAACAGGGGGGAGTTTCACGCCAGAATGAAGAGAAGAACGGGAGGGAAGGAAGAAGACATGGCTTCTTCAACAAGTTGCCAGATGGCATTCATCCATTGGCTATTTCCCACCAACCTTAATTTCTCTCTATTTTACCCTTCCATTGGTCTTTAACTAATTTGCTATTTAGTTTCACCATTTGGTTTCATGAATCATACATATTCAACTGGAAAAATTAGCAAATTAATAAAAACAAACCTTGCATGATTATTCCCATTAATCCCGTTGAATAATTTAAGGAATATCTACATGGCAAAAATGCCGGGTGTTACATTCCACCCACCTTAACAGAAATTTTGTCCCCAAAATTTGCCTAAGCAAAGAGGTCCGGATATTGAGTCCTAACATCCGCTTCTCTTTCCCATGTGGCCTCCTCCACGTTGTGATTACGCCACAAAACTTTCACCAACGGGACCACTCGATTGCGCAACACTTTGAGTGACATATCCAATCTCTTTATAGGTCTTTCTTCATATGTCAGCGTCGGCATGATATCAAAGTCCACATGTTCCACTATTTGGGTTGGATCTCGTACGCATTTTCTCAGCATCGAAACATGGAAGACATTATGAACTCCATCCATAGACGCTGGCAACTGTAGCTTGTAAGCCACGCTTCCCACACGCTTTAGAATGGGAAAAGGTCCAATGAACCGTGGGCTGAGCTTCCCTTTCTTGCCAAATCTCATTACACCTTTGAAAGGCGACACCTTCAGGAATACTTCATCGCCTTCAGCGAACTCCAAGTCTCTCCGTCTCCGATCTGCATAACTTTTCTGTCTACTCATAGCAGTGTTGATTCGTTGTTTGATAACAGCAATCACCTCAGACATCTGCTGTAATATCTCAGGGCCGACAAGTCTGGACTCTCCAACTTCATCCCAACATAACGGAGATCTACATTTTCTGCCATAGAGGGCTTCATATGGAGCCATGCCGATAGTAGCCTGGTAGCTGTATTATAAGCGAATTCAATTAACGGCAAATATCTACTCCAAGGAGCATGAAGTTCCAACACGCACGACCTTAACATGTCCTCTAATATCTGAATCGTTCTCTCATATTGTCCATTTGTCTGTGGGTGAAACGCCGTGCTGAAATCCAGCTTTGTACCCAAGGAGCTTTGCAAACTTTTCCAAAACCTGGAAGTGAATCTAGGATCACGGTCTGAGACGATTGATACAGGAATGCCATGCAGCTTAATAATCTCACTAATATACAGCTCGGCATACTGATCCATGGTGAACGTCGTCTTCACAGGTAGAAAATGGGCCGACTTCGTTAATCTGTCCACTATGACCCAAATGCTGTTATGGCCTTTAACTGTTCTTGCAGACCAACAACGAAGTCCATTGTAACGTTCTCCCATTTCCATTCGGGATCGGAATAGAGGTTGAAGCGTTCCACTTGGTCGTTGATGTTCAGCTTTGACCTGTTGGCATATCATACAAGACTCACAATATTTTGCCACTTCATTCTTCATATTCGGCCACCAGAAGTGAAGTTTCAAATCCTGGTACATCTTCGTGCTTCCAGGATGCACAGAGAAAGAAGATGAGTGGGCTTCCGAAAGATGCTCTTTCGTAACTCTTCATCTTTCGGAACATACCATCTAACTCTGAACTTCAGATACCATCTCCCGAATAGCTGAACTCGGAAGAGGCCATAGGTAACTTGCTCACTATATCGGCCATCTCCTTTGAACTAGTCTTCTGGGCTCCTTATTCTATCCAGAATAGTTTGCCGTAACGTCAGACTTGCCAGTACGGCCGATAATTTAGAAACTACCTCTAGTTCAAGCCTCTGAATTTCTGTCCTCAAAGGAAATGAGATGGTAGCCAAGGCCGGGTGCATAGTAGACGGCATCCTGCTTAGCACATCGGCTACCACATTGGCTTTCCCCGGGTGGTATTTAATTTCAACATCGTAATCTTTCACGAATTCTAACCATCGCCTTTGCCTCATATTCAACTCCTTCTGAGTAAATATGTACTTCAAGCTTTTGTGATCCAAAAACACCTCACATGATTGCCCATACAAGTGGTGTCTCCATACTTTCAGCGCAAATACAACTACCGCTAACTCAAGGTCGTGAGTAGGGTAGTTTTCCTCATGGCTCTTCAATTGTCTGGATGCGTATGCCACAACCTTTCCCTCTTGCATTAATACACATCCCAAGCCAACCTTTGACGCATCACAGTATACGCTGAATTTGCCATCTTCAACTGGCAATACTAGTAGAGGAGCCGTGGTTAACTTTTGCTTGAGTGTCTGAAAGCTCACCTCACACGCTTCGGACCACTTGAACTTGATTTCTTTCCTTGTTAAGCTGGTCATAGGCTTCGCGATCACAGAAAACCCCTTGATGAACTTCCTGTAATAACCAGCTAGTCCGATAAAGCTTCGTACTTCACTTGCATTTCTCGGTCTGGGCCAATCCCTCACAGCCTGAATCTTGGCCGGGTCCACAGATACTCCTTCAGCAGACGCCACGTGGCCTAGGAAATTAATCTTGTTCAACCAGAATTCGCACTTTGATAGCTTGGCAAACAATTGATGCTGTTTCAGAGTCGATAGCACCATTGCCAAGTGTTCTTTATGCTCCTCTTCATTCCGAGAATAAACCAGGATGTCGTCAATGAAAACGATCACGAATTTATCTAAGACATCCTGAAATATCCTGTTCATCAGGTCCATAAATGCCGCCGGAGCATTAGTCAACCCGAACGACATCACCAAAAACTCGTAATGTCCGTACCGGGTCCTGAAGGCGGTCTTTGGAATATCATTTGCTCTGACCTTCAACTGGTAATAACCGGAGCGCAAGTCAATCTTGGAAAATACCCGAGCCCTTGTAGCTGGTCAAATAAATCGTCGATCCTCGGCAACGGGTACTTATTCTTGATCGTCAACTTGTTCAGCTCATGGTAGTCAATACACATCCGTAGGGACCCATCCTTCTTCTTAACGAACAAGACGGGAGCACCCCACGGAGAGAAACTTGGGCGCACAAAACCCTTGTCCACCAGTTCTTTCAGTTGAGTCTTCAACTCTTTCAGCTCTATTGGTGCCATGCGGTACGGATTCTTTGATACTGGTTCCGCACTGGATATACGTCAATTTCAAACTCAATTTCGCGATCAGGTGGCAACCTCGGTAAGTCATCTAAGAAAACTCAGGAAAGTCTCGGACTACCGGAATATTTTGAAGTTCCACCTCACCTTGCCTTTGAACATCCACAACGTGGGCCAGAAATCCAATGCGCCCTGACTTCATCAGTCGTTGAGCTTTCAAGGAAGATATCACAGGCATACGGTGTTTATTCGGTACTGCCTGATAAGAGAATTCTACTTCATTTGGGCGCTTAAATGACACAAGCCCGGACCTACAGTTGATGGTGGCATGATGTCTAAATAGCCAGTCCATCCCCAGAATGACATCGTACCCTTTCATACCGATGACGATAAGATCGGCATAAAATTTTTGGTCTCCCATTGACACTATATCACCCCTTACAACCAGCTCGGAGTGCATAAACTCTCCGGACGGTAGCATAACGCTGTAAGGCTGATCTGACGACGTATTACAAAACTTTTGTCTAACTACGAAGTCTATTGCCACGAACGAATGTGTGGCCCCGTGTCCCACAAGGTATAAGCAGGCACATTACATACTAATATTGTACCTGTAATTGCTGTGTGCTTATCAGCATTATCGACGTCCTCCATCATTGCAAACACTCTAGGCATAGCACCAACCGGCCTTGTGTCAGGCACCGGACAATTCCGGACTTGATGGCCTTCTTTACCACACCGGAAACATTGACCAGTAAAGAGCCTGCAGTCTCCTGTATGATTCTTCTGGCAACGTGGGCAGACAGGAGGCTGAGGAGCTCCCATAGGTCTCTTCCCTTTGTCCTGGTAGGTAAGGGTCTCATTGGGCCTTTTAATGCCCCTGTTCTGTTGCTGTTGAGGATGTACATCTGAATCTTTTGTTGTTGTTGTTGAGGAGTATTCTTATAATTCCTCTCGGTGGTTCTCTCTGTCTCTGGGACTTTATTTCTAAGGCCTCCAGTTGATAAGCCTTGGCCACCACTTTCACATATGGTGCCTCATCAAAACCTCCAGTCGTGATTCCTCGCAGAAGGTCCATCTTTAAACCTTGAATAAACTGGTGCACCTTGTTTCTCATCAGTGGCCACCATGTGTGTTGCATATCGGGATAGCGACTCAAATTTCTGAACATACTCGGCCAACAGATCCATACTGTCGCTAGCCGAGAAAACTCAAGTAACTTCTCCTTCTCACTCCTCGGTCAAAGTACTTCTCGTAGAAAATCCCCTTGAACCCCTTCCCAGCTCAATGCCACTGTAGACGACTGTACTGCATTGATGACGTCATCGGAAGATGTGATGACGTCATCGGAAGATGTGATGACGTCATCGGAAGATGTGATGACGTCATCGGAAGATGTGATGACGTCATCGGAAGATGTGATGACGTCATCGGAAGATGTGATGACGTCATCGGAAGATGTGATGACGTCATCGGAAGATGTGATGACGTCATCGGAAGATGTGATGACGTCATCGGAAGATGTGATGACGTCATCGGAAGATGTGATGACGTCATCGGAAGATGTGATGACGTCATCGGAAGATGTGATGACGTCATCGGAAGATGTGATGACGTCATCGGAAGATGTGATGACGTCATCGGAAGATGTGATGACGTCATCGGAAGATGTGATGACGTCATCGGAAGATGTGATGACGTCATCGGAAGATGTGATGACGTCATCGGAAGATGTGATGACGTCATCGGAAGATGTGATGACGTCATCGGAAGATGTGATGACGTCATCGGAAGATGTGATGACGTCATCGGAAGATGTGATGACGTCATCGGAAGATGTGATGACGTCATCGGAAGATGTGATGACGTCATCGGAAGATGTGATGACGTCATCGGAAGATGTGATGACGTCATCGGAAGATGTGATGACGTCATCGGAAGATGTGATGACGTCATCGGAAGATGTGATGACGTCATCGGAAGATGTGATGACGTCATCGGAAGATGTGATGACGTCATCGGAAGATGTGATGACGTCATCGGAAGATGTGATGACGTCATCGGAAGATGTGATGACGTCATCGGAAGATGTGATGACGTCATCGGAAGATGTGATGACGTCATCGGAAGATGTGATGACGTCATCGGAAGATGTGATGACGTCATCGGAAGATGTGATGACGTCATCGGAAGATGTGATGACGTCATCGGAAGATGTGATGACGTCATCGGAAGATGTGATGACGTCATCGGAAGATGTGATGACGTCATCGGAAGATGTGATGACGTCATCGGAAGATGTGATGACGTCATCGGAAGATGTGATGACGTCATCGGAAGATGTGATGACGTCATCGGAAGATGTGATGACGTCATCGGAAGATGTGATGACGTCATCGGAAGATGTGATGACGTCATCGGAAGATGTGATGACGTCATCGGAAGATGTGATGACGTCATCGGAAGATGTGATGACGTCATCGGAAGATGTGATGACGTCATCGGAAGATGTGATGACGTCATCGGAAGATGTGATGACGTCATCGGAAGATGTGATGACGTCATCGGAAGATGTGATGACGTCATCGGAAGATGTGATGACGTCATCGGAAGATGTGATGACGTCATCGGAAGATGTGATGACGTCATCGGAAGATGTGATGACGTCATCGGAAGATGTGATGACGTCATCGGAAGATGTGATGACGTCATCGGAAGATGTGATGACGTCATCGGAAGATGTGATGACGTCATCGGAAGATGTGATGACGTCATCGGAAGATGTGATGACGTCATCGGAAGATGTGATGACGTCATCGGAAGATGTGATGACGTCATCGGAAGATGTGATGACGTCATCGGAAGATGTGATGACGTCATCGGAAGATGTGATGACGTCATCGGAAGATGTGATGACGTCATCGGAAGATGTGATGACGTCATCGGAAGATGTGATGACGTCATCGGAAGATGTGATGACGTCATCGGAAGATGTGATGACGTCATCGGAAGATGTGATGACGTCATCGGAAGATGTGATGACGTCATCGGAAGATGTGATGACGTCATCGGAAGATGTGATGACGTCATCGGAAGATGTGATGACGTCATCGGAAGATGTGATGACGTCATCGGAAGATGTGATGACGTCATCGGAAGATGTGATGACGTCATCGGAAGATGTGATGACGTCATCGGAAGATGTGATGACGTCATCGGAAGATGTGATGACGTCATCGGAAGATGTGATGACGTCATCGGAAGATGTGATGACGTCATCGGAAGATGTGATGACGTCATCGGAAGATGTGATGACGTCATCGGAAGATGTGATGACGTCATCGGAAGATGTGATGACGTCATCGGAAGATGTGATGACGTCATCGGAAGATGTGATGACGTCATCGGAAGATGTGATGACGTCATCGGAAGATGTGATGACGTCATCGGAAGATGTGATGACGTCATCGGAAGATGTGATGACGTCATCGGAAGATGTGATGACGTCATCGGAAGATGTGATGACGTCATCGGAAGATGTGATGACGTCATCGGAAGATGTGATGACGTCATCGGAAGATGTGATGACGTCATCGGAAGATGTGATGACGTCATCGGAAGATGTGATGACGTCATCGGAAGATGTGATGACGTCATCGGAAGATGTGATGACGTCATCGGAAGATGTGATGACGTCATCGGAAGATGTGATGACGTCATCGGAAGATGTGATGACGTCATCGGAAGATGTGATGACGTCATCGGAAGATGTGATGACGTCATCGGAAGATGTGATGACGTCATCGGAAGATGTGTTCTGGAGTTGGAAGCGAAACTAGGTTTCAGTACTGACAATATAAGAGAAGCGACGGGGCGGACGAAAATTAATGAACAACATAACACGGGTTTCAAAACAGAAAAAAACATAACGTAGGCGCTGGCGGAAGACTCAGTTTTAAAGATCGTCGTGTTAGATTGAACTCGAACAACAACAGATGACGTCAGCCGGAAGCGAAGATGACGTCAACCGGAAGATAAAAACAGCAGCTCACACCGGATGAGGGTGATACGTCCTCGGAAGATGTGATGACGTCATCGAGAAGAACCATGCAATTAAACAGACTTTAAACCAAATCGGCAGAAGGTGGATGACGTCAGCCGGTAGATGAATGACGTCACCGGGTAGATGCCTTGAGTAAAGTGCGATCGGATGTGTGATGATGTCATCGGAAGATGTGATGACGTATCAGCAGATATATGCAGCAGAAAGAATCGGATGAGACGATGACGTCAGCCGGAAGAATGGATGACGTCAACCGGAAGACAAAAACAGAAACTCTGAATAAACTGGGCGGAAGACTTATGCTGACGTCACACCGGAAGACATATTTACACTAGGCGGAGGACTTGATTTTTAAGACAGAATTGGCCCACTTTTTAACAGGAGGACATTTCAACAGGAAACTTTAAAACAGAAGGTATAAGGCTTCAAACCTTCAAACCCGATTCAAAATTTACAGATTTCTAAGAAAAACAAACTGCATGGTTAGCTCTAAATTTCGAGACTATCCATGCATGACCTGAAAAATGGAGAACTCAAGCAGTTCCAGAATGTTTTCAAAACATTTAAAATATATGGATACAATCTGTCAAATACGGAGGTTTTAAATACATCAACAACAGGACTTGTACATTTCAAAATTTCCAACAAAACTTTCAAACAAAACACAAGACTACAACAAAGTTTCAAACAGAAACCACAAACATCCAGAAGAGTTTTACAAATATGAACTTTACTTCAAGGACTTACACCTCTACACAGAATTTATCTGACTGCAGCAACCATTCCCAATGAGCTCGATCCGCCAACTGCAACCTACACATCGGCCTGAGGCACCAGTCCTCATCCACGGGATCCGTACCTACAACAGGGAGTTCATCTATGAGCCTAGAGCTCAGTAAGAACATGAAATGCAGTGTGCATATGCTATGCATGAACATTTTCAAATACATGAACATTACATTACATTACGTTTCACTGGACAGGAAGGTATAAGTGGGAGGAGGAGCTAGCGCAACAGGATGTACATGCCACTTTCAGGACATAACAGGAGTACTTGACAGGATGCCAGTCCTCGTCCACACTTAACCATACATTTTCTTTACAGGATTTTATCTTACTTACTTCAAAACCAGTGCTGAAAACATTTGCATGATTTTACAGGAAAACGTGTATGCATGAATAAGTGCGATGTTTAAACTTAACATTCACAGATGACAGAATGAATACAACAGGAAACAGAATATAACGGAAACACGTTTAACTTAAAACATAACCTAAAACCTATATACCCGAACCAGACCTAGTACCTCCGAGTTGTAGGGCCTTAAGGGCCAACGTAGATGCATGAACTTACCTGTTTGCAGCAATGCAGTGTGCTCGAACGCCCCTGGAAAGCTCGGATCTGTAAATGGATGTACAGAATTCAAACACGCTACAAATGCTAACTAATATCTCGTAGGAAATGCAGCAAACACGTTTCAACACTTTAGAAAACACACCAACGTGTTTTCATCCAAAAACAGTGAGTTTTCACTAAAATAATAACCCTAAATCTCAGTGAAAACTCGCATTAAACTTGTCCAAATTCGTTAGCATTCAACCAGACATTTACCTCAGCGGGAAAACAGAAAGGAGCCGAGGAGATCGAAGTAACTTCGATGGTTGTTCGTCGACTGGAAGAGAGAAAACAGGGGGAGTTTCACGCCAGAATGAAGAGAAGAACGGGAGGGAAGGAAGAAGACATGGCTTCTTCAACAAGTTGCCAGATGGCATTCATCCATTGGCTATTTCCCACCAACCTTAATTTCTCTCTATTTTACCCTTCCATTGGTCTTTAACTAATTTGCTATTTAGTTTCACCATTTGGTTTCATGAATCATACATATTCAACTGGAAACATTAGCAAATTAATAAAAACAAACCTTGCATGATTATTCCCATTAATCCCGTTGAATAATTTAAGGAATATCTACATGGCAAAAATGCCGGGTGTTACAGATACTTTCGATTATTGGGACAGGATGTTCAGTCGGCATCGGTATAGCAGGTCAAATTGCAAGTATCAGAGGGGGAAAAGGAGATACCGAGAGACGAAGTGCCTTTAAGATATCTCAAGATGCGCTTGACGGCTTGCTAGTTAATGTTTGAAGGTGCATGCATAAACTGAGAGACTTTGTTAACCGCAAAGGCAATATCTGGGCGGGTCAAACAACTGTATTGTAACTCACCTACAATACTGCGATAGAGATAGCCATCAAGTAACGGTTGATAAGTGTATATTTTACACACTTTATTGTACTCTTTTATACTTGATTTGATAAGCTTTACTCAAGTATGTGAATGATTCTAATAACTTTAGTGTAAGTGCGTAGAGAAATTGAAGAATTATAGGTTTTGTGAATTCCATCCGGTACAGAGAAGGACAGAGAGAAAAATAGGCAGAGGAGTTGCCAATCGATCTGCCAAATCTGGTCGATCGATCGGCTGAAACTATTATCAGAAGAGTGAAGACAAAAGCATAGCCGATCGATCGGTCACAGTTGGGGCGATCGATCGGCTAATGAGGAGAAGAACGAGCTGCTAGCAGAAGAGTTGCCGATCGATCAGCCACATTTAGGCGATCGATCGGCTGAAACTAATACAAGATAAACCAGCAGAGGCATAGTCGATCGATTGGCCACATTTAGGCGATCGATCGGCTGAAGCAGAAAGTTGAAGTTCGTTCTTTTGAGCAGAAAGACAGCCGATCGGTCGGCTCTTGTGCTGCAATCGATCGGCTGTGCGAGTTAAATTATTAATCTGAATTTAAAAGTTTAATTGGATTAATCTGGGTCGTTGATCAAAGCAGACACCTGGATTAGGTTAAGAGGAAGCAAAAGAGGAAAGTGACAGGCATTCAGATTTTGAAGATAGAGATAGAGACCGGAACGAAGCGAGAGCAAGGGAGAAAGGAGATTTCAGATCGACAACCCTAGTCTTTTCTTTCTCTTCCTCTTCTGAACTATGAACATCTTTATCATTCTCGTTGTTTCTCTTTATTCTAGTATGAATTAAATTTCTTTTTCTAGGGCTACAATGTAGCCGGATTATGAATATTTAATTTTTCTTTAATTCAAATTATTAGTTTTCTGTTTCAATATTGTGTTGATTAATTTATTCTATTCTTAATGCTTGCGATTGCTTAATCACCAAAAACATGTTCGTAGGATTGTTTTGAGACCGAGAGGTAATAAATAATCGTGCACTGAATAATTTACCATGAAAAGAATGTTAGACTAGAGATAGCTAATACGTTCATGTGGTAATTTAATTTCTCATTCTTAATGTATTCAATTAATTCTCAGGATTAGAGACCGAGAAGTAATAATTCGTTAGTTAAATAAGTTTATCATTACTCAAGAGAGATTAATAAACAGTTTTGTGAAATTGCCATCAACACATAGAAATAGAAAGTAAAGATTTAGATTAGAAAGATTAAATAGGATTAATTCAGGTAAAATCAGAAACTCTAGAGCTTTCTTATTATATTCTCAAACTCATTTAATTTCTGCGATTTAATTAAATTATTTTGCTGTGTTATATTACATCCAAAATCATCAAAGTTCCGTATTCATTATAAATTGGAATTAATTTCGTTTGATAATTAGTGAAACTAGTCATCGTGGGATCGACTCGTACTTATGAACTTTATTACTTTTGCGACACGTTCACTTGCGTAGGATTTTTCGCAACAATGGTTTACCAGATTTTTGGGATAATATAGGTCCATCAACCATTGGAGTAATGACTGATTTGCAAGAGTTCATATTGGCCCTGTGCAGTAAGTCAAAAATGTACTTTGATTAGGAAAGGCTCATACTTGTGGACGTACGAGTGACTGAAATTCCCAAGAAGAATGACAGGGATCCAAGGTCACGGACCTTAAATTTAGATGATAGGTAGGTTAACAAGCGATTCATCTGGACATCTGGGTTGCCTGTCAGTATAATATCATCAACATGCACTAGCATTATAATGATGAAGGAGCTCGTACGATAAACAAATAAGGAAGAGTCTGATTTGGAAGCAGAAAAACCCCAGGAGATAAGAGCATCATGGAGCTTAGTATACCATACTCGAGGAGATTGCTTCAGACCATAGAGAGCCTTATGGAGAAGACATATAGTTGATAGATGAGTGGAGCTGAGAAAACTGAGAGGTTGTTGCATAAACACAGTCTCAGAGAGCTCTACATGAAGAAAGGCGTTGCTAATGTCAAGTTGCCTGATATTCGAACCAGAAAAAATGGCCAAAGATAGAGTGTGTGAATCGAAATCAGTTTGACAACCGAACTAAAAGTTTCATCACAAACTACCCCTTCTGTCTGGTCATACCCTTTGGCTACTAACTGAGTCTTATACTTGCTAATTGTACCATCGGAGTTCAGTTTGAGCTTAAACACCCACTTACAGGCAATGAGTTTTGCTCCGGGAGGAAGAGAAACTAATGTCCAAGTGTGGGTCTCATGGAGTGCTGAAATTTCCTCGTTCATAGCAGTTAACCACTGTGGATGTTTGGAGGCTTGAAGGAAAGTGGTGGGTTCGAGAAGCTGTTGAGAGGAAAAGGCCTTGGGGTGAAAGATACCATATTTGGCTCGAGTCCTCATAAGGTGTTCATTTATGGTAGGTGGACGCGGTGAAGAAGGGGGTAAGTGTTGGGAATAATGTGCCCAACAAGCAAATGTTATTAACATTTTTATTGCTGTAATTAATAAATAAATTTTATGATTAATTTTTATGTTTGCATTATTCGATATGCTTTATAAATTCAAAGAAAAATCCTTGATTATTTGTGCAATTTTAAATTTACATATATGTTGATATATGTGGGATTAGATTTAAAAAGAAATAATCATAATAGTCCATGACTTATATTTGAAGTAAAAGATCTTCAAATTAATAAAGTCATAAATACAGTTCACTTCGTTGAGAACGTATAGTCATATCCCGACTATATATGTAGTGACATAAAGTGATTGTATTTTATATAATATGATTATATAGGACTGGACCAGATGAAATTATATTATTCTTATAATATCCGTTAAATGAAGAACAATTAATTTTATCATATTGATGATCATATATGTATGATCTTAATTCATTGTATTTAGTAGACTCCTATTTCATTTTAATTTATTCTTTGATTTACTCGATACAGTTTTGTATGAGTTGCATTACATAAACCTTATATTTTGGGAATAAATTAAATGAGTAGCTGGGAATGCTAACATTGATACAATGAAATTCATAATACAATATTCTCTTGTTTGTTAGTTCAAGGATTGAATAATTAGCGAGTAAATTCATAAATGTTATGAATTAATTATTCAATTAAGAACTAATGGTAGTCAAGGATAAAGATGTACTATGAGAGGTTAACGGATTTTATACCTAGCTCTATTACGAATCTTAATTGAGGATTAATACATATGTAATGACTATATCAATGGACATTACTTTGAGTAAATAGTTCTAAGAGTGCAACTCTAGGTATTTAGTGAAATTACTCTAGAGTTAATAATTGTGTTATTTAATATAAAGAGTTTATATTAATTAACAAATATTATTGGAGTTTAGAACTATAGGTCCATCGGTCCCTCTGTCATCTTATATCACTATTTAATTTCCATATTACAATAATAAATATATAAATTATTAATTATGATTAATCATTTATAGGCACTCTGATAAATATGTTTCGGTCCGAGCTCAGAACCGGACCGACCCGGACCATGCCCACTCCTAGTTTTGATGGTTCCCACCCATGGCGAAATTCCCTGTTATTCATAATAATAGTGACATGCATTACTCTTGTAATTTTAAAACTATTTAAAAAATTACAAATAACCATAAATTGAATCGTTAGTCCAAAGAAAAATATTTTTAAAAAATATGTAAAATAAAAATACCTTTTGAGAAACATTTTTACTCAAGTACTCCCGTCTGATCTTAACAGTCTTAACTCAGGATCAAGTACTTTTCGAAGACTTTAAAACCGTCAAGTCTTCTCTGAAAATCCTTTCACTTAAATTCCTGACGTGTGAGCATCAAACTTATGAGAATAACACACTTTTATATTTGTGAAGAGACGTGTTCTCAACATATGAGATGTCTCTTTTCGATCTTAAACAAAGTTTTCCTAAAATCGAATCCTGAAAAAGTCACATTTTCTTTCTAAGGGATTAGATTTGTCTCTCTTTTTCTTTTTGTCAAATTACATTTGACATTTTTATAGATCTCTTTAAAAAAAATTCAGATTTATTTTAATAAAAACTAATTTTTAAAAATAAATTTTAACTAATCAAATCTATTAGATTTAATTAGCAGTTGATTTATCTAATAAATCAAATTTATCGATTAATTATAAAATCTAAAAACAGTTTTTAAAATATATTTATGAAAATAACTTTTCAAGATAATCTCATTTTATAAGATTTTCTAGATCTATTTTAAGTTTTTAAACAAACTATAAGTCAATTGTAAATTAAATCTCATCTGATCAGATATTTCAGATCTACTTTTAAATCAAATTTCAAAAATTTGATTTGACAGTTTGTTCAATAACAAACTTCATGATTAATTATAATTAATTATTTATATATTTATTCTTGTTATATGAAAATTTGTATAGTAATATAAGATGACAGGGGGACCGATGGACCTATAGTACTAAGCTCCAATAATATTTGTTAATTAATATAAATTCTTTATATTAATTAACACAATTATTTACTCTAGAGTAATTCTACTAAATATTTAGAGTTGCACTTTTAGAATTATAGAGTATATTTACTCAAATCAATGTCTGTTGATATAGTCATTATATATGTATTAATCCTCCATTAAGATTCGTAATAAAGTTAGGTATATAATCTGTTAACCTCTCATATTACATCTTTATCGTTGACTACCATTAGTTCTTAATTGAATAATTAATTCATAACATTTATAAATTTACGCGCCAATTATTCAATCTCTTAACTAACAAATAAGAGAATATTGTATTGTGGATTTCATTGTATCAATGTTAGCATTCTCAGCTACTCATTTAATTTATTCTCAAAATACAAGGCTTATGTAATGTAACTAATACAAAACTATACCGAGTAAATCAAAGAATAAATTGAAATGAAATAAGAGTCTACTAAATACAATAAATTAAGATCATACATATATGACCATTATTATGATAAAATTAATTGTTTTTCATTTAACAGATATTATAAGGACAATATAATTTCATATGGTCCAGTTCTATATAATCATATTACATAAAATACAATCGCTTTATGTCATACATATATAGTCGGGATATAACTATGCGTTCTCAACGAACTAAATTATATTTATGACTTTATTAATTTGAAGATTTTATACTTCAAATATAAGTCATAGACTAAAGTGATTATTATTTTTTTTTTAAATTTAATCTCACAAATATCAACATATATGTAAATTTAAAATTGTACAAATAATTAATGATTTTTCTTTAAATTTATAAAGCATATCGAATAATATAAACATAAAATTAATCATAAAAATTATTTATTATTTACCTGCAATAAAAATGTTCATAACATTTGTTTGTTGGCCACATTATACCCAACACCCATTACCATTCCTTGTCAATGGAACATTACTTCCCCAACCGAATGTGTCACAACGGGCAAAAATTACATCCACATGATTTCTTAGCACGATAGGAATCAATCGTTACAAAATACAAAACTTAGAGTTTGGTGACCCAAATTCTTATAGATCAGAGGGATGGTCTCACACGAGGATCTATGGTGATTTGGTGAATTAGATAGAAAATAGCTTAAATGATGTTGTTCTTTGATTGAAAACACTGAGATTACCAGCGTTGCAAGAGATAGGAGGGTCTCTCTGAAGATTCTTGAGCTCCATCGATAACCTCCTTGAAGCAATAAAAAAACCATAAAGATCCTCTCCGACCTGAAAGATAACCCATAATGAGAGAAAGAGAGAATATACGAATAAGAAGAAAAGGGCATGTGAGAGTGGAGATGGAAAGAAACCAGGGTTGTGTATATCAAAGTGCATATACTGAAAGAAGGTTTAAGACTGATAAAAGAAGCTACAGAGTTGTTTCATGAGGATTTTCCATATCAATTTAAAAAGTCGTGCAACAGCAACAGAATTACATGTTTTAATCTCTCTCCTCTTACCTTTTCTCTGCCTAATTGTTTTGGCTCACAAAAAAGATTCCTTGGGCTAAACTCAAGGGGTTTCAAAAGATGTCAAATGGATTTGGAGATCCAATTGAGATAGGATCTTGAGGTCTTGGACTTAATTCTCTCTTTCCGCACTCCATCTCTGACCCTGTTTCGAAGGTCTGGGACTGTTATTCGAAGGAAATGATTCTGAAAATGCCTCCATACATTGGCAGATATGAGGAAGGTCGATAATGGGAGGACCGAAAAACCATCTTCATGGCTGATGAATCTTTAGGGTTTGGCCGATAGCACAAGCAGAGGAGGGAGGAGGCTCAGGCTCCTCTGTTCAATGGGAATGTCATAGACAATGGGAATTTCATAGACAGTAGTAGCTGCCAGTCGGTGAAAGCGGTGGTGCGCAACTAGAGCTCACCGGAGGTATAGTTGGGGACAGCCGTCAACAGAAGAAACTACATTCTTCAAGGAGGTCTGCAGGATTAGGATGGATGTGTTTGCCTTTTCTCATAATTGTTTCTCATTTTCATCAAGGAGAAACGTTAGGATCATGAACAAGTTGATTTTCACATCTCTAATTAACAGAGAAAGTGACTTACCTTTCTCCATGATGTCAGAAAATGATTTCTCTCCTTTAACCCTTTTGTTTCTTCAGTGATGGTTTTGATGGAGAAATACCACCGTATATGTGATGACCCGAATGTGCAAGTATAAGTACGACTGCGGGGCAAACCTCGGGTTGCGGGGCAAACCTCGGGACCTAAGCCGAGTGTAGGCGAATCCTGGACTCGAGTATAGGCGAATCTCTGGTCGTAAAAAGGGGGTCGTCACAATCCCACATCGCTTGGGGAAGTATGCTGGAAATGAAACATATGTAAAGAGACCCTCCCAAGATAGTAAGACGCGTTTTGGAGCACAATTGGCAACGGATCCTATAAGAACTCCGAATGTAAAAGTGTTTCAGAAAGACGTTGGGCCCCCGAGGGGGGGTGATTGTGATGACCCGAATGTGCAAGTATGAGTACGACTGCGGGGCAAACTCGGGTTGCGGGGCAAATCTCGGGACCTAAGCCGAGTGTAGGCGAATCCCAGACTCGAGTATAGGCGAATCTCGGGTCGTAAAAAGGGGGTCGTCACAATCCCACATCGCTTGGGGAAGTATGTGGAAATGAAACATATGTAAAGAGACCCTCCCAAGATAGTAAGACGCGTTTTGGAGCACAATTGGCAACGGATCCTATAAGAACTCCGAAGTTAAAAGTGTTTCAGCGAGAGCAATTCCAGGTTGGGTGACCTTCCGGGAAGTTCTCGCCAAACAAAGCCGTGAGGGGAGGATATTGGGCTGCAGCCCAATCCCCAGAGCGGACAATATCTTGCTGGGATAAAGGGTCGTTACAAATGGTATCAGAGCCTGTACCCAACCGGAAATGTGGCCAACGAAGACGTTGGGCCCCCGAGGGGGGGTGCAATTCCAGGTTGGGTGACCATTCCGGGAAGTTCTCGCCAAACAAAGCCGTGAGGGGAGGATATTGGGCTGCAGCCAATCCCCAGAGCGGACAATATCTTGCTGGGATAAAGGGTCGTTACAAATGGTATCAGAGCCTGTACCCAACCGGAAATGTGGCCAACGAAGACGTTGGGCCCCCGAGGGGGGGTGATTGTGATGACCCGAATGTGCAAGTATGAGTACGACTGCGGGGCAAACCTCGGGTTGCGGGGCAAATCTCGGGACCTAAGCCGAGTGTAGGCGAATCCCAGACTCGAGTATAGGCGAATCTCGGGTCGTAAAAAGGGGGTCGTCACAATCCCACATCGCTTGGGGAAGTATGTGGAAATGAAACATATGTAAAGAGACCCTCCCAAGATAGTAAGACGCCTTTTGGAGCACAATTGGCAACGGATCCCATAAGAACTCCGAAGTTAAAAGTGCTTCAGCGAAAGCAATTCCAGGTTGGGTGACCTTCCAGGAAGTTCTCGCCAAACAAAGCCGTGAGGGGAGGATATTGGGTTGCAGCCCAATCCCCAGAGCGGACAATATCTTGCTGGGATAAGGGGTCGTTACAGTATACATTCAGGCAGGTAAAGAGACGACCAGTTTCATTTTCACTTTATACAAAACGATTACTTTCCATCAAAGTAATCAATAATAAAAAATACCTTAATCAATAGGATTTGTATACATATGGGTCACATCACATGGGTTTCTTAAATTGACATTTGAGTATCAAAATTTTAGAGTCTTTATGGTGATTTTGTTTCGCAGTGGTAGAGCCGATCGATCGCCCATGAGCGCCGATCTATCGGCACTGCCTTTTCCATCAATCACATTTGTGTAGAACTTGAGGGGCCAAAGCCGATCGATCGCCCATGAGCGGCGATCAATCGGCAATGCCTCTGCCATCAACCAAACTTGCGCACGCAGAGCGATCGATCGCGCAATTAGCGGCGATCGATCAGCGATGCTTCTGCCTTTAACATCAACCAAAATTATTTCACAAACAGAGGCAATCGATCGCCACTCATCACATTTGTGCAGACCTTGAGGGGCCAGAGCCGATCGATTGCCCATGAGCGGCGATCAATCGGCAATGCCTCTACCATCAACCAAACTTGTGCACGTAGAGCCGATCAATCGCCCAATGAGCGGCAATCAATCAGCGATGCTTCTGCCTTTAACATCAACCAAAATTATTTCACAAACAAAGCCGATCTATCGCCACTCATGAGTGGCGATCGATCGCCTCTGTTTCTGCCTTTCACTTAAACCAAACCAACATTCTCCCACTTGGCTCATGTGACATTATTACTCATACTCATAATGCGTATAAGATAAATCAAATTCATCATCATATTGATAAAACATAATATCACTATCAAGAATACAACTAATATGGATCATAGCGGTCGTATGCCATTATAACGACACAGTCTCGTCCATGTATCACAATATTAATTTATACTCAATATGATCTATAAGCATGTATATCATAATGGTCCACATTAGTGTCTTTATTAAAGACAAATCCTGTTCATATCATAACTTCATTATTTCATTTATGAATGCATTCAACTTATTATGTAACGACCCTTACACTATTCCTTTAATTTCCCGTAAAAAATTTTTCGATTTAAAATTTTAAGTAAGATTTATGACTAAAACTTTAAAATCAAAGCCTTGTGTAGTTGGAATTTGTTGAAAAGAAGAGAAAACAATTAATTAAAAACAATGAAAACATGTAAAATTTTAAAGACAGCGAAACACAGGGGTAAAAAGGGCATATTGCCCATAAATTTCATGGCTGATCGATCGGCCATTTCACCCGATCGATCGGCTGTTGTCAAATTGTGGGGGCGAACCACTTAGGCGATCGATCGCCAAGGTCGATCGCCCCCCCTTCTTTTTCTCTCTTCATAGCCGATCGATCGCCCCTTTTTGGGCGATCAATCGGCTACCTCTCTGAAATTTTTTTCCAGAGAGGCGCCCCCTTTTGCCGATTGATCGCATCTCCTTGCGATCAATCGGCAGGCTCTCTGGATGAAATCCAGAGAGCTGCTCCTTTTTCCTTTGCCCTTTTCACTGTTACCCTACACACCAAATTACTCACTTCACAATTCTCCTTTCTACCCATACCTTCATCACTTTTTCAATTGCCATTCATAACAACACTTCAACACAAACACTCGACTCCCACGTATAATCCACACCTTACCAATCGCCCCAAAAAAAACGACTCAAGGCACATTCAAACATAATCAAATTTTATAAAAACGAACCGCGTGGTTCTGTTTAAAAGTTTAACATTTCCCCCTGTTTGAAAATATCGAAAACACTACAAAACACCATATATTATCTATCCAGCCACCAAACATCCTAAAATGGATTATCTATACAACTTTTCCTACGTTTCTATCTATCAAAATCCCAAAAACTTACTTATGTCCCCACGGGTCAAAATAAGAACCGACTGCCAGCGCACTCCCACGGGCCATTCTTCTTCAACGTACTCATACTTCAGGCGGAGGGACATCTTCCTCACCTGTCTCAAAATCACCTACACCATAGAAATAAAAATGGGAGCTAGAGGCTCAGTAAATCTACGTGAATGCATGTGAATGCTGATGCTATGCTTGTACAGTTCATAAATCATGCATCCTACCTTTTCGCTAATTATTTCTTTTATGTCACCGGGGCTTCACTCTCGCTAGATAGGAGCGGCGCATCCATCGATTGGATAGCCCCTCGTATCTAATCGGGAGAAAAATATGCTTCACCTGACAGCCATGTCTGAACCACCGCCGCCACCGACGTGACCTTTATTACATTCGTTTTCCTTTTCGTTTTGTAAAAACATGCATAGAAATTCCTTTTTATGGTCTTTTCGAAAAAAATGATGCGTGAACAAATATTATGTCATGAACGAAATAGAAACATACAAATAATAAACTAAACAATTAACAACCTAACCAAACCTAAAACTAACTACCCGTTCTAATTACCCAAATGCAATATATCTCCAATTTCTCAATTTAACATACATTTTTATGGTGTAGGCCAAGACGGCCAAACAAATCACGAAGACTTACCTTGCGTCCGTTGAAATTCGAGCTCCGTCCACGAGCGTTGTTCACCTAAGGCAATTCACAACATTTGTCATTTAAATCAATTCTAAACTATCGAGTTTCCAAAATTACAAACTCCTAGCTAAAGAAAATCTCCTAAACTCTAAAACACCTTATTGAGGCATTTTATCGAGCAACTCGTGCTCGTGAATTTCCAAACCTCCATTAATGGAGTTTTTAAAACTTCCAACCACTCAAAACCTTAATAACCTTCATTAATTCAACTAACTCCTACCAACAACCATAAATACGCCCCTTAGAGCCTATAAATACGGTTAACCTATCGATTTCAAACTCTATTTCACGTTTTCAACGAAAACCCTAATAAACCCTAACCGTTTTCAACCATAGAAATCGAAATCTAAAGCTCCTAAAACTATAGATTCATACCTAGAGTCGAGGAAGGAGAAGGAAACGTGAAGAGTTGAGTTGCCGGAGAAGGAGAATCGTCGCCGGAGAAGAGGGTCGCGCAAGGGAGAAGAAAATCATGCGAGGAGAGGGAGAGAAAATGGATTCCTGCGTAAGTGAGAGGGAGAATGAGAGTTTTGTGATTTTATTATATTTTTTGTTTGTAAAATTACTCTTTTGCCCTTCCTTATGATTTTCTATTTATTCCTCCACGTATCTCGTTATTTAACTAACGATCCGCTTTCTCCAAATTTTCATATTTCACCATAAATTTCAATTTATTATTATGGCTCCATTAAAACTTTCCGTTCACAAAACAGACTTAGTTTGACGTATTTACAAAAATGTCATTTATATTGGAATAAATCAAATCCCGTAAAGTCGGGTGTTACATTCCATCCACCTTATTTAAATTTTGTCCTCAAAATTTGACTATACAAACAGTTCAAGATACTTCAACATCATATTCTGCTGCCTCTCCCAAGTAGTCTCCTCTACATCATGATTCCACCATAGAACCTTCACCAGCGGGATCTCCTTATTGCGCAATACTTTGATAGAAGACTCTAGGATTCATACTAGCCTTTCTTTGTAGGTCAGCGTTGGTTGCACTTCGATCTCTCTTATTTCAATGACGTGTGATGGATCACGCACACATTTTTTGAGCATGGAAACGTGGAACACATCGTGAATACCTTCTATAGATGCCGGGAGCTGTAACCAGTATGCCATAGTCCCGATCCTCTTCAGAATAGGAAAGGGCCCAACAAAACGAGGGTTCAACTTGCCTCGCCTTCCAAATCGCATAACGCCTTTAAACGGAGAAATCTTCAAATATACTTCATCACCTTCCTTAAACTGTAAATCTCTCCGTCTGGTGTCAGCATAGCTCTTTTAGGCAGCTCTGTGCTATCTCTATACGTTGTCTAATAACAGCGATCTTCTCCGCTGTTTGCTGCAAAATATCTGGGCCGACTATGCTAACCTCGCCTACCTCGTCCCAATATAACGGAGACCTACATTTTCGACCATATAACGCCTCATACGGAGCCATGCCAATACTAGACTGGAAGCTGTTGTTGTATAAAAACTCAATCAAAGGTAAATATCGGCTCCACGAGCCCTGAAACTCTAGCACGCAAGCTCTGAGCATATCCTCAAGAATCTGATTTGTTCTTTCTGTCTGTCCATCAGTCTGAGGATGAAATGCCATGCTAAAATTCAGCTGAGTTCCCATAGCCTTATGTAGACTCTTCCAGAACTTCGAAGTAAACCTGGCATCCCTATCAGAAAAAATTGAGATGGGCACTCCGTGTAGTCTGACGATCTCTGCACATACAGCTCGGCTAGCTGATCCATAGAATAGGTCATCTTCACTGGCAGGAAGTGGGTCGTCTTTGTCAAACGGTCCACAATCACCCAAATACCATCGCGCCCCTTTGTCGTTCTCGGGAGTCCAACTATGAAATCCATAGAGATCTGTTCCCATTTTCACTCTAGAATAGGCAGTGGCTGTAAGGTTCCGGCTGGCCTTTGATGCTCTTCCTTAACCTGTTGATAAATCAGGCAGGTTTCTACGTACCTGGCAATCTCTCTCTTCATGTTCGGCCACCAGAAGTGTTGCCTCAAATCTCTATACATTTTTGTGCTTCCTGGATGCACTGAGTATGCTGAAGAATGTGCCTCAGTCAATATCTCCTTCTTTAGCTCCTCATCGTTAGGCACGTACCACCTATGCCTGAACTTTAGAATACCATCTTCCGACAAATTAAAATCAGACAGGTCTGCAGATGTCATGCTCGATCGAAGCCCCTCACACTCCACATCTTTCTGCTGAGCTTCGCGTATCTTATCCTGAATAGTCGGCCTGAGAGAAATATTGGTGAGCATACTGGACAACTCTGCCACAATCTCCACATCGAACTTCTCAATCTCAGACCTCAGCATTACCGACATCGATGTAAGCAAAGGCTGACTCGCAATAGGCATTCTTCTCAAGGCATCAGCGACTTTGTTTGCCTTCCCTGGGTGGTATTTAATTTCAAAATCATAATCTTTAACGAACTCCAACCACCTTCGCTGTCGCATATTAAGTTCTTTCTGCATAAACAAATACCTTAAGCTTCTGTGATCAGAGAACACGTCACACTACTGCCTATACAGATAGTGTCTCCAGATTTTTAAAGCAAGACAACCGCTGTAAGCTCAAGGTCGTGTGTCGGATAGTTTTGCTCATATGGTTTCAACTGTCTAGAAGCATAAGCAATGACCCTGCCTTCCTGCATCAATACATATCCCAGTTCGATTCTCGAGGCGTCACAGTAAATACTGAACTTATCACCCTCAACTGGTAGTGTCAGAACTGGAGCTGTAGTCAATCTCTGTTTCAGCTCCACCAAGCTCTTTTCACAAGCAGGCGACCACTACAAACTTCTTATTCTTTCTCGTCAGGCGGGATAGAGGGACTGCTATCTTTGAAAATCCCTCAATGAACTTTCTGTAATATCCAGCCAAACCGAGGAATCCACGTACCTCTCACACATTTTTAGGTTGTGGCCAATCTCTAACAACTTCAATCTTTGTTGAATCCACTGAAATTCCCTCCTGAGATATGATATGGCCGAGAAAACTGATTCGATCCAGCCAAAACTCGCACTTAGAGAACTTCGGATATAATTGATGTTGGCATAGAATCTTCAGAACAATTCGCAAATGCTCCTCGTGCTCTTCCTTTGTCTTCGAATAAATCAATATGTCATCAATGAAGACTGACGACAAACTTGTCTAAATACTCCTTAAAAACACGGTTCATCAAATCTATAAAAGCTGCATGAACATTTGTAAGTCCAAAAGATATCACAAGAAATTCGTAATGTCCATACCTCGTTCTGAAGGCCGTTTTCTGAACATCTTCCCTCCGGACCTTCAACTGATAATAACCCGAGCGTAGGTCTATCTTCGAAAATACTCGGGCACCCTGCAGTTGATCAAACAGGTCGTCAATCTGGAGCAGTGGATATTTATTCTTCACCGTTAGCTTATTCAACTCTCTGTAATCAACGCACATTCTAAGAGTTCTGTCCTTTTTCTTCACGAACAGCACTGGCGCACCCTAGGGAGAAAAGCTGGGTCAGATAAACCCTTTGTCTAACAACTCCATTAACTGAGACTTCAGCTCTTTTAATTCAGCAGGTGCCAGTCTGTAAGGATTCTTTGATACCGGCGTAGAGCCTGGATACACATCAATCACAAACTCGATCTCCCTGTCCGGTGGTAATCCAGGAAGATCATCAAGAAAGACCTCAAAGAAATCTCTAACTACTGGAAGGTCCTCTAGTTTTACCTTGCTGAGTAACCGAGTATCAATCACGGTAGCCAGATAAACAGAGCATTCGCCCTTAAACTGCTTTTGAACCTTCATAGAATAAGAAATAGGCGACTCACTCGACCTATTTAATGCCTGATATGAGAACTCTTCCTTATCCGGAGGCTGAAAAGTTACCAACCCGGATCGACAGTCAATGGTGGCAAAGTGTCGCGAAAGCCAATCCATCACCAAAATTAGATCATACCGCCCTATGCTCATAACTATTAGGCAAACATAGAGGGTATTAATCCCCACCGAGACAACGTTGCCTTGGAAGACACGATCAGACTGCATAAGAGCTCCCGAAGGCAGCATCACTCTATACTCATACTCAGTCAACTCAGATACTAGCCCCAATCTAATCATGCAAGCGGTTGAAATGAAGGAGTACGTAGCTCCCGTATCTATCAAAGAAAATATTGGTACACCCATGACTAGAATAGTACCTGCTATGACAGATGGCTGTGCCTCGTCGTCGACATCTCCAGGCTCAATAAATGCGAAGATCCTCGGCATAACTCTTTGCTGATCTCTGCCCTGTTTATTTCTGGCTGTTTGATTTCGGTCCAATAACGGGCAGTTCATGATATAATTGCCAACCTCTCCGCATCTATAACAGTTGTTGATACCCAACCGACACTCGCTAAAATGTTCTTTCTGGCACTTAGGACAAATAGGCTTCTGAGTAGCCCCTTGAACTTACTTCCCTTTGCCCTGATCATTTTCTCCTTCATGAGGCCTTTTAACGCCTCTTTGTTGTTGTTGCTGTGGCTGTTGTCCTCTAGGTTGCCAACCCCGATTCCGTACCTGAGGCTGGATCTCACGAAAGAAACCCTTAGCAGGCTCCCTCGGCTTAACGCAGGTCAACTCTGCAGCCTCGAACTCCAGGGCTCTTGCTGCGATGTCCTCGTAGGGCACATCTAGAATGCCGGATACTATAAGGTTCTTCCGAATCTCTCGATTTAGTCCATCCATAAATTGTTGCACCTTGTCCTCATTATCGCTGACTAGGCGCGGTGCGAATCAGGATAAAGCATCAAACTTCCTGATGTACTCCGCAACTGTACTGGTCTGCTTTAGCTACGTGAACTCAGCCTTTTTTGCCGCCCTCACTGTACGGCTGAAATACTTATCAAAGAACACGGTTTTAAACTGTTCCCACCTCATCAGTGCCACGTCCATCGTTGCCTTAACAGAATCCCACCAAGACCGGGCATCCAATGCCAGGTGGAATGTGACGCACGCAACCTTCTCAGCATTGTCCACTTTGGCATACGCCAACATGTCCTCCATCGTTCAAACCCACTCCTCAGCAATAGAGGGGTCCGTAGATTGTCCGTTAAATATTGGAGGCCTTAGCTTTTGAAATCTCTCCATGCTGTGGTTGTCCGGAATTACTATATCCCGGGCTCTCTGATTTTCTCGGTTTACTAGACTTTCAATCTGTTGTGCTTGCCTGTTCATATGCTGAGCCTGACGGTCCAGCAAATCAGTCAGCCTATCTAAGGCATCGTCTCTGGCGCCTCTACCTCGAACCATTTTCTATAACTCCTATAAAAGTTAAAACAAATAATTGTAAGAAATCGAATTTAAATAAAGCAATTAAACGTACTTACAGTTGATGAAGGATGTTCGCATAGTGGCTGCGCAGTCGTGCACTCTATAGAACCATTTTTAAAATCCGGGGGCTCTGATACCATAACTGTAACGACCCTTACACTATTCCTTTAATTTCCCGTAAAAAATTTTCGATTTAAAATTTTAAGTAAGATTTATGCCTAAAACTTTAAAATCAAAGCCTTGTGTAGTTGGAATTTGTTGAAAAGAAGAGAAAAAAATTAATTAAAAACAATAAAAACATGTAAATTTTTAAAGACAGCGAAACACAGGGGTAAAAAGGGAATATTGCCCATAAATTTCATGGCCGATTGATCGGCCATTTCAGCCGATCGATCGGCTGTTGTCAAATTGTGGGGGCGAACCACTTGGGCGATCGATCGCCAAGGTCGATCGCCCCCTTCTTTGCTCTCTTCATAGCCGATCGATCGCCCCTTTTTGGGCGATCGATCGGCTACCTCTCTGGAATTTTTTTCTAGAGAGGCGCCCCTATCTGCCGATTGATCGCATCTCCTTGCGATCAATCGGCAGGCTCTCTGGATTTCATCCAAAGAGCTGCTCCTTTTTCCTTTGCCCTTTTCACCGTTACCCTGCACACCAAATTACTCACTTCACAATTCTCCTTTCTACCCATACCTTCATCACTTTTTCAATTGACATTCATAACAACACTTCAACACAAACACTCGACTCCCACGTACAATCCACACCTTACCAATCGCCCCAAAAAAATGACTCAAGGCACATTCAAACATAATCAAATTTTATAAAAATGAACCGCGTGGTTCTGTTTAAAAGTTTAACATTTTCCCATGTTTGAAAATATCGAAAACACTACAAAACACCATATATTGTCTATCCAGTCACAAAACATCCTAAAATGGATTATGTAACGACCCCTTTTCCCAGCAAGATATTGTCCGCTCTGGGGATTGGGCCGTAACCCAATATCCTCCCCTCACGGCTTTGTTTGGCGAGAACTTCCTGGAAGGTCACCCAACCTGGAATTGTTCTCGCCGAAGCGCTTTTAACTTCGGAGTTCTTATGGGATCCGTTGCCAATTGTGCTCCAAAACACGTCTTGCTATGTTGGGAGGGTCTCTTTACATATGTTTCATTTCCATATACTTCTCCAAGCGATGTGGGATTGTGACGACCCCCTCTTTACGACCCGGGATTCGCCTATACTCGAGTCCGAGATTCACCTATACTCGGCTTAGGTCTCGAGGTTTGCCCCGTAACCCGAGGTTTGTCCCGCAGTCGTACACATACGTTCACATTCGGGTCATCACAATCACCCCCCCTCGAGGGCCCAACGTCCTCGTTGACCACATTTCCGGTTGGGTACAGGCTCTAATACCATTTGTAACAACCCCTTTTCCCAGCAAGATATTGTCTGCTCTGGGGATTGGGCCGTAGCCCAATATCCTCCCCTCACGGCTTTGTTTGGCGAGAACTTCCCGGAAGGTCACCCAACTTGGAATTGTTCTCGCCGAAGCACTTTTAACTTCGGAGTTCTTATGGGATCCGTTGCCAATTGTGCTCCAAAACACGTCTTGCTATGTTGGGAGGATCTCTTTACATATGTTTCATTTCCATATACTTCCCCAAGCGATGTGGGATTGTGACGTTGTGTACAGCTCTACCATTGTAACAACCCCTTTTCCCAGCAAGATATTGTCCTGCTGGGGATGGGGCCGTAGCCCAATATCCTCCCCTCACGGCTTTGTTTGGCGAGAACTTCCCGGAAGGTCACCCAACTTGGAATTGTTCTCGCCGAAGCACTTTTAACTTCGGAGTTCTTATGGGATCCGTTGCCAATTGTGCTCCAAAACGCATATTGCTATGTTGGGAGGATCTCTTTACATATGTTTCATTTCCATATACTTCCCCAAGCGATGTGGGATTGTGACGACCCCCTCTTTACGACCCGGGATTCGCCTATACTCAAGTCCGGGATTCGCCTATACTCGGCTTAGGTCTCGAGGTTTGCCCCGCAACCCGAGGTTTGCCCCGCAGTCGTACACATACGTTCACATTTGGGTCATCACAGATTATCTATACAACTTTTCCTACGTTTCTATCTATCAAAATCTCAAAAACTTACTTATGTCCCCACGGGTCAAAATAAGCACCGACTGCCAGTGCACTCCCACAGGCCATTCTTCTTCAACGTGCTCATACTTCAAGCGGAGGGACGTCCTCCTCACCTGTCTCAAAATCACCTACACCATAGAAATAAAAATGTGAGCTAGAGGCTCAGTAAATCTACGTGAATGCACGTGAATGCTGATGCTATGCATGTACAATTCATAAATCATGCATCCTACCTTTTCGCTAATTATTTCATTTATGTCACCGGGGCTTCACTCTCGCTAGATAGGAGCGGCGCATCCGTCGATTGGAGAGCCCCTCATATCTAACTGGAGGGAAAACATGCTTTACCTAACAGCCATGTCTGAACCACCGCCACCGACGTGACCTTTATTACATTCGTTTCCCTTTTCGTTTTGTAAAAACATGCATAGAAATTCCTTTTTATGCTCTTTTTGAAAACAATGATGCGTGAACAAATATTATGCCATGAACGAAATAGAAACATACAAACAATAAACTAAACAATTAACAACCTAACCAAACCTAAAACTAACTACCCGTTCTAATTACCCAAACGCAATATGTCTCCAATTCTTCAATTTAACGTACATTTTTATGGTGTAGGCCAAGACGGCCAAACAAATCACGAAGACTTATCTCGCGTCTGTTGAAATTCGAGCTCCGTCCACGAGCGTTGTTCACCTAAGGCAATTCACAACATTTGTCATTTAAATCAATTCTAAACTATGAAGTTTCCAAAATTACAAACTCCTAGCTAAAGAAAATCTCAGAAACTTTAAAACACCTCATTGAGGCATTTTATCGAGCAACTCGTGCTCGTGAATTTCCAAACCTCCATTAATGGAGTTTTTAAAACTTCCAACCACTCAAAATCTTAATAACCCTCATTAATTCAACTAACTCCTACCAACAACCATAAATACGCCCCTTAGAGCCATAAATACGGTTAACCTATCGATTTCAAACTCTATTTCACGTTTTCAACGAAAACCCTAACAAACCCTAACCGTTTTCAACCCTAGAAATCGAAATCTAAACCTCCAAAACTATAGATTCATACCTAGAGTTGAGGAAGGAGAAAGAAACGTGAAGAGTTAAGTTGCCAGAGAAGGAGAATCGTCGCCGGAGAAGAGGGTCGCGCGAGGGAGAAGAAAATCGTGCGAGGAGAGGGAGAGACAATTGATTCCTGCGTAAGTGAGAGGGAGAATGAGAGTTTTGTGATTTTATTATATTTTTGGTTTTCAAAATTGCTCTTTTGCCCTTCCTTATGATTTTCTATTTATTCCTCCATGTATCTCGTTATTTAACTAACGATCCGCTTTTTCCAAATTTTCACATTTCACCATAAATTCTAATTTATTATTAAGGCTCCATTAAAACTTTTCGTTCACAAAAAGGACTTAGTTTGACGTATTTACAAAAATGCCATTTATATTGGAATAAATCAAATCTCGTAAAGCCGGGTGTTACATATTCAAACAGGATTCATAAATGTACATCAGAAACTATAATTAAACGAGCTCAAAAGTGTCAAGTACATAAAGAACACAAACATAAAGTTAACATTCAGTCATTTCCATTCGTTCGACATGTTCTGTAAATGTCTTTGGAGGCAATCCTTTCGTTAACGGATCCGCAATCATAAAGCTGGTGCTTATGTGTTCAATTGACACTCTTTATTTCTGAACTTCTTCTTTAACGGTCAAGTATTTTAACTCTATGTGTTTAGCACTTTGAAATACTTGTCGTTTTTAGAAAAGAAGACTGCTGCGGAGTTGTCACAATAAATTTTTAGCGGCTTGGTAATACTGTCAACAATTCAAAGTCCTGAAATAAGGTTCTGCAGCCATAAACCCTGAATTGTGGCCTCAAAGCATGCCACAAACTCAGCCTCCATAGTGGATGTAGCATTGACAGATTGCTTCACACTCTTCAATGAGATTGCACCATCGGTTAAAAGGAACAAATAGCTAAAAGTGAATTTTCTGATGTCTACACATCCGGCATAATCAGAATCTGAATATCCAATCACATCAAAATAATCAGATCGCTTATAGGTGAGCATGCGATCTTTCGTTCCTTGCAAGTACCTGAGTACTTTCTTTGCAGCTTTCCAATGATTTATACCTGAGTTACTTTGATACCTACCCAGCATTCCGATAGCAAAACTGATGTCTGGCATGGTACAAGTCTGTGCATACATCAAGCTTCTCACAACAGATGCATAAGGAATATCTTTCATTTGCGTGCATTCCAATTCATTCTTTGGACATTGATTGAGATTGAACTTATCTCCTTTCTGAATTAGAACAACACTTGCAGAGGATTTTTCCATTCTGAATCTCTCTAGAACTTTATTAATATATGTTTTCTGTGACAATCCCAATAATCCTTGTGGTCTATTCCGGAATATTTTAATTTCAATCACGTAAGATGCCTCTCCTATATTTTTCATTTAAAAGTTCATATCGAGATATTTCTTGGTTTCATACAATAAACCAAGATCATTAGTAGCAAGCAAGATATCATCAACATTCAGAACCATAAATATTAACTTGCTCCTACTAACTTTCAGATATATACACCGATCAATGATGTTTTTCTTAAATCCAAAAGAAGTAATGGTATCATTGAATTTAAGATACCATTGTCGGGAAGCTTGTTTAAGTCTATATATTGATTTCTTAAATTTACACACCATGTGTTCCTTTCCTTTAACTTTAAAACCTTCAGGTTGGTCCATATAAACTCCTTCATCTAAATTCCCATTCAAAAATATGGTTTTCATATCCATTTGATGGAGGTCTAAATCATAATGAGCTATCAATGCCATAATAATTTTGAGAGAATTCTTTTTCGAAACAGGAGAAAAAGTTTCTTTATAATCAATGTCATCTTTCTGAGTATAACCTTTGGTAACGAGTCTCGCTTTATTACGTTCAATATTACCATTTGAGTCGCATTTAGTCTTAGAGACCCCATTTACACCCAACTCTTTTACAACATTCAGGCAATTCGACGAGTTCTCAAACTTCATTTTGTTCCATTGATTTTAACTCATCTTTCATGGCATCTAACAATTTATCAAAATTTTCACTTTCCATGGCTTGTGAAAACAAAACTGGGTCATCATCAAGTCCCAAGTCAAATTCGGACTCTTGAAGATAAACCGCATAATAATTAGAAATAACATATTTTCTTTCTCTTACAGATCTTCTTAATAGTATTTCTAGTGGTTCATCTAGTATAGGTTCATTTGTGACAATCTCATCATATGGTGTTTGATCATTAATTTGTTGTTCGTGTTAGTCATTGAGATGATCAAACATTGTTGGAACAACAACTTGAGAAGAAGTTATAGGTATTGAAACTTGCACCCTAACTTCTTGAGTTTCCACTTTACGTGGTTCCAAACTCCCACTGATTTCACCAGTTTCAACAATTCTCGTACTATGGCTAGGACAGTAAAATCTATACCCTTTAGATTTTTCTGGATAACTAATGAAGAAACCACTGATTGTTCTTGAATCCAGTTTCTTTTCATGTGGATTATAAATTCTTACTTATGCTGGGCAACCCCAAACATGCAGGTGCCTTAAACTAGGTTTCCTTCATGTCCATAGTTCAAATGAAGTGTTTGAGACTGCCTTACTAGGAACCTTGTTTAATAAGTACACATCAGTCTTTAAAGCATACATCCACAATGATAAGGGTAAAGATGAATTACTTAACATACTCCTAACCATATCCATTAAAGTACGATTGCTCATTTCTGCAACACCATTCTGTTCTGGTGTTCCTGGCATTGTGTATTGCGCACATATATCATGACTTTCAAGAAACTTAGCAAATGGATCTGGATGTTGTCCATTTTCATCATAACTTCCATAATATTCACCACCTCTATCAGATTTAATAATTTTCACTTTTATATATACTTGTCTTTCAACCTCATAGATAAAAACTTCAAGAGTATTTATTGATTGAGATTTGTCATTTAGTAAATAGATATATTCATAACGTAAAAAATCATCAATAAATGTGATAAAATACCTTTCTCCACCAAAAGATGGAACATCAAAAGGACCACATATATCGGTGTGTATAATTTAAAAGAGTTGTTTACTTCTTATGGCTGCTTTCTTAAATGTGTTTCTTGTTTGTTTTCCTTTAATACAATCAACACAAATGCCACAATCAGTAAAATCCAAATACGGAAGGATTATATTCTTTACTAATCTTTTCATTCTTTCTTTGGATATATGACCCAATCGTTTATACCACAAATCAGCAGAACATTCATTCACTACACCACGTTTAGTTCCAACATTATGATGCACGGTTAAAAGAGTCTCAGCAAAAAGATTATCAAGCTTTAATTTTTACAAACTATCATAAAAAACACTAGAACCAATGAAAATGTTATTTTTATACAAATTGAAACATGCATTCCCAAACATACAGGAATATCCAGCGGTATCAAGTTTGGACAATGAAACTAAATTTCGAGAAACAGATGGAACATAAATAGTCTGAAAAAGATCTAATTGATTTCCAGTGTCTAACATTAAACGGTAAGTTCTAATAGCTTCAACTGAAACTTTTACCCGATTCCCCATAAAGATATACTTTTCATTTTGTCTTATGGTTTGGGTCGTAAGGAATCCCTGCATCATATTAGAAACATGAGTGGTACAATCAGAATCAATCCACCAAGTATTACATGGAACTTCAGTTAAATTTGATTCAAAACATACAAAAGCACTAGGCTTACCTTTCTTTTCGAACTATGCCTTACGTTTCAAGCAATCTTTCTGATGGTGTCCATGCTTTCCATAGAAATGACATTTATCTTTCTGTTGTTCCTTCTTGTGGATTTAGGTAGAGGACTGATTTATCGATGATGGTCATTTCTTGCCTTTTCTACTTTTCTTTCCTGGTTTCTTTCCAGCTCCATTATGATTCATGAGATTGACAATTTGATTTCCTGGTTTCCTAAGCCTTGCTTCTTCCTGAATGAGCATACTTTGCAATTCATGCACATTCTATTTATCCCTAATAGTATTATAGCTCATATAAAATAGGTCATATTGAGGAGGCAAGGAGTTCAGGATAAATGTCACAAAGAAGTTTCATTCACTTCCATTCCTATGGATTTCAATCTTGCTGCCATGTTCGTCATTTCGACGACATGCTCATGCATGGTACGAGAACCATCAAACTTAATGGTGGTCAAGGTACCCATTAGTGTCCCAGCAAGTGACTTATCAGCAGAGTTAAGCTGAGAGCATTTTTCCACAAATTTCGTAAATTCCTTAGCACTTTCAGTTTTAAGAAATGTGGACTTGATGTTGTTTACTACAGTCATTCGCAGAAACATTAGGCTTAATCTGTTTGATCTTTCCCAAGCATTATAGGAAGATCTCTGGTTAGCACTGCTAGTTGCAGTAATAGCCGCTGGTTTCTTAGTTAAGAGTGCTAAATCAAAATCTAGAACACCAAGGTGAAACTGAACTTGTTCGCACCATTCAGAGAAATTTAGACTAGAAAACTTTATAGCAGACCTAGCTTGCGAATGAAGAGAAACATGAACAGATGCTGCAAAATATAAAACATGCTCATGCTTTAATGCTTTGAGTATTAATGCAATCAAACAATCATTAATATATATTAAAGTTCTCCTTTGGGTGACACAACAATATATAATCATAAACATGATTGATACTCAATTTACTTTTATATAATTGGCAACTAACATTGTAACGCTCCTAGTTATCCGTACTAGAAAATTCACAAAAAATTTAAAACTTTACTCCACACATTAAATATCATCATTTAAACACGTTTAAAAACAATTAAAAACGTTGCAGCAAAAGATTTTCGTAGAAAAATTAACTTTAATAAAATTTTGAGTCAAAACGTGAACACTCTTCGTAAAAATTTGGGCGTTATAACGCCTAATTCTCTTAGAAAACCAAACCTCCTACAAATTTTATTCTCAAATCAATCAACCAAAACTATTATCCATAAAATCCTCATCCAGTACCAAAAGTATTTATATGCATCAAAATTAACTACTAAAAGTTGAAATCCAACTATAAAACCCAAAATGACTCAACACAATTCAAAATGACTCCAAACTGTTCACCCACACACCATGGTCAAAACGCCCTAACAGCCGGCTGCATCGTCCCAAGAGCGCACTCCTCCAACTACCACCTAGTCCTGGTCATGCTCTGAGAACTCACTGGGAATCACCTCGTCACCTACATCACAGAACTCATCTATTAGCCTAATGCTAAGCAAGTAATGCATAATAAAAGTAAATACTAAAAACCATGCACATCCTAACATATGCAATCTCTACTGTTTCGTCTCTACTGTCGTTTCTACTTTCGTTTCTACTTTCGTTTCCTTCTCATTCTTACCCTTTCTTTATCTTACTACTGGGTTCTTCTTTACGTGCTAGGTCAAGGCGACACACCTCGCGGTCCACCTCACGAGACAAGGCCAACCTCGACCTAGTAAAAGTGACACACCTCGCGGTCCATCTCACGGGACAAGGCCACCGCGTAAAGCGGGGGAAGAAGTGACGCACTTCGCGGTCCACCTCACGGGACAAGTCCACTCAACCCTTCTTACATATTTTACTGTTCGTTCTCATGTTTCACATCCTACTGTTTCATTTCATAAAAACATGGAAATTCGTTTTCGTTTCGTTCTCGTATCGTAAAACCATGATGCATGCTTTACTATACATAAAAACATAAAACACGCATGCACACAAACCTACTAAACTGTGATATAGGCCCGAAGGCAAATGTACCTACGTACACTACTTACCTGGCGTCCTTAGCAACTCATAGCTCGTAGATCGCTCGCTAAACCGGAGAATTGGAGAACCTAAAAAATAATACATTCATTAACTCCATTCTCTTCCAATACATGAAATTCTAACGAGAATTGACCATTTAAAACCTAATCTAACCAAACCCGAAGTCCGACTCAATTTCTGACCAATCTTCAAAAATTCATAACTATCTCAATACTTATCCGCTTTTAACGATTTGAAGTGCTACGAACTCCTATCTATTCACCGATAAGTTCTATCTAGGTTTCTAAGGTCAATCCCTAGAAAATTGGGCATAATCTCCTCGAATTATGCGTTTTTCCCAAATTTCTAAACACTAAAAACTCCAATTTCAAACAAACGTTATAACCTATGAAAACCCTACCACTTCTATCCGTTTATCATTAATAACTAACAATAATCGATAATAATACAGTATACTAAACGAAATCTAAAACCCTAACCTTAAATCCACCAATTTATCATCAAAACCCAACCCTAAACCAAAAACCTAAACTTCTAACTAATCAAAGTTACCTTAAATCGATGGAACGAAGGAGAAAAATGGAGAAGAACTCGGTCGGCGTCGGCGTGAGGAGAACCAAAGGGAGAGAAAGGGTCAGGAGAAGAATAGGGGGAAAAGAAGGTGCTTCTATGGGGAGGATGAAAACAGAAGGTGGGGGGGTTGTTAAGTTTTAAATATTATAAAACCTAATTAACTTTTCGCCCTCAAACTTTAATCTTTTAACTAATCAGTTATTTTATCCATTTTCGTCCAGATTCTTATAAATCTCTCTTCCATTAGCCTCAAAATAATTTCTTTGTTACCAGTGTAAATTTTCCGCTCTTGATTCCAACTACAACTCTGTTGTTTAACGGCACGAAAAATTGAAAATCGTTTTAACGAAAATTCGGGGTGTTACATTCCATTCTCCTTAAGAAAATTTTGTCCTCAAAATTTGTTACCTGAATAGTTCTGGGTACCAGCTCATCATGTCCTGCTGCCGCTCCCAGGTTGCTTCTTCCACGTTATGGTTGCGCCATAAGACCTTCACTAATGAAATTTCTTTGTTGCGTAGAATCTTCACTGCATAATCTAAAATCTCCATTGGTTTCTCCTCATACGTCAATGTCGGCTGAACCTCTATATCCTGCTACTCCACGATGTGAGAAGGGTCTCGCATACACTTCTTTAGCATGGACATGTGGAATACATTGTGAATATTGTCCATTGAAGCTGGTAGCTGTAACTGAGAGGCTGCTTTCCCAATTTTCTTAGTAATACGAAAAGGGCCCACGTACCTTGAATTCAATTTGCCCCTCTTTCCAAATCTTACAACTCCCTTGAATGGCGAAATCTTCAGAAAGACCTCGTCATTGACCTCAAACTCTAGCTCTATTCTTCTTCTATCAGCGTAGCTCTTCTGTCGACTCTAAGCTGTCAAAAAACGCTGTCGAATAAAAGTAACTTTCTCAGAGGTCTGCTATAAGATGTCTGAACCAATCAGTCGTGCCTCACCGACTTCGTCCCAATATAACGGAGATCTACACTTTTTTCCATATAAAGCCTCGTACAGAGTCATACCTATCATAGCCTGATAGCTGTTATTATAAGAAAACTCCACCAATGACAGGTATTTGCTCCACGAACCCTGAAACTCCAATACGCATGCTCGTAACATATCCTCTAACGTCTGAATAGTCCTCTCAGATTGCCCGTCGGTCTGAGGATGAAACGTTGTACTAAAATTGAGCTGCATACCCATGGCCTTGTGCAGACTCTTCCAAAACTTCGATGTAAATCTAAGTTTCCTGTCAGATACAATCGAAGTCGGAACTCCATGCAGTCGTACAATCTCCTGAATATACAGTTCAGCAAACTGATCCATAGAATATGTCATCTTCACTGGCAGAAAGTGGGCTGACTTGGTCAATCGATCTACGATCACCCATACGCCATCATAACCTTTTGTTGTCCGAGGGAATCCGACAACAAAATCCATCGATATCTGCTCCCACTTCCACTCAGGTATAGGCAGTGGTTGTAGCTTTCCAGCTGGCCTCAGATGTTTAGCTTTAATCTGTTGACAAATCAAGCACGTCTCAACGTACTCAGCTACATTTTTCTTCATATTGGGCCACCAATAATGCGGCTTAAGATCCCTGTACATCTTCGTGCTTTCTGGATGCATAAAAAACCTAGAAGAGTGAGCCTCAAATAATATTTCTCTCCATAGTTGTTTATTATTCGAAACATACCACCTGTTTCAAAACTTAAGAATCTCGTTGTCCGAATAGCTGAACTCCGATCTATCGTCAAACTCTATACTCGATTTAATTACATTGCATTCAGCATCGTCTCTCTGGGCTTCCTTAATCTTCTCCAGAATAGTTGGCTACAAATACATAGCTGATAACGTGGCTGACACATTCGACACCACTTCCAAGCTGAACTTCTGAAATTCTGCGTCCGAAGCTAACGACATATCTGGAATCATAGCCGAAGTTGATGCCGTTACCCTGCTTAGTGCGTCTGCCACTACATTCGCCTTACCGGGATGGTATTTAATCTCGAAATCATAGTCCTTCACAAACTCTAACCACCGCCGTTGCCTCATATTCAGCTCCTTCTGAGTGAAAATATACTTCAGACTTTTGCGATCTGAATATATTTCACACAGCTGTCCATAAAGATAATGCCTCCAAATCTTTAGCGCGAAAACTACTGGGGCTAACTTGAGATCGTGTGTAGGATAATTCTGCTCGTAGCTCTTTAGTTGCCTTGAAGCATAAGCTATTACTTTCTCGTCCTGCATCAACACACACCTCAGACTTACTTTTGAAGTATCACAGTAAATGCTAAATTTCCTGTCCTCAACAGGAAGCGTCAATATCGGAGCCGTAGTCAATCTCTACTTCAATGTCTGAAAGATGTGTTCGCAGTCGTTGGACCACAAATACTTCACATTTTTCCTCGTTAAATAGGTCAGAGGCGCTGCAATCTTCGAAAATCATTCAATGAACCTCCTGTAATAATCTGCTAACCCGGGGAAACTTGGTATCTCAGTAACACTCTTCGGTTGTAGCCACTCTTTAACCGCCTGAATCTTCACTGGGTCAACAGATATGCCATCACTTGAGATGACATGACCAAGAAAATGAATCTTGTCTAGCCAGAAGTTGCACTTAGAATACTTCGCATAAATTTGGTGCTGCTTTAGAGTTTCCAATACCAACTTCAGGTGCTCCATATGTTCTTCCTCGTTACGAGAATAAACAAAGATATCATCAATAAAAACTATGACAAATTTATCGAGATAATCATGGAATACTCTATTCATCAAATCCATGAAGGCTGCTGAAGCATTCGTCAATTCGAAGGACATCACTAGGAACTCGTAATGTCCATATCGTGTCTGAAAAGCAGTCTTCGAAATATCTTCTGGCCTAACCTTCAGCTGGTAATAGCTTGACGTCAGATCGATCTAAGAAAAGACTCGTGCACCCTGAAGTTGATCAAATAAATTGTCTATCCTTGGTAGAGAATATTTATTCTTAATCGTTAGCTTGTTCAACTCCCTGTAGTCGATACACATCCATAAGGATCCATCTTTCTTATTAACAAAAAAGATTGGCACGCTCCACGGTGAAAAGCTGGGGCGTATGAATCCTTTTTCCACTAATTCTTCCAACTGAGACTTCAACTCTTTAAGTTCAGTTGGTGCTAATCTATAAGAATTCTTCGATACTGGTTCGGCTCCCGGATATACGTCAATGGCAAACTCTATTTCCCAGTCCAGAGGCAACCAGGCAAGTCATCTAGAAAAACTTCTGGAAAGTTTTGAACAATTAAAACATCTTGGAGATTTGTTTCTCCTGGGCTCTGAGTATCTATAATATTTGCCAGAAAACATAAATACTCCCTTTAGAACCTGACGAGCACTGAGGGGTGTCATCACAGATATCTTCTTCGCATTCTTCATGGCTTGAAAAGAGTGCTTCTCACCACCTGGGGGCTGAAAAATCACTGTTCCCAACCTGCAGTCGATAGTGGCATAATGCTTGAACAGCCAATCAATCCCCAGTATGACGTCGTACCCCGTTATTCTCATAACAATAAGATCGGCTGGCAGATTCTTACTCCGACCGAGACAACGCTATCACGTACAACTTGACTAGAATGCATACACTCCTCGGAGGGAAACATCACCCATATGCATGATCGGTTTCCACTGGACACAAATCTAACTTGACCGCGAAAGTGGTCGCTATAAAAGAGTGCGTCACACCAGAATCAATCAACGTATAAACAGGTACGGTATTAATCAGTATAGTACCTGATACCATAGTCATTGTCAATTAATGTATATGCAACTCAGTCATTAATTAATGTAGTACCTGATACAACAGCTGGCTGGTCATCATCGCCCGACTCTATCATACCAAAAATCCTCGGTGTCGTATGAGTCAGGCCCTTCTTCAAAGCCAGGAAATCTATGCTGACGTGACCTGCCTCATTGCAGTTAAAGCACCGAGTGACCCTAGGCTTAGGGCAATCTCTGGCAAGATGTCCGGCTTCATTACAGTTGTAGCACTTGCCTGAGTTCATCCTGCACTCGCCCAGGTGATATTTTAAACACTTCTGGCACTGAGGATACTTTCCAGTCTCCTACATCCGTTTGCCTGGCCCTTGACTGCTTGAGCCCTCACCGGGTCTCTTGGTGCCTCTCTGTTGCTGCTGCTGTGTAATCTCTAGGAAAAACTTTCGTGGAGCTTCCCGTTGCTTGATGCACTTAAGGTCAGCTTCCTCCACCTCTAACGCTTTAGCAGTAACCTCACTGTACGGCAAGCCCTTGATGCCAGATATCTTTACTCCTTTATAGATCTCAGGCTTTAGCATTTGAACAAACTGTAGGACTTTGTCTTCATTTTTGCTAGCGAGGTGGCTAGCAAACTGTGACAACGACTCATACTGCCGAATATACTTGAACACTGATCCTGTTTGCTTCTGTAACACCCGGTATTTTGGCCATGGAATTATCCCTTGAATTATCGATTTGGGATTATTTCACTATTAATATAGTGAATATTTTATCGAACTTGTGGGAGAAACCAAGCTGAGGTGTAACCGAAACAACGAACTAAATAACAATTTAGTTGGAAACCAAAGAGGGGCAATTTAGGAAGCAATTAAGGTTGGTGGAAGTAAACCAATGGAGGATTGACATTTGACAACTTGTTGAAGAAGACAAGCCTTCTCTCTCCCTTTGTGCCTTCTTCTCTCTCTGCTACGTGAAAACCTTGCATTTTTCCCATCTTCTCTTCTCTGTATTCTCTCTTCTTCTCTTTATTTTTAGTTTCTTCTCCAAGCGACAGAACTCCTTTCCTCCGTTTCTTCCATTTTCTTCGATCAAGGTTTGAGGCGCATAGAGGTAACACGATCAAGGCTCGCAAAATCTACAGTAAAGGTAAACGTCTACTAAAGCTAACATTTTGGATAAGTTAAAAAGTGAGTTTTTACCGAAGTTTAGGGTTTCGGTATTTGTGAAAACTCACTGTTTTTGGATGAAAACACGTTGTTGTTTTCTGAGGATTTGAAAGATGCTGCTGTTGATTTCTAACAGCTTATTAGTTAGCATTTGTAGCGTGTTTTAAATTCTCTACATGCATGCTACAGGTCCGAGCATTTCTGACACATTCAGAACATCAACGCGACAGCAACCAGGTAAGTTCATGTCGTAGGTTGGCCCTTAAGGCCCTGCAACTTGGAGGTACTAGGAGTATCAGTTCTGTCGGTTCGTTTTGGGTAGAAAAGTTAGAATAAGTTCTGAGTTGTCTGGTTTTGTTTCACTCTCTATTGTGATATTCTTGTTGCCTGTTATTTTAGGTTCAAGCACCGTCCATGCATACCCGTTTTTCTGTAAAATCATGTAAACGTTTATGTACACAGTTTGAAGTTAGTAGATAAAACCTGTATGAATGTATGGTTAAGTGTTGGACGAGGACTGGCATCCTGTTCTTGTCCTTCTCTGCGACTTATGTAAAATTTATCCCCGCCAAGGATACCCTGTACCTTGTCCTTCCCTGGGACCCAGCAAAATTACTAACCAGTGTCATGTCCTGTTATGTTATGTATGTTTATGCGCCAGTTCCTCTATAAGCCTCACTTATACCACCCTGTCCAGTGAAATGTAAAGCTCTGTTCTGTAACTGTATTTTTTGAAAAGTTCATGCATAGCATACTGCATTCTGCATGTTATATGTTCTTACTGAGTTTTAGACTCATAGGTGAACTCCCTGTTGTAGGTACTGGACCCGTGACTGAGGACTTTGTGCCTCAAACTGAGGAATAGGTGGCTGGTGGACGAGCTCTCGGGTTTTGGTTGCTGCAGCCAGACAAATTTTGTCCCGAGGTTAAGAATTTAAAGTAAAGTCTGTGTCTGTAGACCCTTTGTGGGATTTTGGTGTTGTGTTTTACAACTCTGTATAGTCCTGTGTTTTGTTTAAAAACTCTGTAGGAAATTCTGTTGGGTATATAGTGTATTGGGTCTGGTGTTTAAGTTTTCAAAACTGCTGTATTTGACAGTTAAATTATATTATAAAGTATTCTAGGATTGCTTGGGATATTTTCTGTTAGTCTATGCATGGATGGTCTCTGGTTTTAGAGCCAGCCATGCTGTGTGATTCTTATTAAGTTTCTGTCATGTTCTCTGTTTGTGTTCGAAAATCCAGTTTTGAGCCGTTTTGAGAATTTGAAACTCATATGTCTTTGTTTTTCAGCTCTTGGTATGTATTTCGGTTGAAAAGTTGTAAATTCTGCCTTTAAAAATTAGATCTTTCGATTGCATCCTCCGTTGCTTTAAAAATCACATCTACCGTTGTTGTTCCCATCTTCCGGTTACTGTTCACACTTTGCATCTTCCGGTTACTGTTCACAATTTGCATCTTCCGGTTACTGTTCACAATTTGCATCTTCCGGTCACTGTTCACACTTTGCATCTTCCGGTCACTGTTCACAATTTGCATCTTCCGGTCACTGTTCACACTTTGCATCTTCCGGTCACTGTTCACACTTTGCATCTTCCGGTTACTGTTCACACTTTGCATCTTCCGGTCACTGTTCACACTTTGCATCTTCCGGTTACTGTTCACAATTTGCATCTTCCGGTTACTGTTCACAATTTGCATCTTCCGGTTACTGTTCACACTTTGCATCTTCCGGTTACTGTTCACACTTTGCATCTTCCGGTTACTGTTCACACTTTGCATCTTCCGGTTACTGTTCACACTTTGCATCTTCCGGTTACTGTTCACAATTTGCATCTTCCGGTTACTGTTCACAATTTGCATCTTCCGGTTACTGTTCACAATTTGCATCTTCCGGTTACTGTTCACAATTTGCATCTTCCGGTTACTGTTCACAATTTGCATCTTCCGGTTACTGTTCACAATTTGCATCTTCCGGTTACTGTTCACAATTTGCATCTTCCGGTTACTGTTCACACTTTGCATCTTCCGGTTACTGTTCACAATTTGCATCTTCCGGTTACTGTTCACAATTTGCATCTTCCGGTTACTGTTCACAATTTGCATCTTCCGGTTACTGTTCACACTTTGCATCTTCCGGTTACTGTTCACACTTTGCATCTTCCGGTTACTGTTCACAATTTGCATCTTCCGGTTACTGTTCACAATTTGCATCTTCCGGTTACTGTTCACAATTTGCATCTTCCGGTTACTGTTCACAATTTGCATCTTCCGGTTACTGTTCACACTTTGCATCTTCCGGTTACTGTTCACACTTTGCATCTTCCGGTTACTGTTCACAATTTGCATCTTCCGGTTACTGTTCACAATTTGCATCTTCCGGTTACTGTTCACACTTTGCATCTTCCGGTTACTGTTCACACTTTGCATCTTCCGGTTACTGTTCACAATTTGCATCTTCCGGTTACTGTTCACAATTTGCATCTTCCGGTTACTGTTCACAATTTGCATCTTCCGGTTACTGTTCACAATTTGCATCTTCCGGTTACTGTTCACAATTTGCATCTTCCGGTTACTGTTCACACTTTGCATCTTCCGGTTACTGTTCACAATTTGCATCTTCCGGTTACTGTTCACAATTTGCATCTTCCGGTTACTGTTCACAATTTGCATCTTCCGGTTACTGTTCACAATTTGCATCTTCCGGTTACTGTTCACAATTTGCATCTTCCGGTTACTGTTCACAATTTGCATCTTCCGGTTACTGTTCACAATTTGCATCTTCCGGTTACTGTTCACAATTTGCATCTTCCGGTTACTGTTCACAATTTGCATCTTCCGGTTACTGTTCACACTTTGCATCTTCCGGTTACTGTTCACAATTTGCATCTTCCGGTCACTGTTCACACTTTGCATCTTCCGGTCACTGTTCACACTTTGCATCTTCCGGTTACTGTTCACAATTTGCATCTTCCGGTCACTGTTCACACTTTGCATCTTCCGGTTACTGTTCACAATTTGCATCTTCCGGTTACTGTTCACAATTTGCATCTTCCGGTTACTGTTCACAATTTGCATCTTCCGGTTACTGTTCACAATTTGCATCTTCCGGTTACTGTTCACAATTTGCATCTTCCGGTTACTGTTCACAATTTGCATCTTCCGGTTACTGTTCACAATTTGCATCTTCCGGTTACTGTTCACAATTTGCATCTTCCGGTTACTGTTCACAATTTGCATCTTCCGGTTACTGTTCACAATTTGCATCTTCCGGTTACTGTTCACAATTTGCATCTTCCGGTTACTGTTCACAATTTGCATCTTCCGGTTACTGTTCACAATTGCATCTTCCGGTTACTGTTCACACTTTGCATCTTCCGGTTACTGTTCACACTTTGCATCTTCGGTCACTGTTCACACTTTGCATCTTCCGGTCACTGTTCACACTTTGCATCTTCCGATCACTGTTCATTCTTGTCTTATTCCACTTCTACCGATTAGATCCACCGCCCAATAATGTTCTGTCTTTTGTATTACATCTACCGTCCCGGTTTACTTACGTTTTCTACCTACGTCTTTCACCCCGTTTTATTTACTCCTTCGGGCATAGATCATCCGATTGCGGTTTTCACTGTAGCGTTTCTTTCAATATGTCTTCTGACTCTGTTCCAAGTTCTAAATTCTGTCATTTATTTTGAGGTCCGTCTTTTAATATTCTTCTGTCTTTTTAACTGTTTTCTTTTTCTCTGATTGATTCCAAAGTCTGAAAATGTTTTTCCTCCTCTGTAAAATTTTAAGGGTTGGTTCCAAAAGTCCAATCTGTTCCGTTTCAAAGAAAAATGTTCCCGTTTTCTGTAAAACGTCCCGGTGTGATGGCTCTTGAACCCCGATCGGGTCTGGGGCTGTCACAGAAATGGTATCAGAGCCGCCAGGTTTTAAAAGCGGTTCTGGAGAAATGTCTGGTTGCGCAACCCGCCATGTGAGATCGCTCCACCAACTGTAAGTGTTTAAGTTCTCGTAAAAGTTTGGTTTATTAAATTTGATTATTGTTTATAGGATTTACCTAGTGTGGATTGAGGGCGGTACCGAGAAGCTGAAGAGAGAGATTTTAGTATCCGGCAATTAACGGAGATTGTTGCTCGTCAATCCCGACAATTTGAAATGTTTATGATCGGAAGAGAGTTTTGGAATTCGAGCTCGATTACTTCGGAAGACCATAGTGGTGAGAGTTTTAGGCGACTTCGACCTCCCACATTCGACGGACGACTTACGGATCCGATCCATGCCGAGGAGTGGGTTCGAACGATGGAGGACTTGTTTGACCTTGCTAAGGTGAAGGACATGGAGAAGGTCTCTTATGCTGCGTTATATCTCGAGCTTGACGCGAAACGTTGGTGGGACACCATACAGGCCACGACTAACGTGAAGGAAATATTGTGGGGACCATTCAAGAAATTATTTTGTGATGAATACTTCTACAACGCCGTGTGGGAAAGTAAGATGTCAGAATTCACCCAGCTAAGACAGACGGGATCAGTAACAAAATATGTTAGAGAGTTTGAAGCGTTAACCCGTTTTGTCAGCCACCTAGTAAGGGAGAACGAAACCAAGGTCTTTCATTTTATGCAAGGATTAGAGGAAGAAATTTATAGAGGAGTGAAGATGTCTGGAGTTCAGGACCGACCATATATGGAAGTGGTTGCCAAAGCTTTAGAGGTGGAAGAGATGCAGCAACGGAGCAGGAGCGTGAAGAGGCTCAATGTGACAACTGCCAACCGAGTCAAAGGGAAAAGACCGATGGGAGCTTCTCAATTTTCGGTATGCCCGCGCTGCCAGAAGTATCACCGAGGTAAATGCAGGCTCTTTACCGGCCATTGCTTCCGATGCGGAAAAGGGGACCATCAAGTTCAGGATTGCTTGATGCTCGACATGAGACCAAACCGTGCTATGCCAAGAGTTTCTGCAATGATAGAGGATCATAATGATGCCGCCCGGCACACAGCAATCACAGGTATAACTTTTGATCTGTAATGCACTTGTATATACCTTGTTAGACATGGGGGCCACACAATTGCTTGTGGCAATGGACTATGTAGTTAGGCAAGTATTGTGTAGTCAGGTCAGCCCTGCAGTGTCATGTCACCGTCTGGAGTGTTTATGCACTCCGAGCGGGCGGTCCAGGACGATGTAGTGTTAGTAAGAGACCAGAAATTGTATGCCAACCAATCATTATCGATGAGGAAGGATACGATGTAGTTCTGGTGATGGGCTGGCTGTTTAAACAGCATGCCACCATCAATTGCAGGTTCGGGCTAGTGTCTTTAAGTGCCCGAACGTGGAGGAGTTCTCCTATCAGGATATGCTAGGGACGCGCACTATGCCTGTGGTATCTTCCTTAGAGGCTCAAAGACTGATGACGCCGGGACGTTCCAAAATTCTAACCTATGTAGTGGATGCTCAAAGGCAAGGTGGGGTGTAGCTTCAGGATGTTCCGGTGGTTTGAAAATTCTCGTGAGGCCCACAGCAGAAAGTACGAGTCTCCCTTGCACTGGGATAAAGTTGGAGAAGCAAGACTAGAAGTCAGACTAATTGGCCTAGAGTTACTACAACAGATGTCTGAAATAGTGGCTACTATCAGACAATGAGTTAGTACTGCTCAGAGTCGATGGAAAAGTTATGCAGATCAGAGGAGAAATGACTTAGAGTTAACTGAAGGCGGCGAGGTAGTCCTGAAGGTGTCACCTCTCAAGGGCGTGATGAGATAGGTATGGGAAAGCTCAGTCCAAGGTGGTTGAGCCATTTCACATCTCGAAGATGATTGGAAGCACAGCTTACAGACTGCGACTGCCAGCATCTACGAGTGGTGTCCGCAACGTTTTTCAAGTTTCAATGCTGAAAAGATGCATGCAAGACCCTACTCAGATCGTGGAACTGGCGGACTTGGATATTCAGCTGACGCTGCCGCACGAAGGAAGACCCGTGAAGATTTTGATTCTTCGATCAAGTATTGCGCAACAAGGTGATCTTATTGACGAAGGTCTTATTGCGCAACCATAACGTGAAAGAAGCCACTTAGGGATGATGACATGATGTAAAAGACAGATATCCTGAACTATATGTCTAAGCAAATTTTGGGGACAAAATTTCGATTAAGGTGGGTGGAATGTAACACCCGGTATTTTGGCCATGGAATTATCCCTTGAATTATCGATTTGGGATTATTTCACTATTAATATAGTGAATATTTTATCGAACTTGTGGGAGAAACCAAGCTGAGGTGTAACCGAAACAACGAACTAAATAACAATTTAGTTGGAAACCAAAGAGGGGCAATTTAGGAAGCAATTAAGGTTGGTGGAAGTAAACCAATGGAGGATTGACATTTGACAACTTGTTGAAGAAGACAAGCCTTCTCTCTCCCTTTGTGCCTTCTTCTCTCTCTGCTACGTGAAAACCTTGCATTTTTCCCATCTTCTCTTCTCTGTATTCTCTCTTCTTCTCTTTATTTTTAGTTTCTTCTCCAAGCGACAGAACTCCTTTCCTCCGTTTCTTCCATTTTCTTCGATCAAGGTTTGAGGCGCATAGAGGTAACACGATCAAGGCTCGCAAAATCTACAGTAAAGGTAAACGTCTACTAAAGCTAACATTTTGGATAAGTTAAAAAGTGAGTTTTTACCGAAGTTTAGGGTTTCGGTATTTGTGAAAACTCACTGTTTTTGGATGAAAACACGTTGTTGTTTTCTGAGGATTTGAAAGATGCTGCTGTTGATTTCTAACAGCTTATTAGTTAGCATTTGTAGCGTGTTTTAAATTCTCTACATGCATGCTACAGGTCCGAGCATTTCTGACACATTCAGAACATCAACGCGACAGCAACCAGGTAAGTTCATGTCGTAGGTTGGCCCTTAAGGCCCTGCAACTTGGAGGTACTAGGAGTATCAGTTCTGTCGGTTCGTTTTGGGTAGAAAAGTTAGAATAAGTTCTGAGTTGTCTGGTTTTGTTTCACTCTCTATTGTGATATTCTTGTTGCCTGTTATTTTAGGTTCAAGCACCGTCCATGCATACCCGTTTTTCTGTAAAATCATGTAAACGTTTTATGTACACAGTTTTGAAGTTAAGTAAGATAAAACCTGTAATGAATGTATGGTTAAGTGTGGACGAGGACTGGCATCCTGTTCTTGTCCTTCTCTGCGACTTATGTAAAAATTTATCCCCGCCAAGGATACCCTGTACCTTGTCCTTCCCTGGGACCCGGCAAAATTACTAACCAGTGTCATGTCCTGTTATGTTATGTATGTTTATGCGCCAGTTCCTCTATAAGCCTCACTTATACCACCCTGTCCAGTGAAATGTAAAGCTCTGTTCTGTAACTGTATTTTTTGAAAAGTTCATGCATAGCATACTGCATTCTGCATGTTATATGTTCTTACTGAGTTTTAGACTCATAGGTGAACTCCCTGTTGTAGGTACTGGACCCGTGACTGAGGACTTTGTGCCTCAAACTGAGGAATAGGTGGCTGGTGGACGAGCTCTCGGGTTTTGGTTGCTGCAGCCAGACAAATTTTGTCCCGAGGTTAAGAATTTAAAGTAAAGTCTGTGTCTGTAGACCCTTTGTGGGATTTTGGTGTTGTGTTTTACAACTCTGTATAGTCCTGTGTTTTGTTTAAAAACTCTGTAGGAAATTCTGTTGGGTATATAGTGTATTGGGTCTGGTGTTTAAGTTTTCAAAACTGCTGTATTTGACAGTTAAATTATATTATAAAGTATTCTAGGATTGCTTGGGATATTTTCTGTTAGTCTATGCATGGATGGTCTCTGGTTTTAGAGCCAGCCATGCTGTGTGATTTTTATTAAGTTTCTGTCATGTTCTCTGTTTGTGTTCAAAAATCCAGTTTTGAGCCGTTTTGAGAATTTGAAACTCATATGTCTTTTGTTTTTCAGCTCTCTGTTGGTATGTATTTCTGTTGAAAAGTTGTAAAATTCTGCCTTTAAAAATTATATCTTTCGATTGCATCCTCCGTTGCTTTAAAATCACATCTACCGTTGTTGTTCACAATTTGCATCTTCCGGTTACTGTTCACAATTTGCATCTTCCGGTTACTGTTCACACTTTGCATCTTCCGGTTACTGTTCACACTTTGCATCTTCCGGTCACTGTTCACACTTTGCATCTTCCGGTCACTGTTCACACTTTGCATCTTCCGATCACTGTTCATTCTTGTCTTATTCCACTTCTACCGATTAGATCCACCGCCCAATAATGTTCTGTCTTTTGTATTACATCTACCGTCCCGGTTTACTTACGTTTTCTACCTACGTCTTTCACCCCGTTTTATTTACTCCTTCGGGCATAGATCATCCGATTGCGGTTTTCACTGTAGCGTTTCTTTCAATATGTCTTCTGACTCTGTTCCAAGTTCTAAATTCTGTCATTTATTTTGAGGTCCGTCTTTTAATATTCTTCTGTCTTTTTAACTGTTTTCTTTTTCTCTGATTGATTCCAAAGCCTGAAAATGTTTTTCCTCCTCTGTAAAATTTTAAGGGTTGGTTCCAAAAGTCCAATCTGTTCCGTTTCAAAGAAAAATGTTCCCGTTTTCTGTAAAACGTCCCGGTGTGATGGCTCTTGAACCCCGATCGGGTCTGGGGCTGTCACAGCTTCAGATGTAGAAATTCCATTCTCTTCGCAGCCTGAACGGTACTATTGAAGTATTTCTCATAAAAGGTCTCTTTGAACTGCGTCCACATCATAGTCAACACATCGGTGGTGGTCTCCATGGTCTCCTACCAATACCGGGCGTCCTTCACTAGGTGGAACGTCGCCAAAGTAACTTTGTCTATCTCCTCCACCTTCGCGTACCTGAACATACTTTCAATTGCCTTAATCCATTCTTCGGCAGTAGTTGGGTCAGATGATTGTCCTTCGAATGTGGGTGGTCGTAGTCTCCGAAATCTATCTCCAGATTGATCATTGCTGGAACCAGAACTAGCACTCTCTTGTACCTCTCGATTCAGTAAGATGCCCAATTGTTAAGACTGTTAGCGCATCAACTCTGTCAACTGTCTAATCGTAACTGGATCATCCTCTTCATTCCTCGGTCATCTAGGTGTTCTCGGTCGACTTGGTGGTCTAGACATTTTGCTAATTTCCTGTATCAAGGTTAATCATTCTCATAAGTATCTAATAACCAAAACTAAATACAAATACTTATAGTTGTCGAAGCACGTCATGCGGCGATTGGCGCTGTTAGGTGATCATTTGAACAGTTTGACCAACAGGCTCTGATACCACACTGTAACGCCCCGAGTTATCTAAACCCGGTTCGCTACGCTCACTCACTAAACCGTACTAGAAAATTCGCAAAAAATTTAAAACTTTACTCCACACATTAAATATCATAATTTAAACATGTTTAAAAACAATTAAAAACGTTGCAGCAGAAGACTTTCGTAGAAAAATTAACTTTAATAAAATTTTGAGTCAAAACGTGAACACTCTTCGTAAAATCCAAAACGACTTTCCTTTAAAAATTTGGGCGGCATAACGCCTAATTCTCGTAGAAAACCAAACCTCCTACAAATTTTATTCTCATATCAATCAACCAAAACTATTATCCATAAAATCTTCATCCAGTACCAAAAATATTTATATGCATTAAAATTAACTACTAAAAGTTGAAATTTAACTATAAAATCCAAAAATACTCAACACGATTCAAAATGACTCCAAACTGTTTACCCACACATCGTGGTCAAAACGCCCTCAAAGCCAGCCAGATTGTTCCACGAGCGCACTCCTCCAATTGCCACCTAGTCCTGGGCATGCTCTGAGTACTCACTGGGAATCACCTCGTCACCTACATCACAGAACTCATCTATTAGCCTAATGCTAAGCAAGTAATGCATAATAAAAGTAAATACTAAAAACCATGCACATCCTAACATATGCAATCTCTACTGTTTCGTCTCTACTGTCGTTTCTACTTTCGTTTCTACTTTCATTTCCGTCTCATTCTTACCCTTTCTTTATCTTACTACTGGGTTCTTCTTTACGTGCTAGGTCAAGGCGACACACCTCGCGGTCCACCTCACGAGACAAGGCCAACCTCGACCTAGTAAAAGTGACACACCTCGCGGTCCATCTCACGAGACAAGGCCACCGCGTAAAGCGGGGGAAGAAGTGACGCACCTCGCGGTCCACCTCACGGGACAAGGCCACTCAACCCTTCTTACATATTTTACTGTTCGTTCTCATGTTTCACATCCTACTGTTTCATTTCATAAAAACATGGAAATTCGTTTTCGTTTCGTTCTCGTATCGTAAAACCATGATGCATGCTTTACTATACATAAAAACATAAAACACGCATGCACACAAACCTACTAAACTGTGATATAGGCCCGAAGGCAAATGTACCTACGTACACTACTTACCTGGCGTCCTTAGCAACTCGTAGCTCGTAGATCGCTCGCTAAACTGGAGAATTGGAGAACCTAGAAAATAATACATTCATTAACTCCATTCTCTTCCAATACATGAAATTCTAACGAGAATTGACCATTTAAAATCTAATCTAACTAAACCCGAAGTCTGACTCAATTTCTGACCAATCTTTGGAAATTCATAACTATCTCAATACTTATCCGCTTTTAACGATTCGAAGTGCTATGAACTCCTATCTATTTACCGATAAGTTCTATCTAGGTTTCTAAGGTCAATCCCTAGAAAATTGGGTATAATCTCCCCGAATTATGCATTTTCTCCAAATTTCTAAACACTAAAAACTCCAATTTCAAACAAACCGTTATAACCTATCAAAACCTTACCATTTCTATTCGTTTATCATTAATAACTAATAATAATCGATAATAATACGGGATACTAAACGAAATCCGAAACCCTAACCTAAAATCCACCGATTTATCATCAAAACCCAACCCTAAACCAAAAAGCTAAACTCCTAACTAATCAAACTTACCTTAAATTGACGGAACGGAGGAGAAAAATGGAGAAGAACTCGGTCGGCGTCGGCGTAACAAGAACCAGAAGGAGAGAAAGGGTCAAGAGAAGAACAGGGGGAAAAAAAGGTGCTTCTACGGGGAGGATGAGAACTTGGTGGGAGGGGGGGGGTGGGAGGGGGTGCGGGGTGTTGTTAAGTTTTAAATATTATAAAACTTAATTACCTTTTCGCCCTCAATAATCTTTTAACTAATCAGTTATTTTATCCATTTTCGGCCAGATTCTTATAAATCTCTCTCTTCCATTAGCTTCAAAATAATTTTTTTGTTACCAAGGGAATTTTGTTAAGTTTTAAATATTATAAAACCTAATTACATTTTCACCCTCAAACTTTAATCTTTTAACTAATCAGTTATTTTATCCGTTTTCAGCCAAATTCTTATAAATCTCTCTCTTCCATTAGCCTCAAAATAATTTCTTTATTACCAGTATAAATTTTTCGCTCTCGATTCCAACTACAACTCTGCCGTTTAACGGCATGAAAAATCGAAAATCGTTTTAACGGAAATTTTAGGTGTTACAAGCATATTTGAAATAGACATGTTTGTCATCTTTGGATATACGAAACACACCTAATCCAAGCATATCAATTTACCACAATTATATTCATAATTATAAAATAACCAATCAACCTTTGAGCGATTCATAATAATTTATAATCATGAAAATCAATATACTCATGTCAAAATTATAATTATCGTCATGTCATTTCATTAGCGAGCATCATGTAAAACATGAGTAATTGACTTTAGTTAATTTGATATCTGAAAAAATCTTTATAATTGACCACTTTGATGACTAACAAAATATACATAATTTAGATATCAAATTAAACAAACATGAAACAAATAATATCTTGATCCAAACATCAAGAATTATTTCATTATTTTCAACATGAATAGTAACCGTGAGATGAATAGTAATCGATGAACAGTTTTAATCGAAATTTCTTTGATCTCACAAGTTATACATGCTTATTTAGACAGAAATCGATCATTAAGCAACAGATAAACATACAATTATTCATCAAGGAAAATCAACTGTTATAAATCACTGCTCTGATACCACATGTTTGCCTTTTCTCTTAATTGTTTCTCATTTTCATCAAGGAGAAACGTCAAAATCATAAACAAGTTGATTTTCACTGCTCTAATTAACAGAGAAAGTGACTTACCTTTCTCCATGATGTCAGAAAATGATTTCTCTCCCTTAATCCTTTTATTTGTTTAGTGATGGTTTTGATGGAGAAATACCACTGTATGCATTCAGGTAGATAGAGAGAGGATCAGTTTCATTTTCACTTTGTACAAATCCGAGAGGATCAGTTTCATTTTCACTTTGTATATTTTCAATTTGTACATAACGATTACTTTCCATCAAAGTAATCAATAACAAAAAAATACCTTAATCAATAGGATTTGTACAAAGTGAAAATGAAACCGGTCCTCTCTCTAACTACCTGAATGCATACGGTGGTATTTCTCCATCAAAACCATCACTAAAGAAACAAAAGGGTTAGGGTTAGGGTGATTTCGTTTTGCAGTAGTAGAGCTGATAGATCGCCCACGAGCGCCGATCGATTGGCACTGCCTCTGCCATCAATCACATTTGCGCAGAGCTTGAGGGGCTAGAGCCGATCGATCACCCATGAGTGGCGATCGATCGGCAATGCCTCTGCCATCAACCAAACTTGCATACGCAGAGCCGATCGATCACCCAATGAGCGGCGATGCTTCTACCTTCAACATCAACCAGAGTGGCGATCGATCGTCTATGTTTCTGCCTTTCACTCAAACCAAACCAACAGGATGGTCCCCATCGACCTCGCACTGAATGGTTGGAGTCAATTTAAGTTCGACATTTAAATTGCTAATTGAGCTTAATTTTAAGTTTAATTGTCAAAAATTAAAGTTTTGGATATCAGAGTAATTGTGAGTTCCTCTTTAATTTTAGATTACTAAAATCTATTTAAAAAATATATAATTAATTTTATAATACATTAATATTAATTAGAACAAAACAAACATTAAGTTTAGTAATTATCTATCGCACCAAAGATTTGATCCGGTCAATCTCAAACATTCGATGCTCAAACAGAATCCGGTCGGACCATATTGTATGCACGAACCGAAACCTGCCGCTATTTCTTTTTCTGGAATGAGGGATTTGATTAAGGATCTGTTTGATCCGACTGCGGTGATGGACTCCGATTATCCGGACACTTCTTGTGCTTCTTCCTGTGATGCAGATTTTGGGTTTGCTTTTAATGACAGTAACTTCTCCGACCGGTTGCTTCTGATCGAGATCATGAGGGAATCGGCCGAAACCCAGCCTGATTCTGAGGGTTGCACCAGTGTCGCCGATTGGGCTAGACGGAAGAGGAGGAGAGAAGATAACAAAAAGGAAAATGGTACGTGGAGATTTTTTTCCCCGTTTCGACTGGGTGATGGGGAAATTATATTTAGACGACATACGTTTGTGTACCTTTTGATGCACGAGGGAGAGAGTATTATCAGCTGCTCGTGAAATTGATGGTCGATTTCCATATTGATTAGGTAGTTCGGAAGGAGGGAAAGTTGAAACTCGGGGTAATTAAGGATTGATGGAGTTTTCTCACTGTCAATATGCTTGGTTTGGAATTAGACGCATTCTTTTCTATTCAATTTAGCTCTGTGATAGTTTTAAAATGTCATCTGTTCTTATATCTTCAATTTGATTGTTTCTGTTTCCAGTTGTGGATCTCACTGTATGCCCAGAAGAGAGAATTCTAAGCTGCAATCAGCCTGATATGGATGATGCTGGAGTCCGTGAAAATCCGGATGAAGAAGCTGTTGCGATGATTGAAGAATCACCTTCTGGTATTGTAATGAAATTGAACCAAATAGTTATTAGTTGGTCTTGTGAATCTTAGGAAAATGTGATTTAAACAGTTTCTTGCTTTTACGATAAGTTTTTCGTATCCATTTCGTTTTCTGGAGGTTTATTTGTGCAATCTGCCAGACTAGGATTCAGGAAAATATCAACCAAACAATCACAGGCAATAGTGAAAGTGTATTTTCTCCTCTTAAGTTAAGTGCAATTGTGGACACAAACTATGTTTTCTAAACCTGCTTAGATTTTGTGTAGTTGATGAAGCTTCCATCAGTCATAACTCTTGTTGGAATGTTGGTTCATCCACAGTCGTAAGAATTAAAAAATTACATATCAGTTCCCCTATTTTGGCTGCCAAAAGTCCATTCTTCTACAAGGTTGGGCCTCTTCTTTAAGATCAATGTAATAGTTCACTTTCTATATCCCTTTAATAGATTATCTTTTGAATAATGATCTTGTAGCTGTTCTCGAATGGGACGAGGGAGTCTGAACGACATGTAACTTTACGAATTAATGTCTCCGGTATGCATCAAAATATCTACATTTTCTTCTTCCAATTGTTTCAATTGGTTTGTTTGGTTACATTTATTTGATCCTTTTCTATGGAACAGAGGAGCATGCCCTGATGGAACTTCTGAGTTTCATGTATAGTAATAGCCTGTCTGTCACGACGGCTCCAGCGTTGCTGGATGTTCTCATGGCTGCCGACAAGTTTGAAGTTGCTTCATGCATGAGATATTGCAGCAAATTATTGCGAAATTTGCCAATGACTCCTGAATCTGCTGTTCTATATTTGGAGCTTCCCTCCAGTGTGTTTTTTTTTTTTTTTTTTTTTTTTTTTTTTTTTTTTTTTTTTTTTTTTTTTTTTTTTTTTTTTTTTTTTTTTTTTTTTTTTTTTTTTTTTTTTTTTTTTTTTTTTTTTTTTTTTTTTTTTTTTTTTTTTTTTTTTTTTTTTTTTTTTTTTTTTTTTTTTTTTTTTTTTTTTTTTTTTTTTTTTTTTTTTTTTTTTTTTTTTTTTTTTTTTTTTTTTTTTTTTTTTTTTTTTTTTTTTTTTTTTTTTTTTTTTTTTTTTTTTTTTTTTTTTTTTTTTTTTTTTTTTTTTTTTTTTTTTTTTTTTTTTTTTTTTTTTTTTTTTTTTTTTTTTTTTTTTTTTTTTTTTTTTTTTTTTTTTTTTTTTTTTTTTTTTTTTTTTTTTTTTTTTTTTTTTTTTTTTTTTTTTTTTTTTTTTTTTTTTTTTTTTTTTTTTTTTTTTTTTTTTTTTTTTTTTTTTTTTTTTTTTTTTTTTTTTTTTTTTTTTTTTTTTTTTTTTTTTTTTAGTCCAGCCATTAACTGATACGGCAAAAATGTACCTTGCTTCTCGTTATAGGGACATCACCAAGTATGCTTTTGAAAATTTATACTTGTTTAGAGAGTATAATTAATTTCTGTTCTTCTGTTTTAGAGGTTGGTTAGAAATGTTTTGGCATTTTGACTATTTGCTGCCTTAATATACTGTTTCTTAGCCACTGGGATGTTTTTTTCTTGCATTTGAGCAGGTTTCAGGAGGAGGTTCTGGCCTTACCCCTTTCGGGCGTAGAGGCAATATTATATAGTGATGATCTCCAGGTTGCATCCGAAGATGCTTTATATGATTTTGTCTTAAAATGGGCGAGGGCCCAGTACCCTAAACTGGAGGATCGACGAGAAGTTCTTGGTGGGCGTCTGGCAAGGTCTATCCGTTTTCCTTACATGACGTGTCGAAAGCTCAAGAAAGTCTTAACCTGTAATGACTTTGACCATGATGTTGCCTCCAAACTCGTTCTCGAGGCCCTGTTTTTCAAAGCCGAGTCCCCACACCGTCAGCGAGCCCTGGCTGCTGAGGAGTTGGTCAGCTCAAACCGCCGATTTGTAGAAAGGGCCTACAAATACCGGCCGGTTAAAGTCGTAGAGTTTGAACTTCCTCGACAGCAGTGCGTTGTATACTTGGACCTTAAACGAGAGGAATGTGTGAATTTATTCCCGTCTGGACGAGTCTATTCTCAGGCGTTCCATCTGGGCGGACAAGGGTTTTTCCTGTCAGCACACTGTAATATGGATCAACAAAGCTCCTTCCATTGTTTTGGGCTGTTTTTAGGAATGCAGGAGAAGGGCTCTGTGACTTTCGCCGTGGACTATGAATTTGCAGTAAGATCGAAGCCCACCGAAGTTTTCATTAGCAAATACAAAGGAAATTACACCTTCACAGGCGGCAAAGCGGTTGGATACCGAAACTTATTTGCCATCTCATGGACCTCCTTCATGGCAGAGGACAGTCTCTACTTCATTAATGGTGTTCTTCATCTCAGAGCTGAGCTCACCGTCAGACACTGACTTCTGATAGGTAGCTACTTCTAACATTTTGGATTTCATCGTCTTTGTATTGTGAATAGGCAGGCACTACCTCGTTTAGAGTTATTTTTCCTTGTGTGTTCTAACTTATCTCCAGAAAGCAAACTTATTTTGGTTACTTTTTATTCTTTGTTTGGTTAAATTTAGACAGTTGATTTGAAATATAATTGTGTAAATCAAGTCAATTGAAACAGGCACACGTAGCCAAATGTTATATAGTACCGTGAATTTTGAGGTAAAAGCAGGCTCTTTTCCTCTGTTCCGCTATCTTCTTTTTCAGAGCTTTAGATGTTGGAGAATTTGACTGAGGAAGAAACAGATGATAAGTAGCGTAATTTTAAGGTTCAATTCTTACAGAAACTGACATCTTTTTCTGGCCGGAAAGAAATTGTGAATCTCTGTTGCCAATAACATGAAACTCTTTCGAAAGAAAAAAATCACAGACGCTGCCGGCAATGAAATCCTAATACAAATTTGTAAAGTTCACTTGATTTTTCTACTACTACATCATTTCCTCGGGGAAGTGAGGGATCGAAATGGGCAATTGATGCCAGGAGAAGCGGCTATTGTTGCCATTTCCTGTCCGCCCGATTATTTTATTTTATTTTATTTTAAAATTATTTTGATGATTTTCCTTAAATAGGTAAACACAAACTAAACTATGAATTTTAGAAGTTTGTTCAAATAAATTCAATATGGTTTGGTATTTTTTTATAAATTAATTTATAAAGTAAAAAAGAAATTAAGATTAATTTTAAAAAAATACCAAAAGATATTGAATTTATTTAAAAAAAAATTTCACATGTTCACCACAGGATGGATAGATAATAGAAAAATGTTCATGATTTTCTAAAACTTGTATGATTTATTATAATATGTTTATAAAATATAAAAATAAAATTACAATAAATTGTACGTGTGTTAACAAATCACGAAAATTTTCAGATTATCTTCTCATTAAGTAGTGAACATGTGATAAAAATTTCAAGTGAATCCAATATCGTTTGGTAATTTTTTAAATGAGGGTTTAACGAAATTGTTGATGGAATGTCAAAACTGATAACAGAATCAAAGTACAGAGTATGGTTTAGCAGTTGTTTTAGTACAGGGAGCTAACTGAAATAAAGTGCATAATACATGGTTAAAATCGATAATTACCCTATGATTTATATTTATATTTAGAGTAAAGTACAAATTAACCTTAAACTTTAGAAGTTTGTCCAACTTAACCCCTCAACAGTTTTTTCAACAAAATGAAAGTTTAACTTAAACCTTGAACTTTTTATCAACGAAATGAACCTCGAACTTGCATCATAAACAAAATGAATCTCGAACCATTTTTTTAGTTTTGCTCGGCTTACTTCCATTTGGGCTTCAATTTTAAAAAAAAATTTCCGTTTTTTAGACTCGGTTTCAAGAGGTTTAAGTTTGGTTTTGTTTTTTGTTTTTTTGTAATTTTTTAAAATAAAAATAAAAAATACATAAATATTATAATATCGGTTCAGTTTGGTTCGATTAGAGTAATAATAAGATATAACTTGTTCACGGTACAAAATTCAAAATTTATTTTAGTGAAAAAAAAAAAGATATACTTTATTCAAGAAAAATTTAAAAATGTAAATTGAACGGATTCCATATTCTCGTACTTAACTCTTCATTTAACTCGAAACAGATCATCAGCACTTTAACCCCTTACCTTAGAATCATTTAAAGGTGACCTCTCTGAAATTTTTGAGAGTGAGTAAATCTACCTTGGTCTTGTAAATTTAAGTGATTTTTTAAAGGATTAAGTGCAAAAAAAAACTCGAAGTATGAGAAAAGTGTACAAAAAAACTCGAAGTATGGAAAAAGCAAAAAAAAACTCTGCGGGGGACCGCTTACCCTCGCAGAGGGTGCAACGGATACCCGCCCCATTGAGCAGGTACCCGCCTTACGCGGGGGTCACGCGGGTAACCGCTGACCCCTCGCGTCAGGAAGGTACCCACGTTAACAACGGTGCACCCTGCTTGCGAATTTTAGATTGAGACAAAATGTAGACACGATCATCTGGATCCTCTGAGAAAGTGTTGTTGTTTCAGGTAGAGGAGACAGAATTTGTTTTTGAAGGGAAAACGGTTCAGAGAATGGAGCTTCTTGTTCTCTTTGCTCTTCAATGGCGGATGCATCCAGTAACTCCATATTCATTTATGAATCTCATCGCCAGGAAGATCGGATTAAAGACCAATTTATATCATGAATTTCTTAGTCTTTTCGATAGTCTTCTTCTCTCACTACTCGCAGGTTGGCATCCATTTTCTTCAACAAAACCGTGATTATTTTTAATGGGTGTGATTATCATTTTATTTGTGTCAGATTCAAGATCTGTGAGTTATCTTGCTTCTGCCATGGCTGCCGCTGCAATGGTGAGAGTTTTAGAGGAGATAGAGCCCCATAAATCAATGGAGTACAAGAATCAGATTCTGGGTGTTCTTAAAATGAGCAAAGTAGCTTTCCTTCAATAATGTCGCATTTAAAGCAATGTTTATCTGGTGGGGATGGTCTTGTACTGATCACTGGACTGTTTATTCGCACTCGCAGGATAATTTAAGTGACTGTTACAGTCTGATACTTGAGCTGTCGAACCCCGATTTCAATGGCGGTAAAACCTCCGTAAGGAGAAGATTCTATCAAGGTCCGGGGAGGCCAAATGGAGTCGCCGATGCTATTTTTAGCTCCGACTGCTCTAATGATTCCTAGTCCGTGCTTTCTGTTGGTTTTCAAGGTTCCTACGCATGGCGGAATTCACTATTATTCATAATAATAATGACATGCGTTACCCTGTGACTTTAAAACTATTTTAAAATCATCAAAAAACTATAAATTGGATCGTTAGTCTAAAAGAAATTATTTTTGAGAAATATGTAATTTTTCAAAATGTAAACAATTTACATTAAGAAAAATTATTAGAATTTAGATTGTGAAATAATAAAAGAAGATACCTTTATGAAACAAAGCTTTTACTCAGGTACTCCCGTCTGATCTTAACAGTCTTAACTCAGGATCAGGTGTTGTTCCCGAATACTTTGAAACCGTCGAGTCTTCTCTGAAAATCTTTACACTTAAATCTCCTGACGTGTGGGCGTCTCTCTTACAAGAACAATACACTCTTATATTTCTGGAGAGACGTATTCTCAACACACGAGACGTCTCTCTTCGATATTAGAAAACGTTTTTCTAAAACCGAATACGGAAAGGTCACATCTTTTTCTCTAAGGATTTGTTTTTCAGTCGTTCTTTTGTTCTATTATGTCAAATCACATTTGACAAATTTTATAGATCTGTTTTAAAATTAATTTTTAGATTTATTTTAATAAAAACTAATTTTTAAAAAATAAATCTTATCTAATCAAATCTAATTTGATTAGAAGTTGATTTATCTAATAAATCAATTTATCAATTAATCATATAATTTAAAAACAGTTTTTAGAATATATTTATGAAAACTACTTTTCAAGATAATCTCATCTTATGAGATTATTCAGATCTACTTTTAAATATTAAACAAACTATAAGTCAATCGTAGATCAAATCTAATCTAATCAGATTTTCCAGATCTACTTTTATTCAAACTTCAAAAAATCTGATTTGATAGTTTGCTAAATAACTAATTTAAATTTGAAGATCAAATCTCATCTGATGAATTCTTCAAATCTAATTCAAATCTCATCTGATAAGATTCTTCAAATCCCTTAAAAATATCTCATTTAATAAGATATTTTATTTTGAATTCAAAATATAAAAACTATTTATATATTTTGAATAACAATATATTCATTTGAGTGTCTATAAATGATTAATCATTATTAATTATTTATATATTTATTCTTGTAACATGGAAATTAAATAGTGATAAAAGATAACAGAGGGACCGATGGACCTATAGTTCTAAGCTCCAATAATATTTGTTAATTAATATAAACTCTTCATATTAAATAACATAATTATTAACTCTAGAGTAATTCCACTAAATACCTAGAGTTGCACTCTTAGAACTATAAAGTATATTTACTCAAAGTAATGTCCATTGATATAGTCATTACATATGTATTAATCCTCCATTAAGATCCGTAATAGAGCTAGGTATAAAATCCGTTAACCTCTCATATTACATCTTTATCGTTGACTACCATTAGTTCTTGATTAAATAATTAATTCATAACATTTATGAATTTGCGCGTTAATTATTCAATCCCTGAACTAACAAACAAGGGAATCTTGTATTATGGATTTCATTGTATCAATGTTAGCATTCTCAGCTACTCATTTAATTTATTCCCAAAATACAAAGTTTATGTAATGTAACTCATACAAAACTGTACCGAGTGAATCAAAGAATAAATTATAATGAAATAGGAGTGTACTAAATACAATGAATTAAGATTATACATATATGACCATCATTATGATAAAATTAATTGTTCTTCATTCAACGGATATTATAAGAACAATATAATTTTATCTGGTCCAGTCCTATATAATCATATTTATAAAATACAATCACTTTATGTCACTACATATATAGTCGGGATATGACTGCACGTTCTCAACGAAGTGAACTGTATTTATGACTTTATTAATTTGAAGATCATTTACTTCAAATATAAGTCATGGACTATTGTGATTATTTTTTTTTAAATTTAATTCCACATATATCAGCATATATGTAAATTTAAAATTGCATAAATAATCAAAGATTTTTCTTTAAATTTATAAAGCATATCGAATAATGTAAATATAAAAAATTAATCATAAAATTTATTTATTAATTACAGCAATAAAAATGTTCATAACATTTGCTTGTTGGGCACATTATTCCCAACACTTTCTTCCCCAGTTTCTCCTCTCGTAGAACCGCCATTGAAGAAAAGCAGAGCTCAAAATCAGATGGCGAAATTTCCATCCTTGATTACTTGAATCAATCCCAATCTCTGTCTCTCACTCGTGTACAAGTGTGGCATTGTTGGGAAATGGGATTTCGTCGGCCTGAGTTGGAGAATCACTAGTAACCCCACCTGTTTCATCGGGTAGCGGGTACCCGCGCGACCCCCCGCGTCAGGCGGGTACCCGCTCAATGGGGCGGGTACCCACTGTACCCTCTGCGGGGATGAGCGGTCCCCTACAGAGCTTTTTTTTGCCCTTTTCATACTTCAATCTTTTTTTTGCACTTTTCTCATACTTCGAGCTTTTTTTTGCACTTAACCCTTTGTTAAATACTTGACTCTACACCGAATATGACATTCGTGGGTTTCTCGTTATCTCTCTCCTTTATTTTTATTTTATTTACTGCAATTTTTTTTCTCTTATTTTCTTAAGCCTCTTTCTCTCTCTTACAGTCTCTCTCTCTCAGCTGATTGGTTCTCTAACATGGGCTTGCTGGCTAACGGATCACAACCCTCTCGGCCCAGTTTGGAAAAGAAAGTCAAATCAACATAACAACGTGGACATCCCCCCGCATATTACGAGGTGAACAAACGTGAGCTGTCCACATTCCCAGAAAGACAATCATGCGTGATAAATGCCACGTCAGATCTTCGATTCCAAAATGAGTGCGGGGACCACATGATGCTCTACGTGGCTTCATCAGGAGCCGTCGATGTGAAACAATCGTAGCTGCTGGGTGCTAACGTCGTGGGGCCCGTTTCTGGTTTTTTAGAAAGGACAACGATTTTAATAGATTTTGTCGGACTCCAGTTGCTGCGTCCACGTGGACCGCTGATGACTTGGAAAGACCCAGGATGGAAATGGACGGTCGTGATTAGATCTTGCAGTATTTATTCTTGAGCGGCGAGTTTATAGAGCAATAGTAGATGCCAGATGGTCCCACCAAAGTAAACTTACTTTCTTACCCCTACATCACTTTTTCGGCTATTGACTAATTTACTTTTTTTATAATGTGAATTAAATAATTAAAAAGCTTATGTCAGCCACGTGACGTTAAAAAGAGGTGGGACCGGAAGAAAGACTATCGAATGATTGCAGGACACGTGGAGTGGCGCAAAGGAAAAAGATGGCACGAATGTTGGTATAATCTTCTATCTGAAGACACGTAGCATCTGACGTGGACAGCGTCTTCTCTCTCTCTCTCCCCTTTGTGGAAGACCAAGACATTTTTCCTTTCTGTGAATCTTCATTTTGAGAGGCGATGCAAATGCAGAGGCGAAGAAGAAGCTTCGACTGTTTTCGTTAAAGGCATTCGGAGGTGGGAAATAGTTTCGAAACTTTTTTTTTTTGTTTCTCTTTTTGGGATATTGTGGAGCCTTAGAGGTTGAGATTTTGGATTTGGAAGGTTGAAGTTCGTAGAATTCAGAAAGATTTTAGGTAACGGCAATTTGTAGTTTTAATGTTTATCTTATTTGGTGACTGAGACCATAGATGAAAGTTGGTGGAAAAAAAATAAAAGATTCTGCTTTCATTATGAAGGAATTTGATGTTTGTTGATAGGCGTAAAAACTTAGGTTTTGTTATTTATCAGCTGTAAAAGACTGATCACAAAGTGAATATGTTAGGCTGTATTAAGATGATTTCACTTCAATACACATCAATTCTGTGTTTTCGAAGTAAAATAATGATGTCATCCCTCAAGTTTATGGCGTCTCTCCTTCTTTTGACCTGGCTGCTGACCTATTTTTGATAATTGAAATTGATGTTGGTATTCCCTGTTCAGGTTGGATATGGGTAACAGTGAAAATGAAAATTCGCCCCGGTCAGAAAAGTCATCTTCGCCAGCAACACTGGTAATCTAGGAAGTGATTTGTAGTTTTAACCGGCATGGTAGACAAACTTTTGGGAGGATGTGTTTTATACTTCCAAATGATGGGAGATCATACTTATAAGTTCTGTTGACTGAGGCTTTTTATTTCTGTGATTTATGTATTGATCTCTTGAGTATGGTTTTGCATGATCAGACCTCACAGTCTAATCCAACCAACATCCATATGTATCCTGATTGGGCAGCCATTCAGGTTCATTAAGTCAAGCTAAAACCTTTTTTCTTCTTTCACTACATTGCTTTCTTTAATGTCTTTGTCAGCTTATTCGACTCAACTGTTGTGATTACACCTGCAGTCTCATTACGGTTCAAGTGTTGCTATTCCACCTTACTATAACTTCCCATTGGCTTCTGGTCATGCTCCCCATCACTATGTTTGGGGCGCACAACAGGCATGTCAACATTTTAAATACAAGTAGTAGCTAAAAGAAGTTCTTGTTTATTCACATGACAAACTTTTGATTTACTCTCGGAATATTTTTTTTTTGGTCTGCTAACTTAGAGTTTCTCTATCAATCCTCCAGCCCATTATGGCGCCTTATAGAACATCCTATGCCGCAGTCTATGCACATGGAAACGTTTATGCGCATCCTATATTTCCTTTCGTAAGTGCACTTATTTTTGTTTTGCAACTTGGATAAGTCACCAAATGGGAATCTAAAACGGATCGAAATCCCAAACACATGACTAACTCGTGTGAAACTTGAATCTAATCCTGTCGTGAAGATGTCTAAGTTACTGCTTGCCTAAGACATCTTCTGCATGTGAATATTTTTGTAAATGTCCTTTTTTGGCTCGGGTTTTTTACCCATACACCAAAAGTTAAAATCTGAATCATTATTAAAAAGATCTCTCGTACTTGTGCAAGGGTCTCATTCACAGAGTCAAGGAAGTCCATCTGAAGCTTTGATTTCTTGTTGTCCTAAAATTCCTTTACTGTTATATGTTAATGAACCGATGTCAATTTGATTAACCAACTACGGAGTTAAATTGCAGATTACTACTACTTCTTTGAGCATGGAGACGCCTGCAAACTCGAAAGAAAATGCTGATAGAGGTTTAATGAAGAAGTTGAAAAGCTTTGATGGGCTTGCAATGTCTCTAGGAAATTGTGGGCCAGAAAGTGGAGAAGGTGGAGCAGAAGATACAATGTCGCAGAGGTTTCTTAAGCCTTTCTATTGTTAGGATGATTTTAGCTATTTATATACTTCACAAGGGTTATTAATTAATTGAACTAAAAGCTTGCCATTTCATCCAATTTTGGGTTTCTTCCATGTAAACGAACCTTTATTTTTGTGAAATAGCCTTGGCACAATTTCATATTTTATGACCTGATTAAACAGTGTGGAGACTGGAGGTTCTAGCAATGCAAGCGATGGACATTTAGCTACGGTGAGGAGATACTTTGTGGTCCTGTTTTTTCAATGTGATATTTAAACATAAATATGCCGATATAGGTTTTTGTTCTTAGTTAACATTTTATAAATGTAATGTATTATCTTCTGTTTAGGCAAAGAAAAAGAAAAAAAAAGGAAGCCTCCAGGGAACACCAACCACAGGTTAAGGTTCTCAAAACATATTGACATTTTTGCGTATATTCTTTGTTCTTAACTTCTTAAATCTCAAATTTTGACTGAAAAAAAAACAATTCTTACATTGCAGCATCTGCAAATTTGATTAAACAAAAAAGGTTCTTTCATTTCAGTCCACCTTTTTATTTTAAGATACATGTTTGTTCATCTCTACCTTCAGGCACGTATGAAAAGACTCAGACACAGGCCAATCCATCTTCTGAGAGGAAGGTGAAGCTAGAAAATGGGTGTGATAGTTTGTCTAATCCAGTTGTTGGACCTGTTGTTTTGCCTGCCATATCCAAGGCTTTAGAACTGACGAGCCATTCTGGAATAAATTTCGAGACAACACCTATAAATGGTCAACAGGCATATACAGCTGTGCTCTCTGAGCCCTGGTCACAGGTACTAAGATTTTCACAATGCTTCCTTTCTGTTGTTTACCTTGACACACTCGTTGAGATGGTTTTCAAATTTCGAAGCAAACACCTTCGTGCTTTCAGCATTTGTTTAGCAAATTCTATGTCTTGCTTTGTTGTTTGTTTTAAGAATGAGAAAGAAGTTAAACTGGAAAGGAGGAAACAATCGAATCGAGAATCGGCAAGGAGGTCAAGGTTGAGGAAACAGGTGCTCTAAGCATGCTTAGTACTTCTATTTTTCTATCCTTGTACTTAATGTTTGTGCCTTTGATATGACTGTTCAGGCTGAGGCTGAAGAGCTAGCCAGAAAGGTTGAATTACTGAGTGCAGAGAATCTGTCCATAAAATCTGAAATAAGTCAACTAGCGGAAAAATCTGAGAAACTTAAGCTACAAAATGCTTCACTCATGGTAAATCTTTGTCTCACTAGTTTCTGATTCGTAATTAAATAAAAAGTGATGGATATAATCAATCAGGGGAGACTCAACAAAACACAATCCAGCGGTAGAGAAGAATTACTGGTCGATAGTAAGAGAGTACAAGTTGTTTGTACAGAGAACTTGCTTTCAAGAGTTAGCAATTCAGATTCTGTCAGCAAAGAAGAATGTGAAATTTATCCGAAAAACTCGCATCAACTCTTGGATTCAAGTTTAAGAACAGATGCCGTTGCTGCTAGCTGATGAAGGGTCAGCCTCGTTTATGCAGTTTTAACATAATACAGGGGTAAAGCTTTTGCTAACAACATATTGCTGAGGGCAGGCTCGGCAGAGGCGACAAGTGAGCTCTAATTGTTGCTTTGATTTGGCTCTTTCATGCCGGATTGTTTTTTGTTTTATTGTTGTAATACTGGGCTGGCACTTGCAAAGTTATGTAAATTGATGACTTAAGAAATGAACTTGGTATTACTATGTGACAAAGATTACTACACTATTCTTCATGTCTATGCACTCTTTTCTGAACAAAGTTAGTCGAAAAGAAAAACATGAATTTTACGTGGAAACACTTGTCTTGAAAACTAATTACAGGAGAACTTTATCGGCTACGGGACTTACGCGGTATAAGTTCTGTTCTTTAGGTCAATTCTCTTGAGGACGTAATCTCGGGTCCATGTGCATACTGCATAGCATCTACTCTCATTCGTTCTTGGCTTTTGGTTTTCTTTCTAATCTCAATGCATTTCATCTAGGGGTTGGTAGAATCTCAATCGAACCGCGAGCCGTGGTTCGGTTCATGGTTTTAAATGCGAAAAATTGTTAGAATTTAATTGAACTCTGCGTCATGAAATTTGAAATTTTGGTTTCTGATGACAAATTGCTAATAATTTCAAAAGTTTAAGTTTGTAGAATCATTTATGTATTCCATTTCTTCTCGCGTCATAAGTCAATTTTTTTTTATTTCTTTACATTTGATTTTTTTTTTTAAACTATTTATTTCTTGACATTTATTAATTTTTTTTTTAAACTAAGTTAATTTTTTTGGTTTTTTTTAAGAATAATGACCAGTGGATCAAACACTTTCTAATTATTCAAATTTGACATGGAGATAGAAAAAAAATACTAAAGTGTTATGTAAAAGAAAATAAAAAAGTTACAGTAAAAAATAGAACTTACAAACGCAACACGAGTCAGGTTTCTTCGGTTCTGTAATCCATTAGGTGTTCTTTCTGATCCAAGAATTCGAATGCAAGCAGTAACAAAATGCCTTGTGTAAACATATGTTTGGAAATTAGAAGTGAAAACATAGGACATTTGAGAATAACATAGAGTATATACTCCTATTTCGAATAAATTTAATGAATCCAAAAGAAATTTATGCCTACCGTTACAAATAAAATAAATTTTTATTGGGCAAATCTCAAATTTTTATTGGGCAAATTTTAGTCTCCATGAGAAAAAAATCTAACTGTATTTTTCTAAATGGAAAAATATCAAAGTCAATAAAATATGAAATTCTCAGCTACTAACAAGACAAAGATAATGTGAATGCTTCAAATTAAAAAAATTCCACGACAGAAAACTTTTTAAGGACATTCTTTGACGGTTGATGCTAAAAAATATTAGAATAATTGAAGAATTGTGATATAATTTTTGTACCGAAACAAATCTTGATATTATCAATTATGACAACAAATAGAGGTTCATCTTGACAGCTAAGAAGTCCACTCAACCATGAAGGGGAACGAAGAATGCCAAATTGTCTTGCATTCGTTGGATACAAGTTGACCCCACATAGAAAGCCCAATAGAGGGCAAACTACAAAAAAATAAAATAAAATGGAAAGGCAATGGTGTTCCAAAACCAAGAAAAGTTGGCAAAGGGGAAAAAGAGAGGCATACTTAATCAACAAACAATATTTCTCCAACTTGCAAGGTGTCACCTTTTGTGGTTGACAGTCTTGACAGGGAAAATAGTAATCGCAACTCCGACAATCTTTAATTACATAGAATGGTAGACAAATGTAAGTTTAACAAGGAAAAGGATTGAAAATGCAATAGTGGAAGATAAAGATGATGTAGAAATCTCTCCTCACCAACCAAAAAGTTTGACAAATAATAAATTTTTCCTAGTTGTAAGGTATTTTGGAAAAGGTCGATATTAAGAGAATAAAGTTGCATGCACTCATGTTTTCGTGGAGAGATAAAAAACTACATATATTTGTAGGAAAAGTTAAAGCATGAAAAAGACTAGGGTGAATGAGAAATTACTACTAAATCAATGAGCAGCAGCCTCTGAAATTTTGTCGGGCTAAATCAATCAATTTTTTTAAATGGTTTACGGAAAACATGAACTTCAACATCCCAATATTCATTCATTTTCAGAAATATGTCTGCAATTTGTTTATTCGGCATAATCAGACAATTTTTTTTTTCAAAATACTATTAAAAAAGGACAAATTATGCAACAAACAAAACATACAATTCTATCAATATAGCAAACCACATACTTCTCAAAGTTTGAACAACAATATCTTGGTTAACATCTCAAATTGAGAAACTATACAAAATATATCACAACGATGGTCAACAATTTAAATGTGAACGGAGTTGATAGGAAAACTAAAATCGGTGCATAACCAAATTAAAACCAGTATCATTATAATGAAGATCATTAGTTTAGATGCAAAGAAGATCGATTGGAAAAATTGAATTTGGTACAAAACAAGATAAAAAAAAGGGTAATTATCGATTTGAACCCTGTACTATACACGTTTTTTCAATTCGGCCCCTGTACTAAAAAAACCGGCAAACCGAACCCTGTACTTTGATTCTATTATCAATTTTGACCTTCTATCAATAATTTCATTAAACCTTCATTGAAAAAACTAACAAACGATCTTAGATTCAGTTGAAATTTTTATCACATATTCACTACTTAATGAGAAGATAATCTGTAAATTTTTGTGATTTTTTAACACATGTTCCATTTATTAAAATTTTATTTTAGTATTTTATAAAAATATTATAATAAATCATACAAATTTTAGAAAATCACGAAACTTTTTCTATTATCTACCCATGATAGGTTGAACATGTGAAAAAGTTTTCAAATAAATCAAATATTGTTTGATATTTGTTTAAAAATTAATTTATAAAGTAAAGAAGAAAATGAGATTAATTTAAACAAATAACAAACGATATTGGATTTATTTGAAACTTTTTCTAGATGTTCCCCATATTATGGGTAGATAATAGAAAAATTTCCGTAATGTTTTAAAACTTGTATGATTTATTATAATATTTTTAAACAATACTAAAATAAAATTATAATAAATCGTAGATGTGTTAAAAAATCACAAAAATTCTCATATTATCTTCTCATTAAGTAATAAACATGTGGTAATAATTTCAATTGAATCTAAGATCGTTTGGTAGTTTTTTTAATGAGGGTTTTATGAAATTGTTGATAGAAGGTCAAAACTGATAACATAATCAAAGTACAGGGTTCGGTTTGCCGGTTTTTTTAGTACAGGGGCTGAATTGAAAAAACGTGTATAGTACAGGGTTCAAATCGATAATTTCCTTAAAAAAAACATATATTAATTACAAGAATGTCCAATGTTGAATAAGCAGTGAAATCACAAAAAAAAAAACATTGAGTAGAATATAAAAATACAAAGAGATAGGCTGATATAAATTAAAGATAAATTCTAAACATTGATTGGAAGACGTAAAGACAAAATTCACAAAAGCTTACCAGATTTGAACAAAAGACGACTAAGGAAAGGCACATCCAAGATTACTTCGCACTAGAAAAATCTATAACTAGGAAAATAAAAAATTAAGTTTTTTCTTTAAAGGAAATAAAAATTTCAATGGACACAAAAAAAAAAAGACGTAATCTCTAACAAATCAAAAGAAGCAGAGAACACAAAAAAATTTGAATGGCCTAAAAAAAAGTAATATGTGAATAAAGCAAGAGCAACATTACATAAAAAGACAACTTTTCAGATGACACGTACTAGAGAAGCTAAGAAGAACAACCACCACATGGAGCAAATAAACAGAATGCAGGAAAAAAAAAATTGCACATGAAAAAAAAAAGAGCAAACAAGATGTAAATGAACCTCCTATCCGCTAGGGGTGAGCAAAAATCGGATTGGACCGAAGAACTGGACTGGAACTGAAAATTTAGTTCAGTTCTGGTCGGTTTTGTAAATTAAATAATCAAAATTCAGTTTTTTTTAAGTAGAACCTGTAACACCCGGCATTTTTGCCATGTAATTGTTTCCCCGAATTGTATAAGTGGGACTACTATTATTTAAATACAATGTATGTTTTGGTTGAAATGATGGAATGTTTAAGGGAGGACCAATCTAATGACCAACTAACCAAAACAAGTCAATTTTGGTTAGAAGCCAATGGAAGGGTAAATGTGGAAGTAATTAAGGTAGGTGGAAGTGAGCCAATGGTTGAATGACATCTGGTAACTTGATGAAGAAGCTAAGTCCTTCCTCCTACGTGAAACTCTCACTTCTCATCTGTTTCTTCCCACTGCTCTTTGTTCTCTCTTCCTGGCGATTTTGACAAAGCACCAACACTTTGTTTCCTCTTTTTTCTTCTGTTTCCTTCAACCAAGGTAATCATCTACGGAAGTTATTGATTTTGGACAAGTTTAATGCGAGTTTTTACTGGGGTTTAGGGTTATTATTTCTGTGAAAACTCAATGTTTTGGATGAAAATACGTTAGTGTGTTTTCCTAAAGAGTTGAAATGAGCTTGCTGCATATTCTACAAGTTATTTGTTAGCATTTGCAGTTTGTTTAATTTCTCAACATTTCAGCAACAGATCCGAGCGTTCCAGGGACATTCGAGCATTCTACACTGCAGCAAACAGGTAAGTTCATAACCGTAGGTTGGCCCTTAAGGCCCTACATCACGGAGGTACTAGGTTTCCTGTTCTGACGGGTAGTTTTGGGTAGAAATGTTATAGCTTCTGTCCAGTTTGTGTTCTGAGTTGTCTGTGTTTTGCCTCACAATATGCCCTGTTATTTCTGATGACTGCTGTTATAGGTTCAGGCACTGAGAATGTCATGCATACACGTTTTACTAAAAATCCATGCAAAACCGATTTCTGTACACTGTTTGAAACTAATAAGATAAAATCCGATTGAAATGTACCAGGTTAAGTGCGAGACGGGGACTGGCCACAGAACTATTTACTGTTTACCGTTTACTGTACTGTATCCCTGAATGTGCTTGATAGTGCACCCTCCCCCTCCCCCACTTTTTGTCAGTTCCCCTACAAGCTCCACTTAATTCTACCGCCACTGTAACTTAATGCTCTGTACTGTCACCGTATTTATGAAAAACTGCATGCATAGCATTTTGCATCACTGCATTCTGATTATGTCCTTACTGAGTTTTAGACTCATAGGTGAACTCCCTGATGTAGGTACTGAACCTGAAACAGAGGACTTTGTTCCTCAAAATAATGATCTGATGTAACTGGTGGATCGAGCTCACAGGGTGGTTGCTGCAGATAGACATAATTCTGTTCTGAGGTTCAAGTTTTTAAAATGCAGTTTATATTGTAAAGTTTTATGAAATTCTGGTCCTTGTGTTAAAAGCCCTGTAGAAAACTTCTGTTTTGGGAGTTTCTGTAAATATATGTTAAGTTTTGTACTGTCTTTGAAATTTTGAAACAATGTATAGATTCTGTTTCAATGTTTAAACCCACTGTATTTGACAGTTAAGTTTGTATTCTAGAGTATTCTGTAATTTGTTTGAGATATTCTCTGATAATCTGTGCATGGATTGTCTCTGGTTTTGGAATAATCCATGCAGTTGTTTTCTTGATCTTCTGTTAGGTTTTCTAAACTTCTTCATGTTCCCATGCATTTTTAAAACCGTGTTTAGAATCGGGTTTGAGGTTTGAAGCCCTTATGCCTTCTGTTTGAAGTTTTCTGTTCTTATGACTTCCCGTTAAAGTTGTCAAGCTTTTGCCTTAAAAGCTGCATCTTCCGATTGCCTCCTTCTACCGATTTCGTTCACTGCCTGCATCCACCGGTGACGTCATCTCCTTCTACCGATTTCGTTCACTGCCTGCATCCACCGGTGACGTCATCTCCTTCTACCGATTTCGTTCACTGCCTGCATCCACCGGTGACGTCATCTCCTTCTACCGATTTCGTTCACTGCCTGCATCCACCGGTGACGTCATCCATCTTCCGGCTGACGTCATCTCCTTCTACCGATTTCGTTCACTGCCTGCATCCACCGGTGACGTCATCCATCTTCCGGCTGACGTCATCTCCTTCTACCGATTTCGTTCACTGCCTGCATCCACCGGTGACGTCATCTCCTTCTACCGATTTCGTTCACTGCCTGCATCCACCGGTGACGTCATCTCCTTCTACCGATTTCGTTCACTGCCTGCATCCACCGGTGACGTCATCTCCTTCTACCGATTTCGTTCACTGCCTGCATCCACCGGTGACGTCATCTCCTTCTACCGATTTCGTTCACTGCCTGCATCCACCGGTGACGTCATCCATCTTCCGGCTGACGTCATCTCCTTCTACCGATTTCGTTCACTGCCTGCATCCACCGGTGACGTCATCTCCTTCTACCGATTTCGTTCACTGCCTGCATCCACCGGTGACGTCATCTCCTTCTACCGATTTCGTTCACTGCCTGCATCCACCGGTGACGTCATCTCCTTCTACCGATTTCGTTCACTGCCTGCATCCACCGGTGACGTCATCCATCTTCCGGCTGACGTCATCTCCTTCTACCGATTTCGTTCACTGCCTGCATCCACCGGTGACGTCATCCATCTTCCGGCTGACGTCATCTCCTTCTACCGATTTCGTTCACTGCCTGCATCCACCGGTGACGTCATCCATCTTCCGGCTGACGTCATCTCCTTCTACCGAATTCGTTCACTGCCTGCATCCACCGGTGACGTCATCTCCTTCTACCGATTTCGTTCACTGCCTGCATCCACCGGTGACGTCATCCATCTTCCGCTGCATCCACCGGTGATGTCATCCATCTTCCGGCTGACGTCATCTCCTTCTACCGTTCGTTCACTGCCTGCATCCACCGGTGACGTCATCCATCTTCCGACTGACGTCATCTCCTTCTACCGATTTCGTTCACTGCATCTTCCGGCTGACGTCATCTCCTTCTATCGAATTCGTTCACTGCCTGCATCCACCGGTGATGTCATCCATCTTCCGGCTGACGTCATCTCCTTCTCCCGATTTCGTTTACTGTCTGATCCTACCGGTGAACTCAATTCTTGTTTATAGTTCACATCCACCGAAGCTCTTTTTATACCAAGTCTTCCGCCAGCCTGAATTCTTTTAAATTAAGTTCATTTCTGTTTTTCTGCTTCACCCAAGAACTCTCTCTCTTTCCCTGTAAATGTTTTCTGTTACTCACTGTAGTTTCTCCCTCTTTGTAAAGTTACATTTTTAGGGTTTGCGATGACAGTGCATGTTTCCTGTCATTCGATTCTGTTTCTCTGTAAATATTTTAAAGTATAATGTCCACTGTTTTGACCGCTCTGTTTAAAGAAAATAGTCACTGTTTTCCGTTATCTGTCCCGGAGTGATGGCTCTGATCCCGGGCCCCGATCGGGTTCGGTTTTGGGCTGTCACAGTTGTGGTATCAGAGAGATAAGGTTTTAAAACCGATTCTGTGAAATGTCTGACTGCACAACCCGCCACGTGAGATCGCTCCACCAACTGTAAGTGTCTAATGTTCTGTAAAAAATTTCTGTTTATTAAATTTAGTTATTTCGTTTATAGGATTATTTTAGAAATGGTGAGAAGACATCAAGATGAAGCAAGTGACAGCGCCAGAACCATTAATCGTTTAACCGAGCTGGTGGAGGTACAATCCCGAATGGTGGAACGCATGATGGCCAGAGAAGATGACAGAAACAATAACCATGGAAATAACAATCATGCTAATGCTCCACGTGACACCAGTGGAGATAGATTTCGACGACTTCAACCGCCGGCGTTTGATGGGCTATCTACGGACCCGACTCATGCTGAGGAATGGATCCGGCAGATCGAGCGTATGTTCAACTGCTCTGAAGTGGAAGAGAATAAGAAGGTTGTATGTGCCACCTTTCATCTCATCAAAAGCGCTGGATTTTGGTGGGACTCGGTGCAGTCCACTACCGTGGCACTGAGCTGGGAGGGATTTAAGAAGATCTTTTACGAGAAGTATTTTGACCACAGTGTGAGGAAGGAAAAGTTAGTTGAATTCTCTCAGCTACGACAATACGGGTCAGTGGCTGAATATGTTTAGAAGTTCGAGTCATTGTCTCGTTATGCACCTCACCTAGTGGCCACCGATGAGAATAAGGTACACCAGTTCATTCAAGGGCTGAAGATGGACTTATTATGCGCGATCGCAACCGGGGGTTTTGATGAGGCACCGTATACGAAGGTGGTGGCCAAGGCTTATCAGTTGGAAGCCTTACAAATAAAGTCTCAGAGACAGAGGGATTCAACAAGAGGGATTATTCGAATTATTCCTCAGCAGCAGCAATAACAACGGAGGGGCCAAAACCTGCAACCTCAACAGCAACAAAACAGGGGCATCAAAAGGCCCAATGAGACTCTCACTTACCAAGATAAGGGAAAGAGACCGATGGGAGCTCCTCAACTCACCATATGTCCACGGTGCCAGAAAAGCCACCAGGGCGAGTGCAGGTTTATCACTGGCGCTTGTTTTCGATGTGGCAAGGGAGGCCATCAAGTTCGGGATTGTCCAATGCCCGACACCAGAACAGGTCAAGCCGTGCCAAGAGTCTTTGCAATGATGGAGGATGTTGATGATGCTGATCAACACACAGCAATTATAGGTACAATTTCAGTATGTGATGCACCTGCCTATACCTTGTGGGATACGAGGGCCACACATTCGTTTGTGGCCATGGACTTCGTAATCAGACAAAAGTTTTGTAGTACGTCATCGGATCAGCCTTACAGCATTATGCTACCGTCCGAAGAGTTTATGCACTCCGAGCAGGTTGTACGGGGTGATATAGTGTCAGTAGGAGACCAGAAGTTGTACGCCAACCTTATCGTCATCGGTTTGAAAGGGTATGATGTCATTCTGGGGATGGATTGGCTGTTTAGACATCATGCCACCATCGACTGTAGGTCCGGGCTCGTGACTTTTAAGCGCCCGAACGAGGTAGAGTTCTCCTACCAGGCAGTACCAAAGAAACACAGTATGCCTGTTATATCCTCCTTGAAAGCTCAGCAGCTGATGAGGTCAGGATGTGTCGGATTTCTTGCCCACGTAGTAGATGTTCAGGGGCAAGGGGTGGTCGAACTTCAAGATATTCCGGTGGTTCGAAACTTCCCTGAGGTTTTCCTAGATGACCTACCGGGATTACCACCTGATCGTGAGATCGAATTCGAAATCGATGTTTATCCTGGTGCTGAACCGGTATCAAAGAATCCGTACCGTATGGCACCAGTGGAGCTGAAAGAGTTGAAGACTCAGCCGAAAGAACTAGTGGACAAGGGTTTTGTGCGCCCAAGTTTCTCTCCGTGGGGTGCTCCCGTCTTATTTGTTAAGAAGAAGGATGGGTCCCTACGGATGTGTATTGACTACCGTGAGCTGAACAAGTTGACCATCAGAAATAAGTACCCATTGCCAAGAATCGACGATTTGTTTGATCAGCTACAATGGGCTCGGGTATTTTCTAAGATTGACTTATGCTCCGGCTATTACCAGTTGAAGGTCAGAGCTGAAGATATTCCAAAGACTGCTTTCAGGACCCGATATGGACACTATGAGTTCTTGGTAATGTCGTTTGGATTAACCAATGCTCCTGCAGCATTTATGGACTTGATGAACAGAATATTCCAGGACTTTCTGGATAAATTTGTGATCGTATTTATCGACGACATCCTAGTGTATTCTAGAAGTGAAGCCGAACATGAGGAGCACTTGACTATTGTACTGTCAGTCCTAAACAACATCAGTTATATGCCAAGTTATCAAAGTGTGAATTCTGGCTGAACAGAATTAATTTCCTTGGCCACGTGGTGTCGGCTGAAGGAGTATCTGTGGACCCGGCCAAGATTGAGGCTGTAAGAGACTGGCTAAGGCCGAGGAATGCAAGCGAGGTGCGGAGCTTTATCAGACTAGCTGGTTATTACAGGAAATTCATCAAGGGGTTTTCTGTGATAACGAAGCCTATGACCAGCTTAACGAAGAAGGAAATTAAGTTCAAGTGGTCTGAAGCATGTGAGATGAGCTTTCAGACGCTTAAGCAGAAATTAACCACAGCTCCTCTGTTAGTATTGCCAGTTGAAGACGGCAAATTCAGCGTATACTGTGATGCGTCAAAGATTGGTTTGGGATGTGTACTAATGCAGGAAGGGAAAGTGGTAGCATACGCATCCAGACAATTAAAGGGCCATGAAGAAAACTACCCTACTCACGACCTGGAGTTAGCGGCAGTTGTATTTGCGCTGAAGGTATGGAGACATCACCTGTATGGACTATCATGTGAGGTGTTTTCTGACCACAAGAGTTTGAAGTACCTCTTTACTCAGAAGGAGTTGAATATGAGGCAGAGGCGGTGGTTGGAATTTGTGAAAGACTATGATGTTGAAATTAAATACCATCTGGTAAGGCTAATGTGGTAGCTGATGCACTGAGCAGGATGCCAGCTACTATGCAACCAGTTATGTCGGCCGTATCGATGCCCTTGAGGACGGAGATACAGAAGTTCGATATGGAGATAGTTTCTAGGCTATCGGCCATACTAGCAGACTTAACCCTACGGCCCACCGTCCTGGACCGCATTAAGGAAGCCCAGAAGACCAATTCAAAGGAGATGGCTGATATGGTGAGCAAAGTACCAATGGCTTCTTCCGATTTCAGTTATTCGGGAGATGGAGTTCTGAAGTTCAAAAACAAATGGTATGTTCCGAAAGACGAAGAGCTACGGAAGCGCATCTTGTCGGAAGCCCATTCATCTTCTTTCTCTGTGCATCCTGGAAGCACAAAGATGTATCAGGACTTGAAACTTCACTTCTGGTGGCCAAATATGAAGAATGAAGTGGCCAAGTATGTGGAGTCTTGTATGATATGTCAACAAGTCAAAGCTGAACATCAACGATCAAGTGGTGCGCTTCAGCCTCTTCCGATTCCCGAATGGAAGTGGGAAAACATCACAATGGACTTTGTTGTTGGCCTTCCAAGAACAGCTAAAGGCCACAATAGCATATGGGTCATAGTGGACAGATTGACGAAGTCGGCCCATTTTCTACCTGTGAAGACAACGTACTCCATGGATCAGTACGCGGAACTGTACATCAGTGAGATTGTTAAGCTGCATGGTATTCCGGTGTCGATTGTTTCAGACCGGGATCCTAGATTCACTTCCAGGTTTTGGAAAAGCTTGCAAAGCTCCTTGGGCACTAGATTGGACTTCAGCACGGCGTTTCACCCACAGACAGACGGGCAATCTGAAAGAACGATTCAGACATTGGAAGATATGTTAAGGGCGTGCGTGCTGGAACTTAATGCTCCTTGGAGTAGATACTTGCCACTCGTGGAGTTTGCCTACAACAATAGCTATCAGGCTACAATTGGCATGGCTCCCTATGAGGCTCTTTATGGCAGGAAGTGTAGATCCCCGTTGTGTTGGGATGAGGTCGGAGAAACCAAACTTATCGGCCCTGAGATATTACAGTAGATGTCCGAGGTGATAACCGCTATCAAACAACAAATTCAAACTGCTCAGAGTCGACAGAAAAGCTACGCAGATCACAGGAGAAGAGAATTGGAGTTTTCTGAAGGGGATGAAGTGTTCTTGAAAGTGTCACCTTTCAAGGGCGTGATGAGATTTGGCAAGAAAGGGAAGCTAAGCCCAAGATTTGTTGGGCCTTTCCCCATTGTGAAGAAAATTGGGAGCATGGCCTACAGACTACAGCTACCAGCGTCAATGGATGGAGTTCATAATGTTTTTCATGTTTCGATGCTGAGAAAATGTGTACGAGATCCAACTCAGATCGTGAAACAGGTGGACTTTGATATCATGCCGACACTGACGTATGAAGAAAGGCCCATACAGATATTGGATATGTCACTCAAAGTGTTACGTAACCGTGTGGTGCCATTGGTGAAAATTTTGTGGCGCAATCATAATGTGGAAGAAGCCACGTGGGAAAGATAAGCAGATGTTAAAGCCCAATATCCGGAGCTATTCGCTTAGACAAATTTTGGGGACAAAATTTCTGTTAAGGTGGGTGGAATGTAACACCCGGCATTTTTTCCATGTAATTGTTTCCCCGAATTGTATAAGTGGGACTACTATTATTTAAATACAATGTATGTTTTAGTTGAAATGATGGAATGTTTAAGGGAGGACCAATCTAATGACCAACTAACCAAAACAAGTCAATTTTGGTTAAAATCCAATGGAAGGGTAAATGTGGAAGTAATTAAGGTAGGTGGAAGTGAGCCAATGGTTGAATGACATCTGGCAACTTGATGAAGAAGCTAAGTCCTTCCTCCTACGTGAAACTCTCACTTCTCATATGTTTCTTCCCACTGCTTTTTGTTCTCTCTTCCTGGCGATTTTGACAAAGCACCAACACTTTGTTTCCTCGTTTTTCTTCTGTTTCCTTCAACCAAGGTAATCATCTACAGAAGTTATTGATTTTGGACAAGTTTAATGCGAGTTTTCACTGGGGTTTAGGGTTATTATTTCTGTGAAAACTCACTGTTTTGGATGAAAATACGTTAGTGTGTTTTCCTAAAGAGTTGAAATGAGCTTGCTGCATATTCTACAAGTTATTTGTTAGCATTTGCAGCTTGTTTAATTTCTCAACATTTCAGCAACAGATCCGAGCGTTCCAGGGACATTCGAGCATTCTACACTGCAGCAAACAGGTAAGTTCATAACCGTAGGTTGGCCCTTAAGGCCCTACATCACGGAGGTACTAGGTTTCCTGTTCTGACGGGTAGTTTTGGGTAGAAATGGTATAGCTTCTGTCCAGTTTGTGTTCTGAGTTGTCTGTGTTCTGCCTCACAATATGCCCTGTTATTTCTGATGACTGCTGTTATAGGTTCAGGCACTGAGAATGTCATGCATACACGTTTTACTAAAAATCCAAGCAAAATCGATTTCTGTACACTGTTTGAAACTAATAAGATAAAATCCGACTGAAATGTACCAGGTTAAGTGCGAGACGGGGACTGGCCACAGAACTGTTTACTGTTTACCGTTTACTGTACTGTATCCCTGAATGTGCCTGATAGTGCACCCTCCCCCTCCCCCACTTTTTGTCAGTTCCCCTACAAGCTCCACTTAATTCTACTGCCACTGTAACTTAATGCTCTGTACTGTCACCGTATTTCTGAAAAACTGCATGCATAGCATTTTGCATCACTGCATTCTGATTATGTCCTTACTGAGTTTTAGACTCATAGGTGAACTCCCTGATGTAAGTATTGAACCTGAAACCGAGGACTTTGTTCCTCAAAATGTTGATCTGATGTAACTGGTGGATCGAGCTCACAGGGTGGTTGCTGCAGATAGACATAATTCTGTTCTGAGGTTCAAGTTTTTAAAATGCAGTTTATATTGTAAAGTTTTATGAAATTCTGGTCCTTGTGTTAAAAGCCCTGTAGAAAACTTCTGTTTTGGGAGTTTCTGTAAATATATGTTAAGTTTTGTACTGTCTTTGAAATTTTGAAACAATGTATAGATTCTGTTTCAATGTTTAAACCCGCTGTATTTGACAGTTAAGTTTGTATTCTAGAGTATTCTGGAATTTGTTTGGGATATTCTCTGATAATCTGTGCATGGATTGTCTCTGGTTTTGGAATAATCCATGCAGTTGTTTTCTTGATCTTCTGTTAGGTTTTCTAACTTCTGTCATGTTCCCATGCATGTTTTAAAACCGTGTTTAGAATCGGGTTTGAGGTTTGAAGCCCTTATGCCTTCTGTTTGAAGTTTTCTGTTCTTATGACTTCCCGTTAAAGTTGTCAAGCTTTTGCCTTAAAAGCTGCATCTTCCGATTTCGTTCACTGCCTGTATCCACCGGTGACGTCATCCATCTTCCGGCTGACGTCATCTCCTTCTACCGATTTCGTTCACTGGCTGCATCCACCGGTGACGTCATCCATCTTCCGGCTGACGTCATCTCCTTCTACTGATTTCGTTCACTGCCTACATCAACCGGTGACGTCATCCATCTTCCGGCTGACGTCATCTCCTTCTACCGATTTCGTTCACTGCCTGCATCCACCGGTGACGTCATCCATCTTCCGGCTGACGTCATCTCCTTCTACCGAATTCGTTCACTGCCTGCATCCACCGGTGACGTCATCCATCTTTCGGCTGACGTCATCTCCTTCTACCGATTTCGTTTACTGTCTGTTCCTACCGGTGAACTCAATTCTTGTTTATAGTTCACATCCACCGAAGCTCTTTTTATACCAAGTCTTCCGCCAGCCTGAATTCTTTTAAATTAAGTTCATTTCTGTTTTTCTGCTTCACCCGAGAACTCTCTCTCTTTCCCTGTAAATGTTTTTTGTTACTCACTGTAGTTTCTCCCTCTCTGTAAAGTTACGTTTTTAGGGTTTGCGATAACAGTGCATGTTTCCTGTCATTCGATTCTGTTTCTCTGTAAATATTTTAAAAGTATAATGTCCACTGTTTTAACAGATCTGTTTAAAGAAAATAGTCACTGTTTTCCGTTATCTGTCCCGGAGTGATGGCTCTGATCCCGGGCCCCGATCGGGTTTTGTTTTTGGCTGTCACAGAACCGAAAAATGCGGTTCGGTTTTCGGGATTAATGATGCAAAATCGAATTTTCTACCCAGAACCGGATTTTCTACCCTAAGCCCTAAGCTGAAGCTCTGCTCGACTGCTCTGCTCCTGCCTCTCACAGTCTCACTTCGCTCCTTCAGTTCGCTCCGCATTTCGCCGTCGTCGACGCCCAACCAGGCAACCACTCAGTCTCTGTCTCTCTCTGCTCGCACTCGCAGTCGCCCGACGCCAAACCACAGAGCAATTTTGGTTCGCTCCTTCAGTTTGCGCTCCCTGCTCGATTCCAATTCGCGCTCGGCTCTCCTCTGTAAGACTATCCTTTAATAGCTCTGGTATTTGGCTACTGGCAGGAAAATAATCGGAGCCACTAATCCTTCTGAATATGCTCCTGGAACCATTGTTGGTGACTATGCTGTTGAGATTGACAGGTAACATGCTCCGTCCGTCTTCTTTTCATGTGATTCTTAAATTTTTCTATGTAAATTTTTCATTCAACATGGACTATCCTAAATTTCTCTGTTTTCAGTGAATTAGATTAGGAAAATGCATATTTTAATATTTTCAATTCTAGATAACCAAAAATGAGACTTAACAGCTACGCAGGCTTTTTGGTGTAAATGAGTTTTTTTCTTTTCTTGTTCTAATGCTTGCTATTATCACTTCACATTTCCATTTCAATAAGATAGTGGGTTCTGATAACCCGAGCAAATAGTGATTTATTACTACCAATTAAAAGTCTAGGATTTTCTGTTGATATAAATTTCATGGCTTACCACGCAGAAATGTAATTCATGGAAGTAATTATGTCGAGAGTGCAAGGAAGAAAATCTGCCTTTGGTTCCCAGAAGGGACTGTCAGCTGGCAGACAAGCCTTCATTCATGGATCTACGAGTAAAGAAAGTGTTAGCTGCAAGAGCCTCATCAATTACACACTTTCGCCAGCTTCTAATGACTACTTTTCCATGTTGGTCACTCCTTAAATATGCGGAGTTGTAGAAGTTTTTATCATAAGTTTTTGATGTAAAGCTAAGGAAGCTAGTTTAAATTACAGTAGTCTAGTTTCCTTCAGCTTCAGGTATACTTTCTAATACAGGCCTCCATCCTTTATCGTCAAAGTCGTCTCTGAAACTATTATCAAAGGCCCATGACTTTGAAACTATTATATTATTTCATAATATAAACTACATGTCTTCTCCACCTGTGTTCTTCAGTTTGAAGCTGCGAAATCATTTCATCAGCTGAAAAAACTCCATTATTTAGTATCTTTTGCAATTCTTGCTTTGTGAACACCAGTTTACAATAAATATAAAACACTCTTGTCTACTTATAGAATACAAAATAGAGAGAATTTTTTTAATTTAAAAAAAATGGGAAAATCGGAACCGGATTAGAACTGGAACCGAAATTCGGTTCCGGTTCTGGTCCGGTCCTTAAAAAAATAAAAACAGTCCCGGTCTTAAAATTTAAAAACCGAATTTTATTATTTCGGCTCAAATCTTCTTCAAAACCGGACCGGACCGGTTTTTGCTCACCCCTACTATCCGCAATGAGAAACCAATCATACAAAGCCAACCGTTAAGAAATCGAGAGTATGAATTTTGATGTACACAATGAAGTTCAATGCCATCAAAACACGAACTCAATGGAACAAACTGATAAAATCTCTGCTTTTTTTTTTTTAATAAATCAAGCAATTTTAAGCAACTATCTAAAAAAGAGACATCCATAAACCACTGCAAAAGAAACTATAATTTAGAGCAAGCGTAGAAAAAAATTAGTTGATGGAAAAACAAAAAATTCAAAATAAATTTAGCACATTCTTTTCTCAGGGAAATATAGTTCAATCATAATAGACAATTTTTATCTTGGTCGGCAAGGGCTTTTAAATGGATTTGGCTCTAGTTAGAGGAAAACGAGAATTAAAGGGTAAACAATTAAATTAATTATTTCAAGAATGAAAATATAGAGAATAGAACCAAAAATATTGATCACTCAATGGAATCAACCACTCAAGGATTTGAATATTTGAGCCAAAAACTCATATAAGAGATGTAGTTTACATGAGAATGTGATTGGAATAATTGATTTTGTGATGTTACGTAATTGAGTAATTGTGACAGCCCGGAACCGGATCCCGATCTGAATCCGAGAGCCAAGCCGTCACTCCGGACATTTAACGGAAAACGGTGACTATTTTTTTTTTTATCAAAACAGACTGAACATTTACAAAACTATACACAGAGGGAGAGAAGATATTCTCAGGTTTGAAAGCAAAACGGGTTTCAATGAAGGATGACAGAAGAAAACTGAAATGCAGGAATGTAGACGGAGAACAATTAGGAATCAAAATACAACAAAGTGACAGAAGGAAAGCAGGAAGACAGGGATATTAAAGAGAATCTTAAGCTGGAGAAGAAACATACTGTGGAAGGCTACAGTGTATATCAGAAACCATAGACAATCGGGGATGAATAATAGAAGAGAAAAAGGTAAAAACAGAAAACAGAAATGGACGATAAACATAGAAACAGAATAAAACAGGAAGACGTAGTCGGAAGACTTAGTTTAAAAACCAATAAAATACTGTTGGACGGAAGATGTGAGCTGACGTCAGGCGGAAGATGCATTTGCAAAGACAGAAGTAAGGATGACGTCAAGCGGAAAATTAAAGCTATCGGTAGATTCAGATACGACAAAAGACGAACAGTATTCAGCGGAAGAGGCTGAGTAAAACTGGGCGGAAGAGGTGGTGACGTCAGCCGGAAGATGGGTGACGTCAGGCGGAGGATACAGACAGCAGACGGAATTCGGATGAGGTGATGACGTCAGTCGGAAGATGGATGACGTCAACCGAAAGATACAGACAGTAGATGAGATCGGATGAGGTGATGATGTCAGCCGGAAGATGGATGACGTCAACCGGAAGATACAGACAGCAGATGAGATCAGATGAGGTGATGACGTCAACCGGAAGATACAGACAGCAGATGAGATCAGATGAGGTGATGACGTCAGCCGGAAGATGGGCGACGTCAACCTAAAGATACAGACAGAAACTGTAAATAAACTGGGCGGAAGACGAAATTTTAAGGGCAACGGTGGATGAAACTTCCAAAGGCAGCAAAACAAGCGGGCAGCGGGCAGCGATGGATGAAATCGGAAGATGTAGTTTTTAAGGCAAATTTACAACTTTTGACAGGAAAATATATAGACAGAGAGCTTAAAACAGAAGACATAGAAGTCCCAGATTTCTCGAACCACATCAAAACATGGATCTCAAACACAACAGAGAACATGACAGAAACTCAAGGAAATTCACTCTACATAAAAGTTCTAAAACTAGAGATCATTCATGCATAAGCTAACAGAAAATATTCCAAACCATTTCAGAATACTTCAAAACATCATTCAACTGTCAAATACAGCACAAACAGAAAGCATGAAAGTTATAAACCTTCAATGCCCGAATCTACACAAGGATGTAGAGCACACTTTACAATTAGCAGATTCAAAGGAAACAGACTGCATGGATAGTTCCAAAACCAGAAGTCATCCACGCACAAACTAACAGATAATACTCCAAACAATTTCAGAATATTCAGAACATGAATTCAACTGTCAAATACAACAGTTTTTAAAACTTAGACGTCAAAATCTGTACATTATTTTAAAATCTGAGGATCAGTACAGAACCTAACATATATTTGCAGAATCTACCAAAAGAAGAGTTTTTACAGAATTTTTACAACACCACCAGAACTTCCAGAAGACTTTACAGATATAGACATTACAGAAAACTTAAACCTTGGGTCAGAATTTGTTGGCTGCAGTAACCACACCCCCATGAGCTCGATCCACCAACCACCTATTAATCAGACTGAGGCACGAAGTCCACATTTTCAGGTTCAGTACCTACATCGGGGAGTTCACCTATGAGTTTAAAACTCAGTAAGAACATAATAAATATGCAGTGATGCAAAATGCTATGCATGAACTTTCAGAAATACAGTGACAGTACAGAACATTACGTTTCAGTGGCAGAGGGGTATAAGTGGGGCTTATAGGGGAACTGGCGAACAGTAGGTGCACTATCAGACACAACAGTTATACGGTACAGTACAGAAACAGATCTGGGATCCAGTCCCCGTCCCACACTGAACCGATACATTTCAGTCATATTTTATCTTGCTTAGCTTCAAACCGTGTACAGAAAACAGTTTTGCATGAACTTTCGGTGAAAACGTGTATGCATGAGCATTTACTGTGTCTGAACTTACAATACCAGACGACAGAAATAACAGAACAGAATATTTTATGAAGTAGAACATAAACAACTCAGAACATGAACTATAACCTTTCTACCCAGACAACCCGACAGAACTGAAAAACGTAGTACCTCCGCGATGTAGGGCCTTAAGGGCCAACCTACAGATATGAACTTACCTGTTTGCTGTAGAGTTGATGTTCTTGATCGTCTCGGTTTCAGTAGTTTGTGAACCTAAAACGTGATTATACGGTCATTAACCCTAAACTTCTCAAAAATCAGTAAATAGTGTAGTTAAAGTTGTTAACTACCGACGGAAATTACCTTCACTGAAGAAAATAGAAGAATGCAGGAGAAACAAAGTGTGAAACTTTGTTTCAGTCGCCTGGAAGAGAAGAATAGAGAGAAGGAAGGGAGGAAGCAGAGAAGTGAAATGAAGATTTCACGTAGGAGGAAGAACATGGCTTCTTCAACAAGTTGCCAAGTGTCAATCATCCATTGGCTTTCTCCCACCAACCTTAATTCCTTCAAAATTTACCCTTCCATTGGTTCTTGACTAAATTTGTTAAATAAATTCTTCAACCTGGTTTGTTTTTCATTAAACTCTCCAACAATTCATTAAAACATACATCAGATTTTATATAAAAATTCATCCCGCCAACTAATCCGGAGAAATAATTACAAGGGCAAAAAATGCCGGGTGTTACAATAATGTTGTGTCCACCTAAATGTAAATGTGGACATCATCTCCAACTCAAAGTACACCAGCCTTGAGTCCACCCATTTAAGATGACTTCAAATCTTTCATTCAGCAAAAGCTCCCTCAACTTCAAATATGAAGTTTTACCTCGTTCTTCAATGTCTTGCCTTCCTCTTTGTTGATTTAATTTGTGTGTTTTATTTTTTACTATAGATTAACTTCTTTGTTATCGAAAAAGCAAAGTATCAAACTTTATATTTGATGCTTAAGTGTTACCAATTAGTTTATTCAACGTTAAGCGTAATTATTATAATGGTAAAAGAGTGATTGTCTGAATAATAAATTGCTTCTTCTCATACGTGATGAACGGTAACTTGAATTCACAAATCTAGTTGGATAACATACAATTGTTAACTTTAGTAGAAAATTTGGTATTTAAATAATTAATTATATGAAATATTTTATACAAATGAGTTAATAAATGATTAACTAATACAAATGTTCAGACAGAGAAATGGAAAGGAAAGATCGGGCGGGGCTCCATCCCCAGAATAGTTAAAATCCTTGAACTACGCACCATCTTACAGAAACGACGCCGTTGTTTCAAACAAAAGCAAAGCGACAACCATCTGCAAATTGAAATTTCTGTAAAGCTGCCATGTCTATGAAATACAAGAGGTTTGGGTGAGGAAGAAGAAGAGGGTTTCAAATAGAGCCAAAGCATTAATGAGCACAGTAAACGAAACAAATCTGTAGCGGGTACATTTTGATTCTCTCTCTAAACGAGGAGACGGAAAAAACGTTGCAGACATCACAAAACCGGAGCAGTGAATCTTTTGTCATTTTCCTTTACGTATAGACTAAATCCAACAACATTGTTTGTCAGACTAAAATATTATCTTTACGACCATGAAAAACAAGAGTTCTTCGAGTTTCAGACAAGCAAACGGCAATGGCGTTCAAATCTTCCTGATCCATCATAATATTAGTGATAAACCAGATTAACATACAACTAATCTATGTAATGACAGGGAGGAAGTAAAATAACTCAACTGATTCACCCAGGTTCTCATCTCACAGATTGCCTGTGCCTTCACCTGATAAAAAATAAAAAATGAAAAAACAGAAAAGATGCAAGGGGAAGACTCTAATGGTTAGTGCAGTAGAATAAAAGAATAAGCAGAGCTCCCTTCACTCCAATGACTGAAAGAAAAGGGTAGCCTCGTCTCCCAACGCATGCGAACCCTAGAACGCCAACTTCTTCTCCAAAATGACAGACGAGGGTTTTCATGAGCTAGCAGACATGGTCCACCCTTACCTATTTTTCAGAAATGAAGAGAAGAGAGCTCCACTTTCACTTCCTCATAACCATAACCCATTACATACATAAATCGCATACACACATACACATATATGTCAGCATGTAGGTATAGGGTTTGCAGAGGTAGGTTTAGGGTATGTAGGAGAGAAGAGAGATAGAAGTGGGACGGTCGAGGTGGGATGATTGTTATATAGTGTTGGAAAGTTAGAGGTGGATCTCTTCCAGGACTTATTCAAGCCGTTGATTACAATATAGTTAATCAAGAATCTTTGGTAATGCGATTTTTGGAAGTGGAATTTATGGCAAGATGCTTACTTGTTTGCTCCAACTAGATATTAAATAGTGCTGATTAAAGTAAGAATCATTTGTTTCTTTGGTTAGGATTTTAATGTGTAGTTGGTCTAAAATAGATTAGAATATGATCTCGTATTTAATTGGATGACGCAAAACCTATTGCTTTAAAGCAATGTTTCGAATGCATTCTAATATTAAATATGGCGCGTATTTTAATATAACTATGTATTTAATTGGCCGATGTGAAACTTATTGCTTTACGTAATGTTATTTTTACATTTTAATTTATATTCACGTGAAGCTGTAATTAAAAAATATATGAAAATCGATGTTGATTATAATGTCTAAATATTAAATAGGTTGAGGGTTGATCTGACAGAATCAAGAGTACTGTTATGTTTACACTTTAATTTTATATTTTAATCTTATACTCTGTCTGTGACATTTATGTGTCATTTTGTTAATCATTTATGCAATCTATTATTTTAAATATTTATATTTACCATAATAATTCATCAATCAGTAGATAAGTGACACGTAAACACCACATCATAGTATGAGATTAAATAGCAAAATTAGAATGTAAATATAGTATTATTTAAAAATGAATTAAAGAAGTGATGTTCATTATCAATACATGAAATATAATAAAGTAAAATGCAATTTAGATTATAATATTTTAAGTCATTTAAATATTAGACATTATGCTATTTTTTTAAAATAAAAATAACCTTCATTTTTCAACTACATGTAATTTGAACCTTCTTATGAACCATCTATTTAGTTTAACACGTGCATACCATGTTTTTCATTAGCGTTTTAATTTAATTTCACTCTATTGATTTTTCTCTTGCAATTTCAAACTTTGTTAATAGATTGAAAAATTTTGAAATCTAGTTAGAAATCGTCAGAGAAGTTAGACATCGAGCTAAAACATCTATTAAATGAAAAAATATTTACCTATTTTAACAAATAAATTGATAATATTAATAATTAAAAATAAAAATTCCTTTTATAAAAAAAAAATAATTTAATATCAAATATATAAATGATATTAAAAGTTAAGGTTTAAATTATATCTTCGTTGTTATAAAAATCTGCATCAAAGTAAGTAATTTAATGAGTAATTTAATGCGGAAATGAAGAACACTTATTTTATGTGTGATTCGCTGATTGTGGGCTGTGAGCTGACATCTTCAACTCACTTTAGTCTTTTCTGGGGAATGACGTTTCTCTTTTTGATCAAATTAATAATTAAAAATTGTATTTAATTGATCAAATTATATTTTCAAGTTTAAATATAATTTTTTTTAAAAAAATCTTCAAATTATTAACTCTAATTCAAACAAAACAAATTTTAAACTATAAAATATCTAACAAAAAAAATCTCTAACGGTCGACCGATATTCCCCGTTCTGTAATTTACACATAGAATTTAGAATGGTCCCTTGTTCTAAAGAGGGCATAGATTACCTTCTTTATTTTATAAATTAATTTAAAAAAATTTTACCACATGTTCACCACATTATGAATAGATAATCTGAAAATATTGTAATTTTATAACATTTGTGTGATTTATTATAAGTTTTTTATAAAATAATTAACTAAACTTACAATATATCGTACAAATATTATAAAATCACGAAAATTTACAAATTATATTCCTATGATGTAATGAACATGTAATAAATTTTTTAAGTAAATTGAATACCGTTTGTTATTTTTTAAAATTAATTTTACAAAATAACAAACGATATTCAATTTACTTGAAATTTTTACCACATGTTCAACACATCATGAGAATATAATATCAAAATTTTCGTGATTTTATAATATATGTACAATATATTATAATTTTAGTTATTTATTTTATAAAAAAATTATAATAAATTATACAAGTGTTATTATATCACAAAAATTTTTAAATTATCTTTCAATGATGTGGTGAAAATGTAGTAAATATTTCAAGTAAATTGAATATCGTTTGATATTTTGGTAAATTAATTTATAAAATAAAGAAAGTAATATATGCCCCCTTCAGAACGGCGGACCGTTCTAAAAACAACGGTCCCCCGTTCTACGTGTAAAATACAGAACGAGGGGATATCGGTCAACCGTCAGAGATTTTTTATTTAAGTTTTTTATAGTTTAAGGTTTGTTTTATTAGGGTTAATACTTTGAATATTTAAAAAAAAAAAAAAAAAAAAACTATACTTTGAGGGTGAAAATGATTTTAACCCTAAATTTTATTACATCGATTAAATTTGATAAATTAAAGGGTTAAAATCATTTTAACCCTCAAAGTATGCTATTTTTTTTAAAAAAAACTCTCATAGTATTAACCATAATAAAACTGTAACGCCCCGAATTATATAAACCCGGTTCGTTACTAAAAATACTGAAGTAAACCATGACATTTTGGGTAAATTTTAAAACTTCATTCAACGGTAAAAATTTGACTTTGAAATAATGTCAAAACTTGCAGCGAAAAATCATTTGTATAAAACAACATTTATTTATTAATTAAAACATTAAAGTGTAACACCCGGCATTTTTACCTATGTAATTTCTCCCCGAATCATTATGTGGGATTAATTTGGTATTAATACAATAAACGTTTTGTTGGAAACCAAATCGATGGAAATTATATATAGATACATATAAGTATGTATATTTGGATAAAGAGATAAAAACCAAACTAATGTATGAGTAAACGAAACCATTAGTTATGTAACACCCGACAATCCCGGCCAGGTGATCTTCTTAACTGAATTAACTGTCACCTTTATTTTTAGTCCTTTGATTGAATTTACTACCAAGGCTTATTGATCGTTAATTGTGTGGTGGCAGAGTTGTAATTATGAGAGATTGCAATTGGTATAAATAGAAAATGGAAACCTTAAACCTCACTGTAGCCGACACATTCACTCTCGGCGATTTTCCTCTCCTTTCCAGAGCTCTCTTTTCAGCCAGCTGCAGCTCCTTTCGGCGACCGATTCTTCAGTCTCAACCCCGATGAATTTACACCCTAGGTAAGACTCGATAATGTAGTTGCTGGTTAACCATTTTGAGCTCTGTCTTTCAGCTAAGCTCTTATAGTTTCGGATTCTTCAATGACAGAGTTATTTTAGTGACATTTTAATCCGCATTTAGTAATGACTTTTCGATTCGAATATGGATATTAAGATAATCGACTGTGTACAGTTACTAGGTTGAATCTGATTATTTAGGACCTGGAATCTGAATCCACACACACAAGGTGCTGACTAGAGAAACTAGAAGTACAAATGTGTTAGATTCTAGGATAACTATTGGTTAGGACTTTTAGGATTTTGTTTAACTCCGTAATGTGAAATGTTCTAGGTGAAGAAGATTACAGAGAAGTGCTCCAGATTGCTAAGGAAACCAGGTAAGTGAATGTGTAGGATACCCGGCCATTAGAGCCCTACATCACAAGGGTACTAGTTAGAAGCTGATTTTTGATGTTTAAAAAGTATCTAAGCTTTTATCTGTTAGTCACGATACTTGAACTGTAAGAATGATCCTTACTAGATGTATGACCTGTTCAGTAGAATGATGAGCTAAAAGTATCCCTACTCATGCATCACGAATGTTTCTCAAGCACATGAAAATGTTTTAACTGCATGATTTCTCTCATGATTAAACGTGAATATAAAACCTATGCAACATGGATTATGAGGGGGTTGGAGGTGGTTTGGCGTATGTCACTGCCCAAAAGAGGGACCAAGAATACGACCCGCAAGGGACTATGTACACTTTCACTGTTGAACCCCCTTTACCGGCACAAATCCTCTCTTAATCCATACAATGTAAATGATGAATATGAATGATGAATATGAACATGAATATGAACAAGAACAAGAAAAGATTCATGAGCATGCGTTTCTTTAAACTGTGCATTCATGCATATGTGTTAGCATCGCATTCCTTACTAAGCATTAGGCTTATAGTTTAAACCTTATGATGTAGGTGAAGAATTAACATGTGAGGATTCCAAATTCAATGAGGAAGTCTAAGGCTGGTTGCTGGATGGTGCTCAGGGTGACTGTGCGTGGCTGGAAAAGGCGATTATGACCCGTGGTTACTGCTCATGTGATGTCAGTTAGGATTATGAAAACGGAGGTTAAAATAGGACAAGTTTTCTTATGTCATTAGATACTAGAATATGACTGATACAATTTCTAAGTAGGATGGGGTTTCTCTTAAGAGCGTTATATTTTCAGATATTACCTGTTTTAGCTTCTGAGCTCGGGAATGATTTTGAGAATTTATATGTATGCGATGGTCTGTTTTAATGAAGTCTTCCGCTATGTATACTCAGATAGAGTTTATGTTAAGTCAGAGCAGGATTATATTGCCATGACGAGAGTGTGTAAAATTTGGATGTCCTCTATGGTAAATGTCAAAGGTGTTTGCCCACCGATGGATGTTTTCTGTCAGTAGAAGTCGTTTAGCAAGTTAGGGTCTCCTGTCTTTAGGGTAAAGTCTATCGGATGATGTGAGTAGTGTTGTTTGATCGGATGAGTAAATCATCCGGCTGACGTCATTGACAGAAGTAGTTTAAAACTTTGTCGTTTTGTGACCGGATGATGTTGTTTATCCTACCGGATGATGTTGTTTATCCTATCGGATGATGTTGTTATTTCATCGGATGAGTGTATATAGGTTTTGTCGTCTAGCGATCGGATGGAGTCTTAATGTGTCACGTGAGACACGCATGTCAACCGGATGATGTTGTTTATCCCATCGGATGATGTTGTTATTTCATCGGATGAGTGTATATAGGTTTTGTCGTCTAGCGATCGGATGGAGTCTTAATGTGTCACGTGAGACACGCATGTCAACCGAATGATGTTGTTTATCCTATCGGATGATGTTGTTTATTTTACCGGATGAGTGTATATAAGTTTTGTTGTTAGCGTTCAGATTAAGTTTAATGTGGCACGTGGGATGCACATGTTGATCGGTGGATGTTTGCAAACCCATGCAGCCCCATGAACGATGGAGTCGTGAGGTCTGAGGGTACCTTCCTTCTGCCCAATCGTGTTACGAAATCAATGTTTGAGTTTAGTCGCTCGACTCTGTGACTGTTTATGTCGATAGCCCTTTTGTAGAAGTTGAGTTTTCGATGAGTTCAGATTTGCTCGGACATGACCATGTCTTGAGTACTATTTTGTTTTGTTAAAAAAAATATATGTACAGAGGGTAATCTTAGTATAAATGATCCAAGAAAGTTATGAATCGGTCTCGTCCCTATTGGGGGCGTGACAAGTTAGAGATGCATGGAGGGTAAATTGGGAAGGAATTAAGGTTGGTGGGAGGGAGCCAATGGATGGTCACCAAATGTCAATAACTTGCTGAGAAACCTACCTATTCTCCTCTCTTCTACGTGAACCTTCACACTCATCCCTTCCTCTCTATTCCCTCTCTTCCAGACGAAACTCATCCATCGAAGCACCTTCGATCTTCCTTGATTTTTCTTTTGTTTCTGCCTAAGGTAAGCATCTACTTATGCTAACGTGTTTGGATAAGTTAAAATGGCAGTTTTGTTGAAGTTTAGGGTTGTGATATTTGGAGAAAACTCGCTGTTATTGCATGAAAACACGTTGGTTTGTTTTCTAAAAGTCTGAATGGAGTTAGGAGAATGTCCTACAAGTTATTAGTTAGCATTTACAGGTTGTTTATTTTCTCTACGTGCATGTTTTAGGTCCGTGCATAACCGAGACGTTCAAGACTATCAACCCTACAGCAAACAGGTAAGTTCATATCCGTAGGTTGGCTCTTAAGGCCCTACATAACGGAGATACTAGGTATTTCTTATGTCTGGTGGTTTTGGGTAGAGGAAGTTAGAGTTAAGTTCTGAGTTATCTATGTCACACATTACGTTCTGTTGTAATATTTCTGTTGTCTGCCGTTTCATGTTTAAGCACTGTAAATGCTCATGCAAAAGTTTTTTGTGCACGGTTTTGAAGTTAAGAAAGATAAAATCTAACTGTAATGTATTGGTTAAGTGCGGGACGGGGACTGGACTACTGTTCTGTACAGCTCTGTCTGTTCTGTTCTGTTTCTGTTCTGTAAATCTGCTATGTGCCTGTCGTGCACTTGCCAGTTCCCCTATAAGCCCCACTTATATCCCTCTAACAGATAAAAACAATGTTCTGTAATGTCACTGTATTATGAAAAGTTCATGTATAGCATATGCATCACTGCATTTATATATGTTCTTACTAAGTTTTAGACTCATAGGTGAATCCCTGATGTAGGTACTGAACCCGCAAATGAGGACTTTGTGTCTCAGTCCGACGAATAGGTGGTTGGTGGCTTGAGCTCTCGGGGGTGGTTGTGGCAGCCAAACATGTTTCTGACCCGAGGGAGGGAAGTTTTTAAAGTAATGTTCAAGTCTGTAAAACTTTACTGGGATTCTGCTGTTTTGTTTTTAAACCTCTGTTGTGGTTCTGTGTTTTTGGTTTAAAAACTATGTCGGAAATTTTATAATGTATAGGTTCTGATGTTCGAGATTTAAAACCTCTGTATTTGACAGTTGAATTTATGTTATGAAGTATTCTGGAATTGTTTGGAATATTTTCTCTTTTAAGGTGCGCATGGATTATCTCTGATTTTAGAGTTATCCATGCAATCTGTTTTCCTTAAATTTCTATCGTGCTTTCTTGATATGCCCAAAATCATGTTGTGAATCGTTTCTCTGAAGCGTGAAGCTTTCACACCTTCTGTTTTTTTTCACGATTTCTGTTTCGGTGTAATCCTGTCAAAAGTTGTCAAATTCTGCCCTTTTAAACTACATCTTCCGATCACGTCCACCGCTACTTTAAATTCACTTCTAAAGCTGCCCGTTCTAAAAATCATGTCCACCGCTACTTGTAAAAATCATATCCACAGCTGCCTGCTGCCCGTTTAAAACTGCATCCACCGCTGTCTTTACAATTTCATCTTCCGTCTGACGTCATCATTTTTGTCTTATTTGCATCCACCGGTGAACAGTGCACTTCTGCCTGTATACCCCGTTGCCTTTAAAAATTTACATCATCCGTCTGATGTCATCTGTTTTGTCTTATTCACGTCCACCGGTGAACAGTGCACTTCTGCCCGCCTCCACCGCTGCCACTGTTCATTTTTGTCGTATTCACATCCACCGCTGCCTTTGTTTATTCTCATCCACCGCTGCCACTGTACACTTTTGTCTTATTCACATCTACCGTTGTCACTGTTCACATTTGTTTAAAATCCACTTCTTCCGCCAGTCTTCTGCCTATGTTTTTCCGCCTTTATTTCCTGTTTAATTCTGTTTATCTATTCTCATCGTCCCTCTTCTGTTATTCACTTCTGTGATCCGATTATAAATTAGCTCCCAGTTTTTAAATCCAGAGAAAGTTCTATCGCTCGGTAATGTTTTTAAGGGTTTGTTTTTAAAAGTTTCAGTCTGTTTATTTACTTCTCCCGCCTTTTATCACCTGATCTTGTCATTCACTGTAGCCCTACTTCCTGCATGACATCCAGTTAACTGCTTCCCGTTTACTTTGAAAATCCAGAGAAAGTTTTCTCTCTTTGAGAAGTTTTAAAGGTTCGATTATAAAAAAAATCCTCTGTCTTCTGTTCTTCGAACTGTAATTGTCATCCAGTTTATACATATGTCATCCAGTCCCATTTTCAGAGAAGGTTTCTTCTCCCTGTAACGTTCTAAAAGTTTCAAAAAAAATATATAGTCTGTGTTTTCTGTTATATCCCGGAGTGATGGCTTGGCTCTCGGGCCCCGATCGGGAACGGGAACCGGGCCGTCACATAAAGACTGTTGGTTGAAAAAAAAACAAAAAAAAAACAGACACCTCTACCGCTGAATAGTTCCAGCGATAGACATAAAATAAGAGACACCCACCGCCAAACAGTGCCAGTGGCGAAAGCAAAAACAAGACCTCTACTGCTAAACTGCGTCAGCCGAAACGACATGTTGACTTCTCACATCTATCGCTCACGTCCACCGCTCAACAGTAACATTCGACTCCTTCATCCAACATCTACCGGTAGACTACATCCACCGATAGATAATAACACCCGACATTCACCGATAGACTACATCTACTGGTAAACAGTAACACTTAACATCCACCGATCATAAGACGACAAAATCTATTACTCACATCCACCGATAGACAAAACGACAAAACCTAATACTCACTTCTACGCTCACATCCATCGGTCACAAAACGACAAAGTCTACTACTCACATCCACCGATAGAAAATAATACTCAACATAACAGCATATCAACCATTTTCACTCTAAACAAGGAAAACTCCGACTACCAAAAGAGCTTGTACATTTTACTGAAAATCGTTCAAAACAACATAAGTCCACAACTTCCTAAAAACATCCAACAAAGCAACTATCTCTAAACCATTTCATGTTTTTCATACTCAGAACAAGAAAACCATAAAGTTGTTAAAAACATCAAAACTACTAATGTTATTCAAACCCTTTGCACACTTCCACAAAACACTTAACCACTGAAACTTCATATATAAACAATAGTTAAACCGCCTCATCAGAATACCAAACCGTGGCATTGAAGTGCTCCCCCAACCAGCCTAGTCCTCAACATGCTCAGAGAACACACCTTCTGAGGCTTCTTCACCTACATCACAAAACTCATCTATTAGCCTAATACTAAGTAAGTAGAGCAATAATGAAATGATATGCTGAAACATAAATCCTAGTCATGCAGTTTCTACTTTCACATCTCAGTTACATTCACGTTCTTTCTCTGATCTAATCCCTCGGTTCCATTGGGAATTGGATCAATTTTCCCAAAGTCATACATCCTCTTCATAAATTAAGGGGCGGATTAGTTCCCTTAATAGCTGATCTGATCCTATATTCCATTGGGAAGCGGATCAATTTTCCCAAAGTTATAAATCTTCTTCATAAGTTAAGGGGCGGATTAGTTCCCTTAATAGCTGGTCTATTACAATTTATTCATGCTTTACCATACCTTTACATATAAATTCATTTTTGTATTCTTTCCAAAAACATGGTGCATGACATACAGAAAACATTCAAACATGTATAAACCTACTGTTTTGTGATGTAGGCCTAAAGGCACACACATACTCTACTTACCTGACTTCTTGGAAAAAGTTGGGTTGCAAGCTATCTCGGGATTTTGCTCACCTAAAATCTTAAATAAAGCGTTAATTTAATCTTCGCTATAACTCATTCTAAACCATTCAGAAACCTAAGGAAGCTAACTTGGAACTCTATTAATCGTGCATTCTCGGTTTATCACCTAAACCCGAACCTACTCTCATTCACAGCATTCCTAAAACATACATTGTACTCTCTCTGCTATCTAGCCACTAAAACTCAAGAAAACTCACCTAGATTGAGGAATGGAAATCGGAGAGGAAATCGCCTGGAGAGCTCTGCTGAGCTTGAGCTGAATACTGAAAGAGGAAGAATAGAAAATAGTAGAGGCTACAGTGCATTAATCACAAAACCTCTTTCCTTAAATAGGTTATCACTATTAAATCCTCAAATTACAGTTTTGCCCTTACCTAGTCACTCGTCAACCTAATCACTAGTTTTCACCAAATTTTCAAAAGAAAACGTATAACATTAGTTGATGAGGTAAATTGGTTCAATGGGACCAGGTGTTACAAAGACAAACCTTGAACTATTAAAAACCTATCAAAAAACCTCTGGCGATCAACCAATAACTCCTCATTCTGCATTTGACATATAGAACGGTCCCCCGTTCTGTCGAGACGTTCTCCCCGTGAAACACACGTGGAGAACGGAGGATCGTTCTTGTAACAGTTAGGATTTCAAAATTCTAAATTCAAATTGAAATTCCCAAATCAATTCAAAAATCAAAAACCTAATTTAAGATTTGATTTCAAAATCGCTAAGATATCGATTATCTGTGAATCTACGTGAAAATTGTGACAGCCCCCGACCCGATCGGGGTCTGAGGAACCATCACTCCAGGACATTCAAAACAGAGACTATTTTTTTTTTGAATAAACAGACTAAGCAGACTGAACTTTTTAAAATAGACCGACCCTTAAAACTTTACAGAGAGAGAAAACCTTATCTGGATTTAAAAGCAAAACGGGAAATAGTTAAACCGGAATGCAGAATAAATGACAGAAGGAAATCAGAATACTTAGAACGTTTAAATAAAAGATTGGATGGACGACGGGCATGCAGAGGAAATCGTGATAAAATACAAGCAGTGAATATAAATAAGAAATTTAAGCTGGAAGGCATATTGGAAGAAAGGCTACAGTGGATGGCATGAATAAACTGGGCAGAAGATGTAAGCAGTAGACGAAGCAGAAAATATAAGTAAATTGGGCGGGCGATATAGTCTAGCGGTGGATGTGAATAAGACAAAAATAAACAGTAAACAACGGCAGATGTGAATAAGACAAAAGTGAACAGTGACAGCGGCGAGGGCATGAATAAACTGGGCGAAAGATGTGGGTGACGTCAGGCGGCAGATGTGGATGACGTCAGGCGGAAGACGTAAATAAACTGGGCAGAAGAAGTAGGCAGATGACGTCAGGCGGAAGATGTAATTTTAAAGGCAGCGGTGGATGCAGGCAGAAATGCACTGTTCACCGGTGGAAGTGAACTACAGGCAGAAATGCACTGTTCATCGGTGGATGTGAACTACAGACAGAAATGAGTTCACCGGTAGATGTGAACTACAGAAAGAAATGAGTTCACCGGTGGATATGAACTACAGACAGAAATGAGTTCATCGGTGGATGTGAACTACAGACAGAAATGAGTTCACCGGTGGATGTGATGTTAAAGCAGCGGTGGATGTAATCAGAAGATGTAGTTTTAAAGGCAGAATTTGACAACCTTTTTACAGGAAGACGTATAAGCAGGGAACATCAAAACTGAAGGAATAAAGGTTTCAGACCTTCAAAACCCGATTCAAAACAAAGTTGTAATACCTGCTTTACAAATGATAGATTCAAGAAAAACAAACTGCATGGATAGCTCTAAAATTCGAGACCATCCATGCATAACCTAAAAAGGGAGAACTCAAGCAGTTCAAGAATGTTTTCAAAACATTTCGAAATATATAGATACAACTGTCAAATACAGAGGTTTTGGACATCAATACAGATTTCATACGTCGTTTTAAAAAGAACACAAAAGTTGTACAGAGCTGAACCTACACTTCAAATATTTTTAAAAACTTCAATAGATGTTACAGAACTTGACATAACTTCAGAAAATACATTCTCACAGAGTAAACTCTTGTCTGACTGCAACAACCAAACCCCATGAGCTCGATCCGCCAACTACATCAAATCATCATCTTGAGGCACGATGTCCTCATATGGGGAATCCATACCTACAACAGGGAGTTTACCTATAAGTCTAAAATTCAGTAAGAACATATAAATGCAGTAATGCATATGCTATGCATGAATTTTCAGAATACAGTGACAGAACATTACATTACGTTTCACTGGCAGAGGGGTATAAGTGGGGCTTATAGGGGAACTGGCAAGTGCACGACAGACACAAACAGATATACAGAATATAACAGAACAGAACAGAACAGTAGGCCAGTCCCCGTCCCACACTTAACGAATACATTACAGTCAGATTTTGTCTTTCTTAGCTTCAAACCCTGTACAGAAAATATTTTGCATGAACTTTCGGGAAAAATGTGTATGCACGAACATTTACAGTGCTTCATCTTAGAACAGCAGACAATAGAAATAAACGGCAGAAAAGGAAAAGAAATACAGAAAACTGAGAACGAAACTCTAACTTATTTACCCGAAACAACCCGACAGATGTAAAACCTAGTATCTCTGTGTTGTAGGGCCTTAAGGGCCGATCTACACACATGAACTTACATGTTGTCCGAAAAGCAGCAAACTTTGCACGTGAAACCACGGTGATGCACGAACCTATGACGTGCACGAAAAGGAAAATTAACAAGCTGCAAATGCTAACTAATAACCTAGTAGAATAAGCTTCAAACTCCATTCAAACCTTTAGAAAACAAACCAATGTGTTTTCATGTAAAAACAGTGAGTTCACTCCAAATTATCGTAACCTCAAACTCCAACAAAACTCACATTTTAACTCATTCAAACTCGTTAGCTTTAGTAGATGTTTACCTTAACTAGAGAAAACGGAGGAAAGGAAGTTCTTGGAAAGGTTGCAGTCGCCTGGAAGAGAGAAAACAGAGGGGGAGTGGAAGGAAGCAGATGAGAAAATGAGGGTTTCACGTAGGAGGAAAGATAAGAAGAACATGGCTTCTTCAACAAGTTGCCAAGTGTCAAGCACACATTAGTTCCTTCCCACCAACCTTAATTGGTTTACCTAATTTGCCCTCCCTTTGGTTTCTAACTAAGGTGTTCTGTTTTAGTTGATTTTCAGTTTGGTTTTCCAATTGAATTATTATTTAAATTCTCCGATCCGATTTCTCTAGACATCCACTTGGGGTATCACAAAACTCCAATGAAATACGCATTTCATTAATGGCCAATATATCTCATTTAATAGTTCAAGGAATAATTACATGGCTAAAATGCCGAGTGTTACATTCCACTCACCTTAACAGAAATTTTGTCCCCAAAATTTGCCTAAGCAAAGAGGTCCAGATATTGGGCCCTAACATCTTGTCGTCTTTCCCATGTGGCTTTCTCCACATTATGATTGCGCCACAAAACCTTCACCAATGGAACTACCTTGTTGTGCAACACCTTGAGTGAAGTATCCAATATCTGTATGGGCCTTTCTTCATATGTCAGCGTCGGCATGATATCAAAGTCCACATGTTCCACGATCTGGGTTGGATCTCGTACACATTTTCTCAGCATCGAAACATGAAAAACATTGTGAACTCCATCCATTGACGCTGGCAACTGCAGTCTGTAGGCCATGCTTCCCACACGCTTCAAAATGGGAAAAGGGCCAATGAACCGCGAGCTGAGCTTTCCTTTCTTACCGAATCTCATTATGCCCTTGAAAGGCGACACTTTCAAGAATACTTCATCGCCCTCAGCAAAATCTAAGTCTCTTCTTCTATGGTCCGCATAACTCTTCTGTCGACTCTGAGCAATTTTTATTCGTTGTTTGATAGAAGCTATCACCTCGGACATCTGCTGTAATATCTCAGGGCCGATAAGCTTGGCTTCTCCGACCTCATCCCAACACAATGAGGATCTACACTTTCTGCCGTAAAGAGCTTCATATGGAGCCATGCCAATTGTAGTATGGTAGCTATTGTTGTAAGCAAACTCCACGAGTGGCAAATATCTACTCCAAGGAGCATGAAATTCCAATACGCATGATCTTAACATATCTTCTAGTATTTGAATCGTCCTCTCGGATTGTCCGTCCGTCTGTGGATGAAATGCCGTGCTGAAATCTAACTTGGTGCCAAAGGAGCTCTGCAAGCTTTTCCAAAACCTGGAGTGAATTTGGGATCCCGATCTGAGACGATCGACACCGAAATGCCATGCAGCTTAATAATCTCCCTAATATACAGCTCTGCGTACTAATCTATGGAGTACGTCGTCTTCACAGGTAGAAAATGGGCCGACTTCGTCAATCTGTCCACTATTACCCAAATGCTATTATAGCCCTTAGCTGTCCTTGGAAGGCCAATAACAAAATCCATCGTTATGTTCTCCCATTTCCATTCGGGGATCAGGAGAGGCTGAAGTGTCCCACCTAGTCGTTGATGTTCAGCCTTGACTTGTTGACATATCATGCAAGACTCCACGTATTTGGCTATTTCATTCTTCATATTTAGCCACAAGAAGTGAAGTTTCAAGTCCTGATACATCTTTGTGCTTCTAGGATGCATAGAGAAAGAAGATGAGTGGGCTTCCGACAAGATGTTCTTTCGTAGCTCTTCGTCTCTCAGAACATACCACCTGTCTTTAAACTTCAGAATACCATCTCCCGAATAACTGAAATAGGAAGAGGCCATAGGTAACTTGCTCACAATATCAGCCATCTCCTTTGAATTGGTCTTCTGGGCTTCCTTAATTTGGTCCAGGATGGTGGGCCGTAGTGTCAAGTCTGCTAGTATGGCCGATAGCCCATAAATTATCTCCATATCGAACTTCTATATCTCTGTCCTCAAAGGCATTGATACGGCCGACGTCGCCGGTTGCATAGTAGCTGGCATCCTGCTCAGTGCATCAGCTACCACATTAGCTTTACCAGGGTGGTATTTAATCTCAACATCGTAATCTTTCACAAATTCTAACCACCGTCTTTGTCTCATGTTTAACTCTTTCTAGGGTAAATATGTACTTCAGGCTTTTGTGATCAGAAAACATCTCACATGATTGTCCGTACAAGTGGTGTCTCCATACTTTCAGCGCAAATACAACTGCCGCTAGCTCGAGGTCATGTGTAGGGTAGTTTTGTTCATGGTTCTTCAATTGTCTGGATGCGTATGTTACCACTTTCCCTTCTTGCATTAATACACATCCTAAGCCAACCTTGGACGTATCACAGTATACACTGAATTTACCATCTTCAACTGGCAATACTAACAGATGAGCAGTGGTTAATTTCTGCTTAAGTGTCTGAAAACTCACCTCACAAGCTTCAGAGCACTTGAACTTGATGTCTTTCCTCGTTAAGCTGGTCATAGGCTTCACTATTACAGAAAATCCCTTGATGAACTTTCTGTAATAACCAGCTAACCCGATAAAACTCCGTACCTCACTGGCATTTCTCGGTCTCGGCCATTCCTTCACTGCCAGAATCTTGGCTGGATCCACGGACACTCCTTTTGCAGACACCACATAGCCTAGGAAGTTAATCCTGCTCAACCATAATTTTCACTTCGACAGTTTGGCATAACAACCGGTGCTGTTTCAGAGTCGATAGCACAATCGCCAGGTGCTCCTCGTGCTCATCCTCACTTCTGAAGTAAACCGGGATGTCGTCGATGAAGACGATTACAAATTTATCAAAGAAATCTTGGAATATCCTGTTCATCAAGTCCATGAATGCCGCCGGGGCATTAGTCAATCCAAAAGACATTACCAAGAACTCATAGTGTCCGTACCGGGTCCTGAAGATGGTCTTTGGAATATCATCAGCCCTGACCTTCAACTGGTAATAACCGGAGCGCAAGTCAATCTTTGAAAATATCCGAGCCCCTTGTAGTTGGTCAAATAAATCGTTGATCCTCGGCAACGGGTACCTATTTTTGATGGTCAATTTGTTTAGCTCACGGTAATCAATGCACATGCGTAGGGACCCATCCTTCTTCTTAACAAATAGGACTGGAGCACCCCACGAAGAGAAGCTAGGGCGCACAAAGCCCTTGTCCACCAATTCCTTTAGCTGAGCCTTCAACTCTCTCAGCTCGATTGGTGCCATACGGTATAGATTCTTCGATACCGGTTCAGCACCAGGATATACGTCAATTTTTCACGATCAGGTGGAAATCCCGGTAAGTCATCTAAAAAACCTCTGAGAAGTCTCGAACTACTGGAATATTTTGAAGTTTCACCCCACTTTGCCTTTGAATATCTACTACGTGGGCCAGAAATCCAATGCATCCTGACCTCATCAGCTGTTGAGCTTTCAAGGAAGATATAACAGGCATACGGTGTTTCTTTGGTATTGCCTGATAGGAGAACTCTACCTCGTTCAGGCGCTTAAACGACACTAGCCCGGACCTGCAGTTGATGGTGGCGTGATGTCTAAACAGCCAGTCCATCCCCAGAATGACATCGTATCCTTTCATACCGATGACGATAAGGTTGGCATACAACTTCTGATCTCCTACTGATACTATATCACCCCGTACAACCTGCTCGGAGTGCATAAACTCTCCGGACGGTAGCATAATGCTATAAGGCTGATCTGACGGCGTACAACAAAAATTTTGTCCAACTACGAAGTCCATTGCCACAAACGAATGTGTGGCCCCCGTGTCCCACAGGGTATAAGCAGGTGCATCACATATTGAAATTGTACCTGTAATTGCTGTGTGCTGGGCGGTATCATCATCATCCTCCATCATTGCAAAAACTCTTGGTACGGCCTGATTTGGTCTCGTGTCCGGCATTGGGCAATCCCGGATATGATGGCCTTCTTTGCCACATCGAAAGCATTGGTCGGTTATAAGTCTACATTCCCCTCTATGAATTTTCTGGCATCGTGGGGATGCTGAAAGTTGAGGAGCCCCCATTGGTCTCTTTCCCTTGTCTTGATAAGTGGTGGTCTCATTGGGCCTCTTGATGCCCATGTTCTGTTGCTGTTGATGTTGCAATTTCTGACCCCTTTGTTGTTGTTGCTGTAGAGGGGCATCACGTAAGATTCTCTTTGACGTATCTCTATATCTCTGAGACTTCACCTCTAAGGCTTCCAACTGATAAGCATTGGCCACTACCTTCGTATACGGGGCCTCGTCAAATTCCCTGTATGAAATCCCTCGTAAGAGGTCCAGCTTCAAACCCTGAATAAATCGGTATACCTTGTTTTCGTCAATGGCCACCAAATGAGGTGCATAACGGGATAAGGATTCAAACTTCTGAACATATTCGGCCACCGATCCATACTGTCGTAGCCGAGAGAATTCTATCATCTTTTCCTTCTTCGTACTTCTGTCAAAATACTTCTCATAGAATATTCGTTTAAATCCCTTCCAGCTTAACGCCACCGTTGTTGCCTGGACGGTATCCCACCAAAATCCTGCATTCTTGGTGAGCTGATACGTGGCACATAGAACCTTCTTATTTTCTTCCACCTCTGCACATCTAAACATTCTCTCTATCTGCCAGACCTATTCCTCAGCGTGAGTTGGGTCTGTAGATAATCCATCAAATGTAGGCGGCTGGAGTTGCCTGAATCTATCTCCACTGGTGTCGCGTGAAGCATTCCTATGATTATTATTATTCCTGTTGTCTTCTCGGGCCATCATATGTTCCACCATGCGAAACTGTACACCCACCAGCTCAGTTAATCTATCAATGGCACGAGAACTTTTGCTTGCTTCATCCTGTTGTCCTCTCACCATTTCTAAAAAAACCCTATACATATTAACGAACTCAACTTAATAAACAAAACGGGTACAGAAACTTTAACACTTACAGTTGGTGGAGTGATCTCACGTGGCGGGTTGTGCAGTCAGATAGTTTACAGAATCGCTTTTAAAACCTGATTTTGCTCTGATACCATAACTGTGACAGCCCCCGACTTGATCGGGGCCCGAGGAACCATCACTCCTGGACATTCAAAACGGGGACTATTTTTTTTTTGAATAAACAGATTAAGCAGACTGAACTTTTTAAAACAGACCAGCCCTTAAAACTTTACAGAGAGAGAAAACCTTCTCTGGATTTAAAAGCAAAACAAGAAATAGTTAAACCGGACTGCAGAATAAATGACAGAAGGAAATCAGAATACTTGGAACATTTAAATAAAAGACTGGATGGATGACGGGCATGAAGAGGAAATCGTGATAAAATACATGCAGTGAAAATAAATAAGAAATATAAGCTGGAAGACATATTGGAAGAAAGGCTACAGTGGATGGCATGAATAAACTAGGCAGAAGATGTAAGCAGTAGACGAAGCAGAAAATATAAGTAAATTGGGCGGGCGATATAGTCTAGCGGTGGATGTGAATAAGACAAAAATAAACAGTAAACAACGGCAGATGTGAATAAGACAAAAGTGAACAGTGACAGTGGCGAGGGCATGAATAAACTGGGCGGAAGATGTGGGTGACGTCAGGCGGAAGATGTGGATGACGTCAGGCGGAAGACGTAAATAAACTGGGCAGAAGAAGTAGGCAGATGACGTCAGGCGGAAGATGTAATTTTAAAGGCAGCGGTGGATGCAGGCAAAAATGCACTGTTCATCGGTGGAAGTGAACTACAAGCAGAAATGCACTGTTCACCGGTGGATGTGAACTACAGACAGGAATGAGTTCACCGGTGGATGTGAACTACAGACAAGAATGAGTTCACCGGTTGATATGAACTACAGACAGAAATGAGTTCACCGATGGATGTGAACTACAGACAGAAATGAGTTCACCGGTGGATGTGATGTTAAAGCAGCGGTGGATGTAATCAGAAGATGTAGTTTTAAAGGCAGAATTTGACAACCTTTTTACAGGAAGACGTATAAGCAGGGAACATCAAAACTGAAGGAATAAAGGTTTCAGACCTTCAAAACCCGATTCAAAACAAAGTTGTAATACCTGCTTTACAAATGATAGATTCAAGAAAAACAAATTGCATGGATAGCTCTAAAATTCGAGACCATCCATGCATAACCTAAAAAGAGAGAACTCAAGCAGTTCCAGAATGTTTTCAAAACATTTCGAAATATATAGATACAACTGTCAAATACAGAGGTTTTGGACATCAATACAGATTTCATACGTCGTTTTAAAAAGAACACAAAAGTTGTACGTAGCTGAACCTACACTTAAAATATTTTTAAAAACTTCAACAGATGTTACAGAACTTGACATAACTTCAGAAAATACATTCTCACAGAGTAAACTCTAGTCTGACTGCAACAACCAAACCCCATGAGCTCGATCCGCCAACTACATCAAATCATCATCTTAAGGCACGATGTCCTCATCTGGGGAATCCATACCTACAACAGGGAGTTCACCTATGAGTTTAAAACTCAGTAAGAACATATAAATGCAGTGATGCATATGCTATGCATGAATTTTCAGAATACAGTGACGGAACATTACATTACGTTTCACTGGCAGAGGGGTATAAGTGGGGCTTATAGGGGAACTGGCAAGTGCACGACAAGTACAAACAGATATACAGAATATAACAGAACAGAATAGTAGGCTAGTCCCCGTCCCGCACTTAACCAATACATTACAGTCAGATTTTATCTTTCTTAGCTTCAAACCGTGTACAGAAAACATTTTGCATGAAATTTCGGGAAAAATGTGTACGCATGGACATTTATAGTGTTTCATCTTAGAACAGCAGACAGCAGAAATAAACGGCAGAAAAGGAAAAGAAATACAGAAAACTCAGAACGAAACTCTAACTTATCTACCCGAAACAACCCAACAGATGTAAAACTTAGTATCTCCGTGTTGTAGGGCCTTAAGGGCCGATCTACACACATGAACTTACCTGTTGTCCGAAAAGCAGCAAACTTTGCACGTGAAACCATGGGGATGCACGAACCTATGACGTGCACGAAAAGGAAAATTAACAAGCTGCAAATACTAACTAATAACTTAGTAGAATAAGCTTCAAACTCCATTCAAACCTTTAGAAAACAAACCAATGTGTTTTCATGTAAAAACAGTGAGTTCACTTCAAATTATCGTAACCTCAAACTCCAACAAAACTCACATTTGAACTCATTCAAACTCGTTAGCTTTAGCAGATGTTTACCTTAACTAGAGAAAATGGAGGAAAGAAAGTTCTTGGAAAGGTTGCAGTCGCCTAGAAGAGAGAAAACAGAGAGGGAGTGGAAAGAAGCAGATGAGAAAATGCACGTAGGAGGAAAGGGAAGAAGAACATGGCTTCTTTAACAAGTTGCCAAGTGTCAAGCACACATTAGTTCCTTCCCACCAACCTTAATTGGTTTACCTAATTTGCCCTTCCTTTGGTTTCTAACCAAGGTGTTCTGTTTTGGTTGATTTTTAGTTTGGTTTTCTAATTGAATTATTGTTGAAATTCTTCGATCCGTTTTCTCTAGACATCCACTTGGGGTATCACAAAACTCCAATGAAATACGCATTTCATTAATGGCCAATATATCCCATTTAATAGTTTAAGGAATAATTACATGGCTAAAATACCGGGTGTTACAAAAATAGTCTTAAAACACTAAACCATCAGAAGGCATTTCTTGAAATCTGATTGGGGATCAGATTTTCCAGCCCTGCAATCCAAGCTGAACTCGGATTTTGGGGAAACAACCATCAAATGAACTTAGCCTGGAAATCGTCCAAAAACAGAGGAAGATCAGATTTCACAGCTCGAAAAATCTGAGTTGAACTTGGATTTCTCGGAGGAGTAGGGGGCGAACCTCTCCTATAAATAGAGAGGCTCGGTGAAGGAAGAAATGTAACGGTTTGAAAATTTGTAAAACTAAAATGTAATAGTATTTTGAGAATAATTTATAGAAATAAATTGTATAAAGTCTGGTTGAAGTTGACAAATTTGGAGAACATTATAAATGAGATTGTAAATGTAGAATTTAAGAAAGAATAAATTAAAAGACAAAAGTTTGACATTTTGAAAAATATTGGAAAAATATAAAAATTAAAAGAAAAATGATAATTACGATTAAGTACGAAAATTAGATTAAAATAAATCGAATTGGGATTAGATAAAAGATAAGTGTGATTAAGAATTAATTAAAAATTGGTTAATTGGTAAATAAATAAGAAAGGGAGGGAAAAATAGTAATTTTGGAATGATAAGCATGGTTAAATGGTAATTAACCATAGCATTCACTATTGCAAAATGAGATGTGACAATTTTATGTGATGTTTTAATTGAAAATTTGTTTTTTTAAAGGTAAAAGTTGTTTGATTAGGGGGTTTTACGTGAAAAGAAAGCAGGAGAGGGGGAGGGGGGGAGGGAGGGAGTTATAAAGAGCAGAGAAGAAACCGACTAGAAACTGCGAGGGAGAAAGGGAAAAGGGAAGGGAAGGAAAAACGTGAGATTCGTCAATCCGTCCTTTTAGGATAAAGTGTTCGTCTCGTTTAGAGGAGCGTTTTGGCATAGAAATCGTTGGAGTCGGTGAAGATTTCGAGGAAAAGAGTTGGAATCAACATACAGTAAATATCTCTAATGATTAGAATAGTTAGATCGGACTTTATTACCTTGATAGGTGGAGATAGATTTCAATTTTGTTTGGATTCTGATAGATTTGGATTTAAATGATTAATGAGATAATGTTTTTTGATGAGAAAATAGTATGTTGTGGAAGTATTTTGATGCATTTTGAAGGAGTTTTGTGATGTATTGATGAGTGAGGATGAATTGGTTGAATGAGTTTAGAGATTTAGATGATTGTGTAAGATTTTGTAACGCGGAATTCAAATGAATGAATTAATATTGTTTTTAAATTTAAATTAATATGAATTGTGAAGATTTTATGGAAATGTGGTTTTAAATTCGATTATATTAAATCGCTAAACACAGCATTTTGAAACTACGTTTTGTATTGGATGGAACTCATTGATTTTAAATATAAAATTCATGGGTGAGTGCGTGTTTTGTACATGCATAACATTGTTTTATAACTATTTTTAAAGCATGCATTTAGGAAAGAGGGAGAAGGAATGAAATGGTAACACTAGAACCCATTGGCATGGTCTCGCCTCTTCATGTGCGATAAGTATGACTACAAAAATATTAGGAGCCTTACATATAACGTCGTCATTGGGTTGAAAATCCCTAAACCTCGTGAGGCAACAATGTGTGGGTCCTACAGCCCTACCGGTGAAAGCCCAGGAACGTGTAGGTGTGTGTGATAGTCATATGCGTTGATTAGAGTTGATTGCATTTTTGACATGTCAATTTCAATGTTAAAACTGCTATTTTGAAAACCTGTTTGAAAATATGTTTTTAAATCATGCATTTTATTTGTAATTGCATAGAATTTATTTGATTGCTGGAAATTGGTTTTAAACTGTGATGAAATGGATTTTAAATGGTTCGAAATACGAACCACATGCATTTTTATATAAATGTCATGGATTTCAAATCAAAAACAATATTTGATTTAAGTTGATTAAAAAAATAATCAAATGATTAGGTGGAGGATGACGTATGGGTCTGGATAGTGTGGATAAGGTTTTGGCTAACTGTTTTAGCCGTTAGATTTATTTGCTAGGCCATTGGCTTATTATGTAGATTATCTCTATTTTTCAGATATTGAAGACGTTCACTGAGACAGGAAAGCCAAGGCAAGGTAAAGAATGCACAAAGGCATATGTTTTAGGTTTGTGGAAAGTCACATGGACTCATATTTGTATTTGATATTTATTTTATTTATGCTTCCGCTAGAGTATTCTGATGTAAAGATTGATGAATATTCTGTTGATGAGAATAATTATGTGAATATTTCAATTTATAAAATATACATTTTTGGTTGATTTGATGATAATGATATCCTAATTCAGGATGCCAGGTTGGATGTGTATGTTGTGTGTGAAAGTTTCCTATTTAGGGAACGTCTATATGTTTGACTTGGAAGTCGTGGTGTTCATTGAGCAGGTCATCGTTTGAAATTTCCCACATCGGGAATCCTATCCGTCGAGATCTGGATGGGGGGCGGGGTCGGGTCGGGTCCTGACAGGAAATCACACCAACTCTCTCTCTCTCTCTCTCTCTCTCTCTCTCTCTCTCTCTCTCTCGAGTCCTTCATTCTGAGAACTCTTACCTCAGTTCGCAGCCTTCGACCACTCCAGACGCAACAAGATTTCGAGGAAGCAGCAGCTCCACTCAAAAAAATCCAGCTCCTCAGTGAAACCTTCTCTAGTACAGTGAACAATCACCATCGGCATAAGTCTTTCCCTCTCGATCTGTCTCTTCCCCGATTCTCACTCGTTGTTTTACTCTTACGTTCTCTTTGTTTTACACACACTCTCTCTTTCCACTGAACAGAAGGAGGAGGAAAGGGTCCAGGTTCCTTATAACCAAGAACGGGTTCATTAAAAGTGGTGTTCGGTCCAGTCGAATTGAACCATCCAGCCGAACCAGATCCGCTCCAATTGAACCAGACCCGACCCAAATTTTGTCCTAAATCTGATCGAATCAATCTAAGAATTCACCGGTAAGGAATTTCTTCCTAAATTGTTATGAAATTGATTTATTAAAGTAGAAAATTAATACCGAATATCTTATTTAGCCAGGAAAAGTTCTAGAAGTCGTCCAAGTCGATCGAATTCAACCCTACCTGGCCTAAGTATACACGTAAGAAATTCTGCCCACATTCTTTTGAAAATTAAATTTATTTAAGTAGGAATTTAATATCAAGTATTTTATTTAGACAGAATATTATTTAAAATATTAGAGAATCCCGATAAGCCTAACCTCTCAGAATCCAAGTAAGTGAAAATATCACATTTTCAAAGTTTTGGTTACGGCCCTACATCACAAAATCTATGTTATTTTATTACATGTTTTCGATATTTGAACATATATGTTTAGACATTGACATAGAATTGTATAAAGATAAAATTGGTATGACATTTTGTATGTGTATGAATATGATGGAATTGATGAAAAATACGTGATAGCAAAAACCTAAACGACAATGAGATGGTGAGCTTGAGCAGAAAATATGTGATAACAAAAGCCTGAATGAGAAAAAGATGGTGAGCTTGGACATAAGATGGTTATGCCTGATCGACAATAAGATGACTATACCTGAAAGAAAGTAAGATGACAAAGGCTGAACGACAATGAGATGGCTAAATCTGATACAAGGTTGAGAAATGAGTACCAACCAGTATGTAACTGTTAAATCAGGATGTGGTAAAAGAAATGTTAATTTTGCACTAGCACATATTTTTGCTTACTAAGTTTTCTCATAATTTATAATTTTGTGATGTAGGTAAATTTTTGTTTGAGAAAGAAATGACATTGCTTGAGAATCTCTCAGAGGCAAATGAACATACAGAAGAAAAAAATATTTTTGGGTCAAATGAAGGAATTTAAATTCGTATGTTTTATATTTGTGAAGATATTTCATGTTTTTGTTTAAGTTAAAACTTTGAATAAATTATGTTGAATTTTATTGTTAAATAAAGTTTTATTAAATGTTTTAATTCTACATTTATTTCCAATTTTTGACAAAGTTATTTAATATTAAAAACTTTGATAAAGTTTTCGCGCATTTAAAGTTTCAGTTATTATTTAAAAAGATTTTCAATATTCTGAAATTAGAGTTTTAACGCATAAATTTTATAAATTAATTTGGGAAAAATTTTAAGATTTTCAAATTAGGGTTTAAAATTAGGGATTTTAAAATTGTGACGTTACAGTTTGGTATCAGAGCAACCAGGTTTATAAAACGGTTCTGTAGAGTTATCTGTATGCTCACGTGCACGTGGAAGATTGTCAATCAGCAAGTAAGTGATTAAAATTTATATTTTGATAAAAGTATGTTTGATGATTTTGTAGTACATTTTAAAGTAAATAAAATTTTCTATTGTCCTTTCTATAAATGCTTTTATAAAATCTCAAATATGGATTTGAACTTTAATATATATATTTTATTTAGAATTTCAAGTATTTATTTAAAGTAATTTCAAACTATTTTAAGCTGCATTTTATGTGACGACCCAAAACCGAACCCGATCGGAGTCCGGGATCGGAGCCATCACTCCGGGACAGTTAACAGAAAATAGGGACTACTGTGATGACATCATCGGAAGATGTGATGACATCATCGGAAGATGTGATGACATCATCGGAAGATGTGATGACATCATCGGAAGATGTGATGACATCATCGGAAGATGTGATGACATCATCGGAAGATGTGATGACATCATCGGAAGATGTGATGACATCATCGGAAGATGTGATGACATCATCGGAAGATGTGATGACATCATCGGAAGATGTGATGACATCATCGGAAGATGTGATGACATCATCGGAAGATGTGATGACATCATCGGAAGATGTGATGACATCATCGGAAGATGTGATGACATCATCGGAAGATGTGATGACATCATCGGAAGATGTGATGACATCATCGGAAGATGTGATGACATCATCGGAAGATGTGATGACATCATCGGAAGATGTGATGACATCATCGGAAGATGTGATGACATCATCGGAAGATGTGATGACATCATCGGAAGATGTGATGACATCATCGGAAGATGTGATGACATCATCGGAAGATGTGATGACATCATCGGAAGATGTGATGACATCATCGGAAGATGTGATGACATCATCGGAAGATGTGATGACATCATCGGAAGATGTGATGACATCATCGGAAGATGTGATGACATCATCGGAAGATGTGATGACATCATCGGAAGATGTGATGACATCATCGGAAGATGTGATGACATCATCGGAAGATGTGATGACATCATCGGAAGATGTGATGACATCATCGGAAGATGTGATGACATCATCGGAAGATGTGATGACATCATCGGAAGATGTGATGACATCATCGGAAGATGTGATGACATCATCGGAAGATGTGATGACATCATCGGAAGATGTGATGACATCATCGGAAGATGTGATGACATCATCGGAAGATGTGATGACATCATCGGAAGATGTGATGACATCATCGGAAGATGTGATGACATCATCGGAAGATGTGATGACATCATCGGAAGATGTGATGACATCATCGGAAGATGTGATGACATCATGATTTAAAGTAATTTCAAACTATTTTAAGCTGCATTTTATGTGACGACCCAAAACCGAAACCGATCGGAGTCCGGGATCGGAGCCATCACTCCGGACAGTACAGAAAATAGGGACTACATTTTTTTTTGTACAACCTTTACAGAGAGAGAGAGTACTCTGGAGTTAAAACAAACAGGATACAGTTGGCTAGACTATATCATCGGAAGATGTGATGACATCATCGGAAGATGTGATGACATCATCGGAAGATGTGATGACATCATCGGAAGATGTGATGACATCATCGGAAGATGTGATGACATCATCGGAAGATGTGATGACATCATCGGAAGATGTGATGACATCATCGGAAGATGTGATGACATCATCGGAAGATGTGATGACATCATCGGAAGATGTGATGACATCATCGGAAGATGTGATGACATCATCGGAAGATGTGATGACATCATCGGAAGATGTGATGACATCATCGGAAGATGTGATGACATCATCGGAAGATGTGATGACATCATCGGAAGATGTGAAGACATCATCGGCAGATACAGATAGTAAACGTAATCGGCAGAAGGTGATGACATCATCGGAAGAGGAGATGACGTCAGACGGTAGATGCAGGCATTAAACGTAATCGGCAGAAGGTGATGACATCATCGGAAGATGTGATGACGTCATCGGAAGAGGAGATGACGTCAGACGGTAGATGCAGGCATTAAACGAAATCGGATTATGTGATGACATCATCGGAAGATGTGATGACATCATCGGAAGATGTGATGACATCATCGGAAGATGTGATGACATCATCGGAAGATGTGATGACATCATCGGAAGATGTGATGACATCATCGGAAGATGTGATGACATCATCGGAAGATGTGAAGACATCATCGGCAGATACAGATAGTAAACGTAATCGGCAGAAGGTGATGACATCATCGGAAGAGGAGATGACGTCAGACGGTAGATGCAGGCATTAAACGTAATCGGCAGAAGGTGATGACATCATCGGAAGATGTGATGACGTCATCGGAAGAGGAGATGACGTCAGACGGTAGATGCAGGCATTAAACGAAATCGGATTATGTGATGACATCATCGGAAGATGTGATGACATCATCGGAAGATGTGATGACATCATCGGAAGATGTGATGACATCATCGGAAGAGGAGATGACGTCAGACGGTAGATGCAGTGATGACATCATCGGAAGATGTGATGACATCATCGGCAGATAAAGGCAGTAAACGTAATCAGCAGAAGAAAAGCTATGGTGACGTCATCGGAAGAGGAGATGACGTCGTCGGAAGATGAAGTTAAACTGAGAGACAGATGAAACCGGCAGAAGTAACTAAGACTGATGAAATCAACTGTTCACCGGTAGATGAGATAAGACAAAATGTGAACAGTGACTATCGGTGGATGCATTAAACGTGATCGGAAGATGCAATTTAAAAGGGGCAGAATTTGACAACTTTTAACAGAAAACATATAGACAGAGAGCTTAAAGAACAGAAAACATGAAAGTCTCAGATTCTCAAACCAATTCAAAACATGGTTCTCGAGCACAACAGAAGGCATACAGGTTTCAGACCTTCATTACAAATGACAGATTTCAAGAAAACAAACTGCATGGTAAGCTCTAAAATTCGAGACCATCCATGCATGACCTGAAAAGGGAGAACTCAAGCAGTTCCAGAATGTTTTCAAGACATTTCACAGGAAACAACTAACAACTGTCAACAGAGATTTAAAACTCGATCATCAGAACTTATACATTATATATACGTCCAACAGAATTTCCTACAGAGTTTTTAAGACAAAACACAAGACCTCAACAGAGTTTTAAAACAAACACACCAGAATTTCAGAAGATTTTACAGATATGAACATTTCTTAAAAGACTAAGACTTAAACCTCGGGACAGAAAATTGTGTCTGACTGCAGCAACCACCCTGTGAGTTCGATCCACCAGTTACATCAGATCGTCATTTTGAGGAACAAAGTCCTCGGTTTCAGGTTCAGTACCTACATCAGAGAGTTCACCTATGAGTCTAAAACTCAGTAAGGACATAATCAGAATGTAGTGATGCAAAATGCTATGCATGCAGTTTTTCAGAAATACGGTGACAGTACAGAGCATTAAGTTACAGTGGCAGTAGAATTAAGTGGAGCTAATAGGAGAACTGACAAACAGTTGGGAAGGGGGAGGGTGCACTATTAGGCACATTCAGGGATACAGTACAGTAAACGGTAAACAGTAAACAGTTCTGGGACCAGTCCCCGTCTCGCACTTAACCTGGTACATTTCAGTCAGATTTTATCTTGTTTAGTTTCAAACAGTGTACAGAAAACATTTGCATGTCTTTCAGAGAAAACGTGTATGCATGAACGGTGCTTGAACTTAAACAGGCAGACAGCAGAAATAAGACAACATAAGGTAAATCGAAGCCAGACATTTCAGAATATAGACTATAACCTTTCTACCCAAAACAACCCGACAGAATAGGAAACCTAGTACCTCCGTGATGTAGGGCCTTAAGGGCCGACCTACGGTTATGAACTTACCTGTTTTCTTCGATGCAGTCAGCTGGAAAGTCTCGAAAATGCTCGAACCTGTTTGTTGCAATGTAGTGAAATTAAACAAGCTGCAAATGCTAACAAATAACTTGTAGAATATGCAGCAAGCTCATTTCAACTCTTTAGGAAAACACACTAACGTATTTTCATCCAAAACAGTGAGTTTTCACAGAATTAATAACCCTAAACCCCAGTGAAAACTCGCATAAAACTTGTCCAAAATCAATAACTTCCGTAGATGATTACCTTGGTTGAAGGAAACAGAAGAAAAACGAGGAAACAAAGTGTTGGTGCTTTGTCAAAATCGCCAGGTAGAGAAAACAAAGAGCAGTGGGAAGAAACAGATGAGAAGTGAGGGTTTCACGTAGGAGGAAGACTTAGCTTCTTCATCAAGTCGCCAGATGTCATTCAACCATTGGCTCACTCCCACCAACCTTAATTTCTCTCCAAATTACCCTTCCATGCATTTTAGACTTAATGTTTTGTTTAGTTACACATTAGTTTAGTTCTCCACAATTATTCCAACAGTTCCACCAAAACACTCCTTTGTATTAATATAATATTAATCCCAATTAAATGATCCGGGAAAACTACTACATGGCAAAATGCCGGGTGTTACATTTTAGTACAAGGTTTTAAATTTTTTTAAAGTTATCTTTGTGTTGTAGATCTATCGCTAAAACCTAAAATAACTATTCTCGATTAAAAGACTTGATCCCGATCAATAACCTTCCTTAAAAACAACACCAACCTTGCTAGTATCCTAACTAGTTTGAGAATTCTTGTGGACTCCTCTATGAAAACTTTAGAATATTGGTATGGTTAAGATCTAAATTAGGAAATTACATTAGCTAAAACTTGAACATTTTGGATAAAAGTGATTATAGAAACATCTCAAAGGATAATTTACTTTTTCAATGTAAAAATTTTCAAATTCTCAAGTTAAGGATTCTCTAAAGATAAGAGATAAAGTAATATTATGAATTAATTTGAGAATATTAGACGAGACAAAGAATGATGAAGATAAATTTAAGGATGCTTAGATGATTGTCTATAGTAATAATTTGCCCATAAAATTTATAGTAATTGAATATTTACTAAAAATATTGTTTGAGTACTTAGAAGTTGAATTTGAGTTGAGAAACTATTAATGTGGATAAAGTTAATCAATGAGAAGTTGATGAAATAAAGGATGTTAGAGTTATGTCGTATGATCTCAAAGATTATAGCTTAGTGGGTATTTGGTTACATATGTTTTAAATGACTCAAAGACATAGAAATGATATTATATATTATTTTGAAGCTTGAAGGAATCAATGGAAAGTGGAGAAAGTTATGTGTAGAGTTATATTCAAGTGATTAGATTTGATCATTACTCTAAAAAATGAATATCATCTTAAAAACTAATCAATGAAGAGAAATTTAATGATATGTGAATTTATAATCATCATGGTATACGGAAAAGCTTGATGAAATTAGAGGTGACCATAAGTAGTAAAAGTGTTGAGTATCTGGTGATGGAAAATATATTGGAATGTTTAGTCTAAGAAAATTTTGAGAAAGTAGTAATGTTGAATTCTATTTGACAAATTTTTGGAATATAATTAATTATATTGAAGTTGGGGATTTAAGATTAGAATTTTTACCTCCTAAGTATTCAGTGTTGCTCGATTGAGAAAATATGAAGGTTATACTTTATTTAAAAAATTAGTATATCATGAGGAATATAGTCTATTAGAGAAAAATTGTGACGACCCGAAACCGAACCCGATCGGGGTCCGGGATCGAAGCCATCACTCCGGGACAGATAACAGAAAACGGGGACTATTTTTTTTGTACATTAAACTTTTAAAACGTTTACAGTGAGAGAGAAAGTTCTCTGGATTCGAAATCAAACGGGAAAACAGTTAACAGAATCGGAACGCAAAATGGATGACAGAAGAAAAGCAGGAAGTGATGAAAACAAAAGTAAATAAACTGGCAGAAGGCGTTGACGGAAGAAGCAGGCATCGAGTGGAATCGGTGGATGCAAGCAGAAATGATACCGGAAGATTTAGGCAGATGACGTGGCCGGATGATGTCGATGACGTCATCGGAAGATGTAAATAGAAGGAGGGGAGGCAGACGGAATTCGGAGAATGTAAACTACGGGTGACGTCATCGGAAGATGAAGGCAGCAGATGAAACCGGCAGAAGAAAAACTATGGTGACGTCATCGGAAGAGGAAGGCAGCAGATGAAATCGGTAGATGTGTGATGACATCATCGGAAGATGTGATGACATCATCGGTAGATACAGATAGTAAACGTAATCGGCAGAAGGTGATGACGTCAGCCGGAAGATGGATGACATCACCGAAAGATGCAGGCAGCCGTTGAAATCTGCAGAAGAAAAGTTATGGTGACATCATCAGAAGAGGAGATGACGTCATCGAAAGATGAATGCAATAAACGGAATCGGCAGGAGCAAAACCTAAACAGAATTACTGTTTGGCGGTAGATGCAGATACGACAAAAGATGAACAGTGATAACCAGTGGATGTGAACCACAAACAGAATTGAGTTCACCGGTGGATGTAATCGGAAGACATAGTTTTAAAGACAAAGTTTGACAGCTTTTAACAGGAAGACTTACCAACAGAGAGCAGAAAAACAGAAAACATGAAAGACTCAGATTCTCAAACCAATTCAAAAACCATATTTTTCGAACACAACAGAAAACATGACAAAAACTTAAGAAAGATCACACTACATGGATAGCTCTAAAACCAGAAACTATCCATGCACAGACTACAGAAAATATTCCAAACAAATTCCAGAATACTTCAAAACATAATTCAACTGTCAAATGCAGAGGTTTTAAACATCAATACCGGTTCCATACATCGTTTTACAAACCACAAGGTAGTACAGAACTGGACCTACATTTCAAATGTTTTAAAACTTCAAAAGATGGTACAATATTGTACATAACTTCAGAAAACACATTCTCACAGGATTAACTCTTGTCTGACTGCAGCAGCCAAACCCCGTGAGCTCGATCCTCTAACTACATAAGCTTGTTATTTTGAGGCACAAGGTCCTCATCTGGAGTATCCGTACCTACAACAGGGAGTTCATCTATGAGCCTAAAGCTCAGTAAGAACATGGAATGCAGTGTGCATATGGTATGCATGAACATTTTCAAATACATGAACATTACATTACATTACCTTACGTTTCACTGGACAGGAAGGTATAAGTGGGAAGAGGAGCTGGCGCAACAGGAGTACATGCCACAACAGGACATAACGGGAGTACATAACAGGATGCCAGCCTTCGTTCACACTTAACCATACATTACATTACAGGTTTTAACTTTCATTACTTCAAAATCTAGTGCTCAAAAATATTTACATGACTTTCCAGAAAACGTGTATGCATGAATAAGTGTGATGCTCAACTTGACATTCATAAATAATAGAATAAATGCAACAGGGAGAACAAAATATAAAGGAGACAGGTTTAACTTAAAACATAACCTAAAATCCTAACTACCCGAACCAAACCTAGTACCTCCAAGTTGTAGGGCCTAAGGGCCAACAAAATTGCATGAACTTACCTGTGGTTGTAGAGCTGAAAGCTTTGTTCACACGTCCACGGTGGTTCAAAACCTATATCGTGAATAATCGGGCTGTCAACCCAAAACATTCATAAAACTAAAAGTAACTAACCTAAACTCGTTAACTAATGAAAAATAGTTACCTGTAACCGAGAAAATGGGAGAAAACAGGAGAACAAAGTTTGGAAATTTGTCTCTGTCGCCTGGAAGAGAGAAAACAGGAAGGAAGAGAAGAAACAGAGAGATGAAATGAAGGTTTCACGTAGTAGGAAAGAGTATGACTTGTTCAACAAGTTGAACACATGGCAACCAACCATTGGCTTTCTCCCACCAACCTTAATTTCTCTCCAACTTACCCTTCCATTGATTTCTAACCAAATAGTTTTGTTTTGGTTGAACATAATTTGGTTTTCCAATTAAGTTGTGACTTAAATTCTTCGATCCGTTTTCTCCAAAAATCTCCTCTTCTGTAAGGTATTATAAAACTTCAAATAAAATACGCATTTTATTAATGGCCAATAAATTCCATTTCAACAGTTTAAGGAATAATTACATGGCAAAAATGCCGGGTGTTACAAAAATTTAATGTGAAATGATTATTGTTAGAGAAATTTATGAAAGTTACATTTGGTGGAGCAATTATTAACACTTTTGAGGATATTGAATTAGGAAATTGAAGATTTGAATAAATTTTCTTCGAGGAGACATAGAAATGAAGTTAAATTAGATAACTTTGAAAATTGAGGTTATAGTTGATTAAATTAAAGTCAAGGAATCTATTAACAATTGAGTGTTAAAGTGTATAGTGTAGAATGATTTAATTTTGAGACATAAGAATTAGATAGTACTTGAATCAAGGCTATAATTAATCAAGTTGAATGCAGTGAACGTAATCATAATAATTATATTCAAGTATGTGGTTAGAGATATCATTGTTTGGGGAACCATAGAGATTAAATTTTAATTGATGAATTACTAAATTTTAAGGATATTGTTTATTAAAATGAAATCTAACTCTTTAAATAACAATTTAAATTTTGAGAATGTAATTGATTGAAATGGACTCGAGTATATATAGAGAGATCATTATTTCTGTAAGTATGAGGATATTGATAGTAATGAATAATTAGATTTTGAGGATATAATTGATTGAAGATATAATTGAGGTATTAAATATGAAATTTATATTTAGGTATTTGATTTAAATAAACATTACTTGAGAAATTCTGAAGTTTAGACTTTCCTTATGAAATTATTAAAATTTTGAGAATATTTTCATGTTGTAGTTGATCAAAATGACATTGAGGTATATAAGTATGACATTTATGTATATTCAGTTTAGAGCCTTCATTACTCGAGAAAATTTAAAATTTATGTTTTATTGATGAACTATTAAATTCTTGATGATATAAATGAGTAAAAGAAAAATACAAATTCAAGGATCTTAAGAATGAAATTTACATTGAGTACAAAGTTTAGAATAATTACAAGCTAAAGAAAAACATATACGTTAGATTCTATTGGAAAAACAATTACGATTGTAAGGTTATAGTGGATAAAATTTTTGATGATACTACGTATGAATTTATAAATTTGATGAATAGAGATTGAATAGTATAATAGAGAACTATTCATATACTAACATGAATATAAAGAAAATTCAAAATTTAAGAAATTGGACATTAGGTCGAAATTTAGTTTGGATAACAAATGAATATTTTAGAATCGCAACTGTTATATCAACATTAATATATTTGAGATAGAAGTTTAATGATAGATAAGAGTTAAATTTTGTTCATGACAAAATAAGGGAAGTTTAAGTATATGGATAAGAATATTTAGGAATAAACAAATACAATTCATAAATCAGAGTGCAATTTAAATTTTGAGAATGTAATTGCTTGAAATGGACTCGAGTTATATATAGAGAGATCATTATTCTGTAAGTATGAGGATATGATAGTAATGAATAATTAGATTTTGAGGATATAATTGATTGAAGATATAATTGAGGTATTAAATATGAAATCTATATTTAGGTATTTGATTTAAATAAACATTACTTGAGAAATTCTGAAGTTTAGACTTTCCTTAGAAATTATTAAATTTTGAGAATATTTTCATGTTGTAGTTGATCAAAATGACATTGAGGTAATAAGTATGACATTTATGTATATTCAGTTTTAGAGCCTTCATTACTCGAGAAAATTTAAATTTATGTTTTATTGATGAACTATTAAATTCTTGATGATATAAATGAGTAAAAGAAAAATACAAATTCAAGGATCTTAAGAATGAAATTTACATTGAGTACAAAGTTTAGAATAATTACAAGCTAAAGAAAAACATATACGTTAGATTCTATTGGAAAAACAATTACGATTGTAAGGTTATAGTGGATAAAATTTTTGATGATACTACGTATGAATTTATAAATTTGATGAATAGAGATTGAATAGTATAATAGAGAACTATTCATATACTAACATGAATATAAAGAAAATTCAAAATTTAAGAAATTGGACATTAGGTCGAAATTTAGTTTGGATAACAAATGAATATTTTAGAATCGCAACTGTTATATCAACATTAATATATTTGAGATAGAAGTTTAATGATAGATAAGAGTTAAATTTTGTTCATGACAAAATAAGGGAAGTTTAAGTATATGGATAAGAATATTTAGGAATAAACAAATACAATTATAAATCAGAGTGATGTAGCGAAAACTTAGTGAACCCTAACCCACAAACTCGAGGATGACATAAGGACTAGTGCTATTGAATATATAAGAAGAAACCTAAGAAAGAGAAGAGGAAATGAAAAAGGCTTATCAGGAACAGTTCAGGTAGCAATTTAAATTTTGAGGACAAAATTTCGTTTAAATAGGGGAGATTGTAGCAATTAGGATTTCAAAATTCTAAATTCAAATTGAAATTGCCAAATCAATTTAAAAAGCAAAAACCTAATCTAATATTTGATTTCAAAATCCCTAAGATATCGATTCTCTGTGAATCTAGCCTGAAAATAGTCATAAAACACTAAACCATCAGAGGGCATTTTTGGAAATCCGATTGGGGATCAGATTTTCCAACTCTGCAATCCAAGCTAAACTAGGATTTTGGGGAAACAACCATCAAATGAACCTAGCCTGGAAATCGTCCAGAAATAGAGGAAGATCAGATTCCACAGCTCAAAAAATCCAAGTTGAACTCGGATTTCACAGAGGGGGCGAACCTCTCCTATAAATAGAAAGGCTCGGTAAAGAAGAAAATCACACCAACTCTCTCTCCCTCTCGTGTTCTTCATTCTGAGAACTCTTACCTCAATTCGCAGTCTTCGACCACTCCAGACACAGCAAGATTTCGAGGAAGTAGCAGCTCCACTCAAAAAAATCCAGCTCCTCAGCAAAACCTTCTCCAGTACAGCGAGCAACCACCATCGGCATAAGTCTTTCCCTCTCGATCTATCTCTTCCCTGATTCTCACTCGTTGTCAAACTCTTACGCTCTCACTGTTTTATACACACACTCTCTCTCCACTGAACAGAAGAAGGAGGAAGAAAGGGTCCGGGTTCCTTATAACCCAGAACCAGCCCATTAAAAGTGGTTTGAACTGAACCGGTTCGATCGAACAAGTTTGGTCCAGTCGAATCAAACTGTCCAGCCAAACCAGATCTGCTCCAATTGAACCAAACCGACCCAAATTCCATCCTAAATCTGATCGAATCGATCTAAGAATTCACTAGTAAGGATTTTCTTCCTAAATTGTTATGAAATGGATTTATTAAAGTGAAAAATTAATACCGAATATCTTATTTAGCTAGGAAAAGTCCTGGAAGACATGTTAGACCAACATCCAGAATTATTCAGGTACTGAATTTTGAGGACAAAATTCTTTTAAGGAGGGTAGATTGTAGCACCTGGTTTCAATTAAACCAAATTTAACTTATCAATTAATGATGTGCAATTTCATGGAAGAATTGGGAGAGTTATTGGTTAGGTTAATGAGTGACTAAGCGAGGGCATTTATGTAAATTTGACAATTTAAAAGTAGATGACCTATTTAAGGGAAGGAGTTTAGAGATTTATGCACTATAGCCGCCACTGTTTCATCATTTATTCATTTTCGGTGTCCAGCTCAAGCTCAGCGGAGCTCTTGACGAATCTTCCACCAGACTCTTCTTCTATCTAAGTAAGTTTTTTCCCATTTCTTATATTTTAGCAGTTAGATAGTCGAGGGAGTCCAATGCGAGGGTTTCGAGAATGCTATAGATGAGTGTCAGTTTCGGTTTAGTGCAGTATCGGGAATGCATTATGACCAGAGTTCACAATTAGTTTCCTTAGGTCTCTGGTTGAATAGGATGAAGTTTAGTGAAGGTTTAATTAATGATCGGTTTATGGATTTAGGTTCGAGCTAATTCCCGGAAGAGATTTCAACCAAACCATCCAGAAGACCAGGTAAGTAAAGTATGCATGTGCCTTCGGGCCTACATCACAAAACAGTAGGGTTATGTATTTTGGGAATGATTTTGTATGTCATGCATCATGTTTTTGAAAGATTACGAAAATGAATTTCCATGTAAGAACGATAAGGTATGAACTGAATGTGACAGACAAACTATTAAGGGAACTAATCCACCCCTTAACTTATGAAGGGATTTATAACATTGGGAGAATTGATCCCACTCCCAAGGGAACAGAGGGATCAGATCAGCTATTAAGGGAATTCATCCGCCCCTTAATCGAGTAGAGGATGTATAACATTGGGAAAATTGATCCACTTCCCAAGGGAACCGAGAGATCAGATCAGCTTATGAACGTATGTGAATGCAACTGAGATGAGAAAGTAGAAATTGCATGTTTAGGAATTTATGTTTCAGCATATCATTTCATTACTGCTTTACTTACTTAGCATTAGGCTAATAGATGAGTTTTGTGATGTAGGTGAAGAAGTGACAGCAGGTGAATCCTCTGAGTTCATTGAGGGATAGACTGGTTGGGGGAGCATACTCATGCCACGGATCTGGTACTTGATGAGGCGGTTTAACTGATGTCTGTTGGAGTAAAGGTGTAGTTGACAATGTTTCGATTTGAATAGGTTGAGTTCTCATGACAGTAGTTGTTTCAATGTTTTAAAAATGTTTTGAGTTGTCTTTTCTGATAATAGTATTCTGCTGAGATTTGATGTTGGCACTTACTGGATTGTTTTGGGTAATGCATTGGTTAGAATGGTATTTGAATGATTTCAGTAATGTAAGTAGATTCTTTTCTGTAGTTAGAGTCGTGTTGTATAGCAAGGAGTTGTGGGTATGTCGCTCTGTTCTTTATCGGTAGATGATGTCTATCGGTAGATGTCGAGTTATAGTTATGTCGTCTATCGGAAGATGTCTTCAGTCAAGTCATCGGATGATGTTTCAATAAAGTTATCGGAAGATGTTTTCAGTAAAGTCATCGGATGATGTTTCAATAAGGCTATCGGAAGATGTTTTCAGAAAAGCCATCGGATGATGTAGGCCTAATTCTATCGGAAGAAGTAAGTTTTGTACTATCGGAATGAGTGGGGATTATGCTTGTCGTTTAGCGATCGGTTGATGTTGGATATTTGATTTATCCGGCTGACGTCATCGGTAGATGCAGCCCACCGAGAGATGTTTTTGCTTCCAACTCTTCTGGTCCACATCATCGGTAGGAGCCTTTCATTTGCTGTTTCTGCTTCTTCCGTTGACTTTACCCATCGGCAGATGCTTTTGACTTCTGCGACTTTCTACGTATTTCACGATTCTTTTTTTTTAAAAAGAAAACCTCTATTTCATTTTGGGCCGATTGTTTCTTACATTCCAAATGATTTCCGCTGCAAGTTTTAAACATTTTTTTAAGATTTTGGTTTATGTCAAATTTTGACTTTTGAGTTAAGTCGAAAAAAAATTTGGTCCAAAGATTCTTAGTATCTTCAAGTTTATGAGTAACAAATTGGGTTCAGATAATTCGGGGCGTTACATAATGGTATCAGAGACATTCAGTTAAACCGTTCAAAAGATTACTCATCGGTGCCAATCGTTGCATGGAGGTGCTCCAACAACTGTAAGTGTTTACCTTAACCTTAGCTACTAGATATTTAAGAGTGTAATTAACCTTGTACAGGAATATAGCAAATGTCTAGACGACCAGGAAGACCAAGATTACCAAGAGAAATACCAAGTCCGAGGCGGGAGGAGGACTCTAGTGTAATTAGGCAGCTGACAGAATTGATGCGTCCGCAGACTGATATAGTGCGTCAACAGTCTGATCAATTAGGAGTGTTGTTGAGCCGGGAGACACAAGGAAGTGCCAACTCGGGTTCTAGCAGTGAACATTCTGGAGATAGATTCAGGAGACTGAGACCACCCACGTTTGATGGACAGTCATCTGATCCGGTTATTGCTGAAGGACGGCTTAGAAAAATCGAGAGTATGTTTAGGTGTGCCAATGTAGGAGAGGAGGACAAAGTCACGTTGGCCACGTTCCATTTGGCTGGTGAAGCTCAACTCTGGTGGGAAACGATAGAGACCACCACAGATGTTTTGGTGATGCCTTGGTCACAATTCAAGGACATATTCTATGGGAAGTATTTTAACAGCACGGTCCAAACCGCGAAGAAGTTGGAGTTTCTGAATTTGAAGCAGACAGGGTCGGTGGCATAGTACATTAGGCAATTTGAGTCCTTGTCCAGGTTTGCTGGACATTTTGCTCATAAGGACGAGGATAAGGTATTCAAATTTGTGCATGGACTGAGGCCGGAGATTTACCGAGGAATCAAATTCGGTGGCATTAAAGGCTTGACATTTAGTGAAGTTGTGTCCACTGCTCTAGAAGTGCAAGAAGCTGAAAGGAAGTGTGCTGGACCAAAGGAGGTTTCGCAAAAGTTTATCCAGCCACACCATCAGAGGGGAGTGAAGAGGCCAAGTGAAGGCCAAAATAACCAAGGATCTGGAAAGAAGGTACTGAATACCCAGAAGTTCCCTCAGTGCCCGAAATGTTCAAAGAATCACTTGGGGGAGTGTAGATTTGGATCAGGTAAGTGCTTCAACTGTGAAGAGGTTGGACACTTGTACAAGGATTGCCCAAAATCCCAGGTCATTCGGTGTTTCCATTGCAACAAGGTTGGCCATGTCAACAGAGACTGCCCAGCTTTGAAAGGCGGCCCTGTCAAGATTAAGCCAAGAATATTCTCCATGATGGAGTCCTGTGATGAGGACCGGCCTGCTGTGGTGTCAGGTACAATACTGATCAACTCTATACCTGCTTTTACTTTGATAGATTCGGGTGCAACACATTCTTTTATAGCCTCTGCATTTGCTGATAAGTTAGACGTACGGTTTACTTCTTTCGAACATGTGTTCAAAGTTGCCCTACCCTCTGGTGAACGCATGCACTCTAACCAAATGATGCCTGATAGTGTTGTATTGGTAGGAAACATGAATTTGCCTGCCGATCTCATTGTTATAGATATAATGGGATTTGATGTAATCCTAGGAATGGATTGGTTATTTAAACATTATGCCACAATAGATTGTAGGACTGGAGTTGTTAGTTTTCAACCCCCTGGTGGTTTAAACCATACCTTCCAGGCTCTGAAGAAGAGTAAGGAAATGACAGTAATGACTGCTGTCAATTGTAGACCCTCCCCATCCAGGGAGTATTTGTGCTTTTTGGCCAGTGTTTTAGATACACAACCAGTAGAAAAATCAAGCCCCAAAAATGTCTTAGTTGTCCAAGACTTCCCTGAAGTATATTTAGATGACCTTCCTGGCTTACCGTCAGATAGGGAGATTGAATTCGTTGTGGACGTCTACCCAGGCGCTGAGCCTGTATCTAAGAATCCATATAGATTAGCACCAACAGAACTTAAGGAATTGAAGAAGCAGTTAGAGGATTTATTGGAGAAAGGGTTCATACGCCCTAGCTTTTCACCGTGGGGTGCACCTGTCCTTTTTGTCAAAAAGAAAGATGGATCAATGCGTATGTGCATTGATTATAGAGAATTAAATAAGTTAACTAACAAGAATAAGTACCCTTTGCCGAGGATTGATGACTTATTTGACCAGCTTAAGGGTGCGAGAGTTTTCTCTAAGATTGACCTTAGATCCGGTTATTATCAGTTGAAAGTCAAATCAGAGGATATTCCTAAAATAGCTTTTCGCACAAGGTATGGGCATTATGAGTTTTTGGTTATGTCTTTTGGATTAACTAATGCGCCAGCAGCCTTCATGGATCTTATGAATAGAGTGTTTCATGAATACTTAGATAAATTTGTCATAGTGTTCATTGATGATATTTTAATTTATTCCCGTTCCAAGGACGAGCATGCTAGACACCTGACCTTAGTGTTGAAAGTGTTAAAACAGCACCAACTTTACGCCAAGTTTTCCAAGTGTGAATTTTGGTTGGACCAAGTTCACTTTCTTGGTCATGTGATCTCTGGAGATGGAATATCCGTTGATCCAACTAAGGTCCAAGCAGTTAAGGAATGGCCTCAACCAAAGAGTGCTACTGATATTAGGAGTTTTCTTGGGTTAGCAGGATATTACAGGAAGTTCATTGAAGGATTTTTAAAGATTGCTACACCCCTTACTAGGTTAACAAGGAAGAATGTGAAGTATATGTGGACTGAAGAATGTGAATGTAGCTTTCAGACCTTGAAACAGAAACTGACCAATGCCCCAATCTTAACCCTTCCAGTTGAAGATGGTAAATTTAGTATTTATTGTGATGCTTCCAAAATTGGACTAGGTTGTGTGTTGATGCAAGATGGAAAGGTTATAGCTTATGCTTCTAGGCAGTTAAAAGTACATGAAAAGAATTACCCTGCACATGACTTAGAATTAGTTGCTGTGGTCTTCGCATTAAAGATTTGGAGGCACTATCTGTATGGACAAACTTGTGAGATATTTTCAGATCATAAAAGTCTAAAATACATTTTCACGCAAAAGGAACTGAATATGAGGCAACGTAGGTGGTTAGAGTTTGTCAAATATTATGATTTTGAGATTAAGTACCACCCTGGCAAGGCGAATGTAGTGGCTGATGCTTTGAGTAGAGTGACCCCTTCAGTCTCTGCATTGACTCTAGACATACCGATAGCTTTAGAGACAGAATTCCAAAGATTTAACCTGGAAGCTGTGTCTAGTATGACGGCTATGCTTTCGGCCATATCTTTAAGGCCTACCATTTTGGAGAAAATAAAGGAAGTTCAAATGAATGACACTGAATGCAATAAGTATAAGTTGTACATGGATTCTACTGACAAGTCGGATTTCAACTACTCAGTTGATGGAATTCTCAAGTTTCAGAACAGATGGTTTGTCCCGGCTGATACTGAACTTAGGAAGGGAATTCTATCTGAGGCACATTCTTCTAGACTCTCTGTTCATCCCAAGAGTACGAAAATGTACAGAGATCTCAAGCAACATTATTGGTGGCCAGGTATGAAAAGAAGTGTGGCGGAGTATGTGGAGTCCTATCTGATCTGCCAGCAAGTCAAAGCTGAACATCAGAGGCCTGCTGGAATGTTACAACCCTTACCAATTCCCGAATGGAAATGGGAACAAATAACGATGGATTTCGTTATAGGATTACCTAGAACAGCAAGGGGACATGATGCAATTTGGGTTATAGTTGACCGTCTAACCAAATCTGCTCATTTTCTGCCAATTAAGATGACTTACTCGATGGATCAGCTTGCTGAATTGTACACGCAAGAGATTGTTAGATTGTATGGGGTTCCTTGTACCATAGTTTCTGACCGAGACACTAGATTTACCTCTAAGTTTTGGAAAAGTTTGCACAAGGCTATGGGAACACAGCTTAGTTTTAGCACAGCTTTTTACCCTCAAACTGATGGACAGTCCGAAAGAACCATCCAGACATTAGAGGATATGCTTCGTGCATGTGTGCTAGACTTTCAAGGTTCCTGGAGCAAGTACCTACCCTTAGTAGAATTCTCTTATAACAACAGTTTTCAGGCAACAATAGGGATGACACCTTATGAGGCATTGTATGGACGAAAATGCAGGTCTCCATTGTATTGGGATGAAGTTGGAGAAGCACAATTGATTGGTCCTGACATCGTCCAGCAAACAGTGGAGAAAATTGCTCTTATTCGACAAAGAATCTTCACAGCTCAAAGCCGGCAGAAAAGCTATGCAGACAAAAGGCAAAGAGAACTGGAATTTGAAGTAGGTAATGAAGTTTTCCTTAGAGTGTCACCTTTCAAGGGGGTGGTGAGATTTGGAAAGAGAGGAAAGTTGAACCCTAGGTTTATTGGACCATTCATTATCCAGAAGAGAGTTAGGAGAACAGCCTACCAGTTACAACTACCAACTTCTATGGGAGGGATACATGATGTGTTCCATGTTTCCATGTTGAAAAAGTGCATGAGGGATCCAAACCAAGTCATGGGACAGCAGGACTTTGAAATTCATCCTACCCTTGCCTATGAAGAGAAACCAGTAAAGATCTTAGATTATGCAGTGAAGGTATTGCGCAACAAAGGGGTTCCACTAGTAAAAGTCTTATGGCGCAACCAGAACAGAGAGGAGACCACTTGGGAGCGCCAGCAAGACATGTTGGACCAACATCCAGAATTATTCAGGTACTGAATTTTGAGGACAAAATTCTTTTAAGGAGGGTAGATTGTAGCACCCGATTTCAATTAAACCGAATTTAACTTATCAATTAATGATGTGCAATTTCATGGAAGAATTGGGACAGTTATTGGTTAGGTTAATGAGTGACTAAGCGAGGGCATTTATGTAAATTTGACAATTTAAAAGTAGATGACCTATTTAAGGGAAGGGGTTTAGAGATTTATGCACTGTAGTCGCCACTGTTTCATCATTTATTCATTTTCGGTGTCCAGCTCAAGCTCAGCGGAGCTCTTGATGAATCTTCCACCAGACTCTTCTTCTATCTAAGTAAGTTTTTTCCCATTTCTTATATTTTAGCAGTTAGATAATCGAGGGAGTCCAATGCGAGGGTTTCGAGGATGCTATAGATGAGTGTTAGTTTCAGTTTAGTGCAGTATCGGGAATGCATTATGACCAGAGTTACAATTAGTTTCCTTAGGTCTCTGGTTGAATAGGATGAAGTTTAGTGAAAGTTATTATGATCGTTTATGGATTTAGGTTCGAGCTAATTCCCGGAAGAGATTTCAACCAAACCATCCAGAAGACCAGGTAAGTAAGTATGCATGTGCCTTCGGGCCTACATCACAAAACAGTAGGGTTATGTATTTTGGGAATGATTTTGTATGTCATGCATCATGTTTTTGAAAGATTACGAAAATGAATTTCCATGTAAGAACGATAAGGTATGAACTGAATGTGACAGACAAACTATTAAGGGAACTAATCCACCCCTTAACTTATGAAGGGATTTATAACATTGGGAGAATTGATCCCACGCCCAAGGAACAGAGGGATCAGATCAGCTATTAAGGGAATTCATTCGCCCCTTAATCGAGTAGAGGATGTATAACATTGGAAAATGATCCACTTCCCAAGGGAACAGAGGGATCAGATCAGCTTATGAACGTATGTGAATGCAACTGAGATGAGAAAATAGAAAATTGCATGTTAGGAATTTATGTTTCAGCATCGTTCATTCATACTACTGCTTACTTACTTAGCATTAGGCTAATAGATGAGTTTGTGATGTTAGGTGAAGAAGTGACAGCAGGTGAATCCTCTGAGTTCATGAGGGATAGACTGGTTGGGGGAGCATACCATGCCACGGATCTGGTACTTGATGAGGCGGTTTTAACTGATGTCTGTTGGAGTGAAGGTGTAGTTGACATGTTTCGATTTGATAGTTGAGTTCTCATGACGTAGTTGTTTTCAATGTTTTGAAAATGTTTGAGTTGTCTTTTCTGATAATAGTATTCTGCTGAGATTTGATGTTGGCACTTGCTGGATGTTTGGGTAATGCATTGGTTAGAATGGTATTGAATGATTTCAGATATGTAAGTAGATTTTTTTCTGTAGTTAGAGTCGTGTTGTATAGCAAGGGATTGTGGTTCAATAAAGTTATCGGAAGATGTCTTCAGTAAAGTCATCAGATGATGTTTCAATAAAGTTATCGGAAGATGTCTTCAGTAAAGTCATCAGATGATGTTTCAATAAAGTTATCGGAAGATGTCTTCAGTAAAGTCATCGGATGATGTTTCAATAAAGTTATCGGAAGATGTCTTCAGTAAAGTCATCAGATGATGTTTCAATAAAGTTATCGGAAGATGTCTTCAGTAAAGTCATCGGATGATGTTTCAATAAAGTTATCGGAAGATGTCTTCAGTAAAGTCATCAGATGATGTTTCAATAAAGTTATCGGAAGATGTCTTCAGTAAAGTCATCGGATGATGTTTCAATAAAGTTATCGGAAGATGTCTTCAGTAAAGTCATCAGATGATGTTTCAATAAAGTTATCGGAAGATGTCTTCAGTAAAGTCATCGGATGATGTTTCAATAAAGTTATCGGAAGATGTCTTCAGTAAAGTCATCAGATGATGTTTCAATAAAGCAGTAAAGTCATCAGATGATGTTTCAATAAAGTTATCGGAAGATGTCTTCAGTAAAGTCATCGGATGATGTTTCAATAAAGTTATCGGAAGATGTCTTCAGTAAAGTCATCGGATGATGTTTCAATAAGGCTATTGGAAGATGTCTTCAGAAAAGCCATCAGATGATGTAGGCCTAATTCTATCGAAGAAGTAAAGTAAGTTTTGTACTATCGGAATGAGTGAGGATTATGCTTGTCGTTTAGCGATCGGTTGATGTTGGATATTTGATTTATCCGGCTGACGTCATCGGTAGATGCAGCCCACCGAGAGATGTTTTCGCTTCCAACTCTTCTGGTCCACGTCATCGGTAGGAGCCTTTCATTTGCTGTTTCTAGCTTCTTCCGTTGACTTTACCCATCTGCAGATGCTTTTGACTTCTGCGACTTTCTACGTATTTCACGATTTCGTTTTTTTTTTTTAAAGAAAACCTCTATTTCATTTTGGGCCGATTGTTTCTTATATTCCAAATGATTTCCGCTGCAAGTTTTAAACGTTTTTTTAAGATTTTGGTTTATGTCAAAATTTGACTTTTGAGTTAAGTCGAAAAAAAATTTGGTCCAAAGATTCTTAGTATCTTCAAGTTTATGAGTAACAAACCGGGTTCAGATAATTCGGGGCGTTACATGTTCACCCTCAAACGGGGGACCGATCTGGGTTAGGATAAAAGCCGACAAACCCCATTTGGACGATTTTTCTCTCGTCCAAATCCTTAGATCCAAGCGTTTTACTGCTAACATGCTCAGATCTAGCTGTTTTTCATCGAAATCTGCAAAAAAACCTTAAAAAAAAATCCCAAAACTGAGCCAAAACCCTAAGCCCGTGCTAAAAATCGCCAAAAACCCTAGATTTTTTCACAAAAATCCAAAAATCGAGGGTTGTTTCGCCGTAATCTGTAAAAAAAAACTTCGAGAAATTCCCAAAACCGAGCTAAATCCCTAAGCATGAGTTGAAAATTGCAAAAAACCCTCAATTTTTTTGCAACAATTCCAAAACCGATGGTTTTTTTGTTCTGAAAGTCCCTAAATCTGGTCTGTTTTCTCGCAAAAAATTCCAAAAAACCCAAAAATTTGATAATCTAAAAAGACCCTCGAATCCCAAAAATGACCCCGCCAAGAATGTTTATTGGTCAAAAGATGGCAGAAAGTGGCCCATCAAACCGGGCACCGGATCAAGTACCGCAACCATCTCCTCATTATTTGTCCATGAAATTTCGTTACCAGAGGTGTCAAGAGCAGTTTGAGCAGGATACAGGAATTTGCTCAATTATTTATGGGAAGACTGCCAACTTTAACGGTTGGGAGTCTTTGAATATCAATGAGATGTTTGATGTCATCTCCTTGCAGGGGTGTACGACATGAGGGGCGACAGCTGCGACAGAATTGTTCACTCAAACTTTTGTAGTATCGGGAGGTCAAACTTTTGTAGTATCGGGAGGTCGGGCTGCTTGAAGACGTACCTATTCAATACAGATATTGTCGTATCTCCAGCTCTTATCAATGAATTGCTCAGATTTACCATAGAAGACGCAGAGAGATATTATCACGCTTCCCGGGAGTGTGAATTTGCTAGAATAGCAGAGGGACTAGAGTTCCTTAGGCAAATCCACTACAATTCAAGCATTGCAGCGTTCGTAAAGCCGAGATCGAAGAATCTGAACGTCAAAGCTAGAGTTCTTCACAACCTGATTAATCACACTCTCCTGCCGAGGGATGGTCATAGAGATCTCGTCAACTGGATGTATCTGTATGTCATGGAGAAGCTTTACAGCAGCACGATGTTCGACCCGAAATACATTATTATATGTCACATGAGTGAGGTCGGGAGAACCAAGAATAAGAACCTGTCGTACAGGACTTTGATTTGGAGGTCGTCTAGCGATATCAGCTTCATCTGCCCAGTGGAGAGAAGATGAGACCACACAAAACTGTCGATGTATTTGACATGACCTATTTGACTCGGATGGGACTAGTCGAAGTTGACGGTTCTTGGATGCTCAAGGGAGATCCCGGAGCCTCCACATCTCAGGATGTTCTGATAGAGGACGCAACTGCCACCGAGGACGCCACTGCCACAGCCATTGCGCCGCCATTGTACTCCCCAGAGGCTAGTACGTGGGAGCAGAGGCTTGACAGGATGGAGCAGAGGTAGGACAGGATAGAGGAAAGGATGAATGACATTAGATTGGCCCAGATACGACTCGCAGACTCCTTCGAGCGTTGGCGTGAAGAAGGCAATTACGACGATGTCCCACCCTTACTGTAGTTTAGTTAATGTACTTTCAATTTTAGTTTCTAACTTTATTTCATGTATGTATTTTAATGCACTTTACTTTGTGCTTGTCATTTTGTTTAGGTTATGTGGTGGATCTGGCTGTCAATTATTTCGTATCTGTTTGTCATTTTAGTTTAGTTTATTTTTGTTCTATAGTACCATTTATTTTATATTTGTATTGGATCTGACTGTTAGGTATATATTTGTGATTTCAATATGCATGAATTTTTTAAAAATAGCTATGAGGAAGTCATAAAACAAACGAAACTCTGCCTATTTTTTCAATTTTATTTTGTTTTTTAAATAATTATAAAATAAATAAATAAATATAGCTAAGGTTCATGTGCTCACTGTAGAGCAGCTGAGAGCTCTAAGATCCGTCGATGTATTTGACATGTTTCATTTAACACTTGTTATATTGACTTCTTTAGACCAGAAGGACATCACAAAACTAAATGCTTGTAAGTAGGGGTGGGCAACTTGCGGTTCAGTTCGGTTTTGAAGAGGAACCGAACCGAACCGATCACAATTTAGTTTTGGATTTGGAGTCCGAAACCGGTCAGGAAACTGACTGAAACCGAACCAAAATTTTTGGTTCGGTTCCGGTTCTACAACATATTTTGCTGATCCCATGGCTTTTTGCAAAGAACGAGGAGGAGAGGAAGAAGAAGAAGAAGCCCATTCTCCACCGCCTACTCCAGAGGAGGTGACTTCTCAAACTACAAACCAATCACCTGGAAATGCCGATGTGATATTTTTCTTCTCAACCCATAAAAATTCACAGCAAGCCAGCGCTCTCTCTCTCTCTCTCTCTCTCTGTAAATCGGCAAACTTTTGCTAGCCCACACAATGTTTTCTTATTGTTAGTTTGCTGTATTCCAAGCCCCAATACAAAAAAATAGAAAAAAATAAAAACTCAATTACCTCCACTTACGCTCAGCAAAGGCTTCAATCTTTCGAAATTCAGTCGTTGGGAACCAAAAGGCAAGGAAATCCAGAGAGGGAGAAGAGAAGAGAAAAGACAGCACGCAACTGTGGAAGCGGGGGAACTTCGTCTTGTTATTAGGAATAGGAAGAAACAGCAGAAGAACCTTTGTTAAGTATAGAAAATTACTGTAATACCCCTTTCTCTCCTATGAAATTGCAAGAACCAATTTCATCGGTTCGGTTCAGTTTCTTTCAGTTTTGATTAATCCAAACCAAAAACCGAACCAATAAATTCGATTCTTGCAATTTAGAACCGCGTATAGGTTTTTTCTTTATCAAAACTGACCTGAACTGGACTGATTTCATCGGTTCTGGTTCAGTTTCTGGTTTCGGTTCAATTTTTTGTAAGTTTGAGCACTCCACTCTTTTCATAATGTAACGATTTTACCGCATGTTCACCGTCTCTTTCTCTTGGAACAAATCTCATTTAATATATATTACACTCCATCAATCTCGAAAGATATATCAATGTGATTGAGTACTCCACTTTTTTCATAATCTAATAAAATATATTTTGACTTCGCAAAGCTTAATGCTTGCAAGGCAGGTTTGGAAAAGTTGTCAAAATACATTTTGTTAGATTATGAAAAGAATCGAGTACTCAATCACATTGATGGATTTTCTGAGATTGTTGGAGTGAAATATATATTAAATGAGGTAAAATTGTTACAATATGAAAAGAGTGGAGTACTCAAACATGTCTTGCAAGCATTAAGTTTTGTGATGTCCTTCTGGTTCGAAGAAGCCGATATAACAAATTACAGCCCGAAGATAGTCATATGTTTCTTCTTCCATAGCCATGTGTAGAAGATTCCTGTATATAATGAAAAATATATTAAAACATATGTACAGTGTATTTATGAGCGAAATGTGTTGAACTGTACCTGCATCCTGTCAAATGTGTTGAAACTCATAAACGTGTCTTGAGAAGCAGCGCCTGAAGTGGATCCCCGGTGAGGACAAGTGCGACTATTGTGCCCCTTTTGCCGACATATACCATACAACATCTTTGAGTTCTGCCTACTAATTGTCAAACTTGATGGCTCATCGCCATCTCGCACTCTTGTCTTCTTCGGCCTACTAAGTTGGCGATATCTTCTGGGCGGGATCAGTTCCTTCAGATCTGGTATTTGCGGTCACATTTGAAGACCGCTCACGGGTTGAATAAACTGTGAGTACATCTGCAGGTAAGTTGCTCGATGATAACATCGATGCACGTAATTTTCTGGTACCAGTCTCATGAAATGCATGCATAGAATGAAATAGACACATGAGATTCCAGTAAGCTCTCACCTAGTGCAGTTGCACACACCCGTATTTATGTCGACCACGTATTGTTCATAGCCGTTGCTAACCTCAAATCGTGCAGCTCCCGTAAACTGAGCATTCCAATTTCGAGCTGCACTTTCTAGCTTCTCAAGTTTTTTCTTTATATGGGGACAAAAAGGCCTGTTGATTGGGCTAACTGCTCAAATTTTTTCACAATGCGTGTCATAAATCACTTTCAGATCATTTCAAACATGGTCATGATCGGTTTGTCCCTTACCGGCAATAGAACTGCATTGAATGACTCGCACAAATTATTCAATCTCATTTCACACTTGGGATTTGAAGAAAGACATGACTAGCCCAATATCTAGGCTCTTCTGCTTGAAGTCATGCGTGGACATCCGGGCTAAGCTGGTGTAATTTTCTCATTTCTATTTCGAAATGCCACCTTGTAGTTGCCTTGGTCGCATTCCACATCGTATCTCTGTAGGCTCTGCCCTGAAATTTGTCTTTAAAATTTGCGTACATATGCCGAAGGAAGTAGCAGTGTTCGGCTTCTTTAAATTCGTCTTCCACAGCCTTCAGCATACCATAATATTTAAAGAAAAACAGAGTCAATATAAAACAATATAACGTGGAGAGTACTGATCAGGATAATTCTCATGAAAGACTGTACTGGACAATCTCCTAAACAGAACTACTTTTTCAAATAAGTTCTCAGAAAAGGCTGGAGGGATCATAAACGGTCCCACTTAAAATCCAGTCTTCTAGATAAAATTTACTTATACAGTACAATTACACCACCAATAATTAAAAAGAAAAATATAGTCAATATCAAATAATATAATTACCACAATGCCCCTATTTTGAAATAACAATTGGAAATATATTATACCTTTTGTCGATCTGAAATAATTGTTCATCCGGCTCCCGATCCAATGTTCAGATCTCGCTTCAAATATTGCAAGAACCACGTCCATGTCTCTGTGCAATCTTTTTTGACGTTGGCAACAACAACGAGATATATTCTATCGTTGTCATCAATACTGACGGCTGTGGGTAATTGGCCGGGATACGAGCCCTTAAGATGACAATCATCCAAACAGATAACGGAGCGACTGTACTGCAACAAACCTGCCCTGCAAGCAACCATGCACATATACATTCTTTGGCATACCAATGAAGCATGCCCCATCTCGTAAGTATGTATTTGTAATGTGCTATCCGAATTTGATCTACATATTTCCGCTGCGTACGACCAAACTAGTTTGTATTTTTCGTCACCCTTGCCTTCGTTAATTGTTCCAGCTATGTTTCTTACTCTTCTGGCAATACTAGATGTAATGTTGATAGTCAAATCATTCTTCACTGTCTCGATAATGGAAGAGATTTCCCGCATATGTTGACTTTTGAACTTATCCAAATAATGATCTGCCACCAATTTTGCTATAGCATGTCGATTCTCAATTTTCCTCGAACAACTGTGAGAAGCGATCAAACTCTTTATTTCAAACATAAGCTCGTCTTGCATCTGAGAAGCATGCAGTCGTCACTCGCACTTGTCTTCACACTCAGCCGTCAGTCGCTGCTTGTCGCTTTTGATGAATTTGATCCCATAACCATTTTTCAAAGAATATTCGACTATTTCCTCTTTAATATCTTTTAAATAACTATATTGTTTCCAAAAAAAAAAACTCGATGAAATTTCTTCTCTTACCAGTATGTTTTTCACCTCATCATCCTCCGAACTGACCGGTGTTTGAAGCTCCTCGTCTAGAGATCTGGAGGTCGAATGTACATCAATTTCTTCATTTCCATCTAAGTGATCGAATGCTCGAAGATCACCATATGCAGGAGTGACGTGCGAATACCAATCCATATCGACATCAAAAGTTGTTGGCTCGTCTAAATCAACTGCTTTAGGTGAATCAGATTTCATCATCGTCGTTTATACAACAAAAATTCTATAGAGCAAAATAATAGTTGAGAGATTTTAAAGAATTAGAGAAAGTAAAGGTGGTGAGAATGGAGGGTGAACGGCCCTTTAAATAGGGCGGGAGAATGGGGGACCGCTCTCTGAGACGGTTTCTCGTTCTCCTGCAGCGCAGCACGTGATCAACCAATAATAGATCACGGGCGGCAGAAAGGAAGACCGCTCTGGAGAGAATGAGGGACCGTTTGCCGCCCGTGATCAATTATTGGTTGGTCACGGGCTGCACTGCAGAATAACGGGGGACAGTTCTCCAACAGTGGTCCCCCGTTCTCCACGTCCGTTGCACGGGGATAATTACCCGACAGATCAAGGGACTGTTCTATGTGTAAAATGCAGAACAATAGCTTATCGGTTGACCGTTAGAGATTTTTTTACAAGTTTTTTATAGTTTAAAGTTTGTTTTGTTATGATTAATATTGTGATGGTTTTTTTAAACTAATCACATACTTCAAGGGTTAAAATAATTTTAACAATGGATTAAAATGATTTTTGTCTGTCTTTTTTTGTAAATAATAACTTAATTATAATATAATAGTTTCTTCAATATATATTTTCTAACTAAATGAAAGTAATGTACTTTAACTGTCTAATCATAGTTATTGTTCTAAATTAGTGTTTAATTTTGGAATCTGTCTTTGCCATTGTTTACGAGTATATCATCGTCAGCACCACATTTTAAAATGGATACATGTCTTTTGCCAGATTCTTATGTCTAAGGAACGTTAATCGTGCATGACACGTGTTAGAATTTATTGGTCTTTAAAATATACGCACATTCCCATGTAAAAACAAATAATATAAGTTCCAAATTTTATAATACAATACATCACACACTGACACTCTACGTTCAATAAATATATCGGCATTATGTTATTTTTGTGCTGTCGCTATCTATTATGTTTTATTTAGTTCAATAAATATACACTGACACAAGTTTTATTTATTATGTTTTCTCTTCCAATTAAATTATGTCACGGCCAACGCAAATTTAACTAGAGGAATTCTACTTCTTCAATACACAGATGAACAATTAGCATTTATTTATTTATTTATTAATTGAAATTTGACTATTCGGATTGAATTAATTCATTAATCGACTTAATCTAAGTTATCATTGCATAGAAAATTACAATAGAATTTCAGCTTCTCTTTCATGACAGTTCTGGTAAGACTAAATTCTAGACTCCAGAGTCCAGACATATGTACTCAACAGACATACCAAAGTCATCGAGATGCAATTCATATGTAATCACAAATTTCTAGCGTACATTATTTCTCTTACTTCTGTCGATCTAAACAAAAGCTCTACATTTTGATTGTAACCTCGCTTCGAGCAGTTTGGCCATCAGGGTATTCTCCTTTATGTTTGGCGGCCATGTCGAATTCTCGGAGATTGCTAGATTGTCTGTCGGTCTCTGTTTTTCTCCTCCTGTTTCACATTGGTTTTTAGCAGCAAAGCTGTTCTTCCTACTGGAACTAGATTTGAACATTCCTTGACGATCTCCGTATAGACCTTTCGAATGATCTCCCCTCTTTGTTTTTTCCGTGCACTGTGAATTGTTGTCGCTGTAATCTTCCTCGTCAGCCATATTTTTTGGTGCACTTCCAGCATCGTTCAGTTGATACGACTCTAGCGAATGCCGGCAAGAGCAATTTTCCTTTACCTCTGTGGGTGACAAGCTACCGAGCTTTTTTCCTTGTTTGGCTTGAAGAAATGATTCTATATCGGAATGTAATTTGTTTACTATCGAATTACTTTTGGCTTCTCCGAGTTTCGTTTGCATTCTTTCGTCTAGCCATGCTTCTGATATTTGGAGGATTAATCCGTCGTGAGTTCTCCCGCACAGCCAGTCCTCCTCGGCCTTGTGCTTCAACGACCTAACTTCTTTCTCATAATCTCGTACTCCCTTTGCAAACTCGTCGCACAAATTTTCGAGTAATATTCGTTCTTTTCTCTCTCTTTCGAGCTCTTTCATGACTTCCGAGAAACAAGATTTCAACTCGGAAAGTTCTCGAGCTGCCTTTCGGTGGAGGATTTCCGAACGATTTCTGAAATTCCTCTCGGTTTCGAGCTCGCCCATGAGTGACTCAACAACAGTTTTGCTCCAGTTTTGTTCTTTGTTCTTATTATAAGGCGGGGCCTTCTCTTGAAGCAACTTTCTAATATTTGCCTGATTGTCCTCGAGCTCCACCTTCAATCCTTTCGCAAACGAAATGTTCGACACATGTCTTTCTTCGAGTCTCTGTATCCGATCGACTACCTTGAGTAGCTCTGATGATGTTCTACCATTTGACTCGCTTGATCTTCGTGGAAATTCCAGAGAAGTCGAAGCAACTGCAGCTCTACAAGCAGCAACCTGGCCAAGAGAAAATAAAAAATTCAGGCCATGCTATCTACCAACTCATATTTCATGCAAAAATCTTTCACAAGACAGAACCAGACATGAATATATAAAAACAAATTCAAGGGACTTGCCTCAATAGCGCAGTCATCCCGAGCATGAGAAATGCGATGTAGAGATAAATCGGCCATATCACTACGACAATGGTTCAGTATCAGTGATCCTGGGATGTCCCTCCTTAAACCATTTTGAGCAGCTACCTGAAACGAGATGGTAGCCGAAATTTAGTAATTTTGATAATATATATGCATACGATAATCTCTACGAAAACTCGAGTCTCAACGATTTGTATCAAGTTCCGCAAGTAAATAAGTTTTGAGTACTGACAACCACTTGTATATGATGTTTCCATATCAGAAGCTAATTGCAATTTCAGTAACTTTGTTCAAACAGAGTAAAGGCTATTTCTGTTCTCTAAAACTACTGTATCTACTTTCAGATATCTGGGAAGCGGGAATCTTCAGAACATTTCTTACAAGCTTAATAAACAACACAACAATGGCCGATTAGGTGAAACATAAACATCCAAAGAAATTGAAGAAAAACAGCCACAAGGAAATCGCGAAGGAATTGATGCTGACAGCAATGGTATCTATGGAGATTAGTAGTTTTTAACACTCATCACAAAACCCAAATAAGAAATTAGGATGTAATAGAACTTCAGATTGCAACGAAACAGAGATTAACTGAAATATCCAAGCAAATTAACGCATCAGACGAAAACCCTAAAAAAATTGAAAGAAAATACTCATATAACCGAGAAATTGAAGAACATAGACGAACCTGGTGAGAGGAGTTGTCAGGAGAGTCGATCAACTTCGGGGGAAGCTCAAAACCCTTGTTTCTTTTGTCACGATAATTATATTTTCGGCCCATTTCAGCGGCAGGAAGGTGGCGTTGGTGGGGCTGAATCTTCCAGAGGGTTGCGCAGAGTTTTCTGGCGGAGAGTGAAGAAGAAGATGGAACGTCGAGGAATTCTTTTCCACGGCTCTGATATAAGAGCTCAAGCCTCCATTGAGGCGGTGGTGTAGAAACATCTCCTCTTTTCCTATCTGAAAGACCATCTTCCAGCCTTCTCACCATCAACACCTGCTTTTCTCCTCCTCTTTCAGCCGTTTCCATCTCTCTGAAGTTCTGGTTTTGAATTCAACCGTTCATCCTCCTTTTCCTTCCTCTGGGTGTGCTTAAATTACTCTAAAATCTGTAGAATTAGTCCATTTCTGTTGATTCGTCCCCAGCTCAACCATGCAGAGACCTTTATACAGATTTTATCTGCTTAACCCGCAAGCCTTCACTCAACAGTGACAGCCAGACGGAAAGATGCGAAACTAAGTAACTTGAAATATTAACATAAGACATCTGCTTATTTTAGTATTTGGTCTTCAGGGTAATTAAAACAAGACATCGACTAAGCAGACATCTTTTTGAGAAAAACAGCCTTAAGGATTGCATCAAGTGGTCAAATAAGTTAAAACCCTTTTGTTTATTTCCATGCGAATCCTTTTTTCTGGGTAGGCTACTAGGCTCAAGTGTTAAGAGTAATTAGCAAAGCAAATCGAGTATAATTATGACTAAATCTCCCTCCCCATTGGAAGATTAACAGGGTACTAAGCTTTTTAAACATGCGGATTATGAGTAGCAACAGCCACCAAGAGCAGGCTTTACTTGCTTGGGATGCCCTTCATTTATGGGGACCAATGCCCTCCATCTCAAGGGCTTGTGGTCCTGCGAATCCATGTCAGATAAAGACAGGGTCACTCCTTTTGGCCATTAATTTTCACGGGTTATTCAGGTAACTCCTATCAAAATATCTCAATTAAAACTCTGGAATTTATGATGGGCAATAATGTTGGTGGGAGAAATTTATACTGGGCCATATCGTTGGTGACCGATCAAACATTTAAAGCTCCCTCTTTTTCACTTCTCCGACATCATACGATGTAACTGGACTGCAAATCCTTCCCCTGCCATGTTCCTTCACCATTTTTGCTGTTTTTTGGTTTCTTCCTCATTTTTGTTCAGAGAGAGTGAAAGAAGTGGAAGGATTTCTCCTATTTCTCAGTAGGCCAACGGTAAAATAAAAGAAACAAAAGAGACAAAGCTAGAGAGAGAGAGAGAGAGAGAGGCTTCTGCTTGTCAACGAAACATATATACATGGGCGAAAACGAAGTAGCTCGAACATAGTATTCATAATTCTTGAAAAAACCGAAATCAAAACAGAAATTAGAAAAACGAGAAAATAGTAGACACCAAGATTTACGTGAAAAACCCTAAAGGATAAAAAAACTACGGAGAGAGGAGAAATCACTAAAATCAAAAGGTACAATGAGTTTTGCGACTCAAGCATATATTTATACATAGACAAAAAACCCTAGTCATAATGAGATTCATAACGTGAGCCGAATCAGCCTGGTCCAAACAGAAATCGGGTCACACCGATTATAACAAATCTCCACATTGACACGAATTATACTGCATAAAATATACTCCATAACTTGAAAAGAAAATTCTTCCACCATAAAAGCCCCTTAGGGCGAAAGCAGCAGCTAATACCAACAAAGCTCAAATAGTGTTTGAACTTAGGTGTGTTCAAAGTCTTGATTATCATATCAGCAGGATTATCATGAGTACTAATTTTACTCACTACGAAATCACCACGAGCAATCACATCGCGAACAAAAAGATAATGCATATCAATGTGCTTAATCCTCTCGTGAAACATCTGATCCTTTGTCAGAAAAATAGCACTCTGACTATCACAAAAAACTGTGGAAATCTGCAATTCTTTACTGAGCTCACTGAACAAACCTTTCAACCATATGGCTTCCTTGCATGCTTCTGTAATAGTCATATATTCTGCCTCTGTAGTAGACAACTCGACGGTATCTTGTAAAGTAGCTCTCCAACTGATGGCACAACCTCCAACTGTAAAAACATATCCTGTGAGAGATCTCCTCTTATCAAGATCTCCTGCATAGTCAAAATCAACATAGCCAACAACTCCATCTCTAGTCCTTCTAAACTCTAAGCAAACATCAGTAGAACCATGCAAGTATCTGAGAATCCACTGAACTGCTTTCCAATGTTCCTATACCAGGGTTTGCCATATATCTGCTAACAGCACTAACAGCATATGCTAAATCAGGATGTGAACAAACCATGGACATACATAAGAGAACCAATCCGCACTGGAGTATAGAACTCGTGACATGTAATCAACATCGATATCTAACTGTGGTGATAAAGGAGATGAAAGTTTAAAATGAGCAGCTAATAGAGTACTAACCGGCTTGGCACTTTGCATATTAAATCTGTTGAGAACTTTCTCAATGTACTCTTTCTGACTTAGATATAATTTACCTGCCGATCGATCTCTAAGAATCTCCATCCCAAGTATCTTCTTTGCTGCACCTAAATCTTTCATCTCGAACTCGCTACTCAGCTGTGCTTTTACCTTTTTGATCTCTGCCTGATTCTTGGCTGCAATCAATATATCGTCGACGTACAAGAGAAGATAAACGAATGGTTCATCACCACTCACTCTAAGTATCACAACTGTCATAACTGCACCTCTTGAAATCATGAGTGGTCATAAATACATCAAATCTCTTATACTACTGTCTCGGTGACTGTTTAAAACCGTAAAGAGACTTTTTCAGCTGACAAACGTAGTCCTCCTTTCCTAAGACTACAAAACCCTCAGGTTGCTGCATGTAGATGTCTTCCTCGAGTTCTTCGTGCAAAAAATGCAGTCTTCACATCTAACTGCTCAAATTCAAGATCGTGCAATGCCACAATACCAAGTAAAGCCTGGATAGAGCTGTGCTTCACAACTGGAGAAAATACATCAGTAAAATCAATACCTGGAGTTTGGTTATAGCCTTTAGCAACAAGCCTGACCTTATACCTTGCTTCTTCAACTCCCGACGTACCTTCTTTTCTCTTGTACACCCACTTGCAGTGAACAGCCTTCTTGCCCTTTGGTTGCTTCACTAGGTTCCACGTACCATTCTTGTGAAACGATTCCATTTCTTCCTGCATAGCAATCATCCACTTACCAGAGTTATCGCAACTAACTGCCTCTGAATACGTCGCAGGTTCTTCTTCGGAATCAATTTCTTCAGCTAAATTTAAAGGATAAGCAACCAAATCAGCCTCTGCATATCTCTGAGGACGTCTAGTATTTCTCCGAGACCAATTTTTCACAATGGAATATTGTGGAGGTGCTTGTGAGGAGCTAGCACCATCCACCGAATCTGAGATAGGTTCAGGAGTAGGCTCTAGTGTAGATCTCGACCCAATCTAAATCTCCACCAGCGTGCTTGTCTTTTGCTTATCTCCCTCAGAAATAATTATAGACGGAGACCCATGAAGCATACTAGCTTCATCAAAAACAATATCTCTGCTGATGACGACTTTTTCGGTTTCTAGACACCAAAGTTTATATCCCTTCACTCCTTGTTTAAAACCGATAAATACACACTTCACCGAACGAGGCTCCAACTTCCCATTATCAACATGAGCATACGCAGGACATCCAAAAATTTTCAAATCAGAATAAATAGCAGGAATGCCAGACCATACCTCTTGTGGAGTTTTCTTGTCAATAGCAGTCGATGGAGAGCGATTAATGAGATAACAAGCATACGCAGCATTTTCGGCCTAAAAAATTTTTGGTAACCCAGCATTAAGGAGCATACAACGCACCTTCTCCATCAAGGTCCTATTCATCCTTTCTGCCACACCATTTTGTTGAGGATTTCGCGGAACTGTATGATGTCTCACAATACCTTCAGCTCTGCATAAGACATTAAACTCATCAGAACAAAACTCCAAACCATTATCAGTTCGGAGATGCTTCACTTGTCTCCCTGTTTGCTTCTCAATCATGATCTTCCACTCCTTGAAGGTAGAAAATACGTCACTCTTCTGTTTAACAAAAAATGCCCAAACCTTCCTGAAAAAATCATCAATAATCGTCAACATATAGAATGCACCACCTTTAGATGGTACCCTAGAAGGTCCCCACAAATCGAAATATATGTAGTCAAGTGTCCTCTTTGTGTTGTGAATACCTGCCAAGAACTTAACTCTTTTCTGCTTGCTAAAAATACAATGCTCGCAGAATTTCAGCTTCGTAATACTCTGCCCATCAAGAAGTCCTCTTTTGCTCAATTCAACCATGTCATTCTCACTCATATGACCCAGACGCATATGCCAAAGCCTTGTAATATCAGAATCAAACATAGATGAACTAGCGACAGCGGCATCACCTGTAACCGTAGAGCCTTGCATAACATATAAACTAACAGTTTTTCTAAGCCCTTTCATCACGACAAGAGAACCTTTGCTGACCTTTACAACTCCACCTTTACCAGTGTACTTGTACCCTTTAGAATCAAGAGTACTCAAAGAGATCAGATTTCTCTTCATGTCAGGGACGTGCCTTACATCGCCAAATGCCCGAATGGCTCCATTGAACATCTTAATCTTGACCGTACCAATGCCAATAATTCTACAAGATGCGTTATTTCCCATCAGCACGACACCTCTAGAAATCGCTCCATATGTTGAAAACCAGTCCTGATTGGGACACATATGAAACGTGCAGCCAGAATCAAGAATCCACTCCTCGCTCTATTTCGAATCAATATCATACGTAACGAGGAGTTCACCATCACTGTGATTTTCAGCAACATCAGCTCTGCCAGACTTCTCAGATTGTTTTCCCTTCTGATTATCACTAGTTTTCTTGTTCTTATTTTGCAATTTATAACAAGCAGCAATAATATGACCCTTCTTCTTGCAGTACTTACCTGTCTTATCCTTGTTATTCTTGAATTTCGACCTGCTTCGATTATCCCTACTAGTATTCCTTTCATGCGGTCTTCCTCGCGCAACAAGGCTCTCATCCTTGGCCTTTGAGCCACCAACAAGCTTATCCATCTTCTCCTTATAGAATAAAGCATCATTAATCTCATCTAGAGTTAAAAAATCACGACTGTATAAAATATTATTTCTAAAAGTAGCATACGAAGTAGGCAGCGAACACAACAAAATCAAACATAAATCCTCTTCGTCATACTTAACTTCTATGGATTCCAAATAAGAGACAATTTCCTTAAAAACAATTAAGTGATCATCTAGAGACGTAATACGATGAGAATATAGACACTGTTTCAGGTGTAGTTTGCTAGTCAGGGATTTCGTTATACATAACTGCTCCAACCTTAACCGAAGTGTCGCAGCGAATTTTTCCTTCAAACAATCTTGAAGAATCTGAGTTGACAGATGCAAATGAATCTGAGATAGAGTTTTTCGATCCTTACGTTGTTTCTCCTCAACAGTCCATGATGACGGCATCATTGCAATGCCCAACAATGCATCGTCTAAATCTATTTGTGCCAGAATTGCCCGCATCTTAACCTGCCACAATGAAAATCTGGTATTTTTATCCAGCAACGGAATGTCGTATTTTAACGATGTCATCTCTCAAAATTCAGAATATTTCTCCAACGATATCTAAACCAAATAATTATAAGATTTTTTTTTCTCTCTCGGGGATGAACAGTAATTCTGGCGATGAACGGTGCTTACCACCGATGAACAGTGTCTTGCCGCAGATGAACTGTACCGGCGTGAACAGTACTCCTGCATGAACAGTACGCCGACCGATGATGAACAATAACCCCGACCGCGATGAACAATAAATTCGACTGGCAATGAACAGTAACTCGGTCGGCGATGAATAGTGCCCGCCGATGAATGAAATTTTCAAACCCGAAATTGCAAACTCCGATTCGTTCGATACCTTCAAAAAATCTAGCCCTGATTTTTGAAAACTTTCAACTCGCTCTAATACTAATTGTTGAAAAAACCAAAATCGAAACGAAAATTGAAAAAACGAGAAAATAGTAGACTCCAAGATTTACGTGGAAAACCCTAAAAAGAAAAAAACCACAAAAAGATGAGAAATCAAAAGGTACAATGAGTTGTGCGACTCAAACGTATATTTATACGTAAACAAAAAAAGTCATAATGAAATTCACAACGTGGGCTGAACCGGCCTGGCCTGGCCCAAACAGAAGTCGAGTCACACCGATTATAACAATAATTGCCCAACTCAGAATACCAACTCGTAATTCACAGAAAGAGTGTCGAGGAAAAAAGAATCAATACAATAACAGATTCAATAGCTTATTAGCTATCTATATTTACACATGAGTGAAACTCAATTTGGAAATAGTTTAGATTTAGAGCGTGGCATTCTCTTCTTCTTCTTTTTCAGTTCTTTCTCCAACTGCTTCACTCTGCGACTCAGATTAGAAATTAGAATGACCTGTTCTTTCCCTACTTCCATCAGTTTTTCCATCATCTCCCTCAATTGCTCATTCTCTTTCTCTTTCACTTTCTTCCCATTGCCTTCTTCCCCTTCTGTGCTTTCAGACTTTGGAAGAAAATGAAGTATAGAGGTTTCTGTCTCTTCTTCTTCTCCCATTAGCTCTTTGGCTTCTTTATTTTCTTCGACTTGGAATTCATCATGCAAAGCTATGGTTCTTTCTTCTTTTACCACTTCTGCCTGTGATTGCTCCAGCTGGTGGTCTTCACTTGTTGTGATTACCTCACTAAAGACATCAGCGAGTTGTACAGTCTCGGAAACTTCTGTTTGATCGACTCTCGCCACTATTTCCTCATTTTCAGCGGATCTCAAGTTTCCATTTGGTAATGCCATGGAATCACAAACTGAATCATTGAACACTTGCAACAATTCATTCTCAGGGTGATTTTGGTCCAGAACTGCGTCTGCTTCAGCCTCTGGTAATTTTCTGCTGTCTAATGTTGATGATTCTATAACCCCAACTTCCAATTCTTGCTCCTCCTCTTTGTTGATGGCGGCATCACCTACAATAGGCGTTAATTTCTTGGAGAAGCTTTCCTCTGTCGCTGCTTCTTCCTTTTCCTCTGGTTCACTCGTCATTGGAACATCTTCACCTAGCCCGTTGACATCCACAGTAATGGTGTCTTCCCCGGCCCCCTCACAAGAACTTTCCTCCAATTCTGTTTCTCCCTCTTCAATCAGTACATTTGCCATCACACCAGCTTTCCCGACATTTTTGCTTGTTTCAAAAACTGAAGCTGCTTCATCACTCGTAGTCTTTGCATCATCAGAACCCAATGATTTTGTAGGACAATCTAAGACCAGATGCTGCACTTCGTCAACAACATGCTCCATGGGCACTTCCATGACTTCCTCTGAAGATATTTCCTGACAATTTGCTACGTTCTCTTCAGTTGATTGCCCAGAGGGAATCATACTTGTATCATCTACCATCCCTTGCAACATTACGAGCTCTTTTGCCAAAGACTTCCTCACTTCTCTAACAAATGGAAGTAAACCCTGAAAAAACAAAAATAAATCAGTAAAAGATCTTCTTTCACTGGAGCACATGAGATAATCATTTGGTACAAACCTGAATGGTGTCAAGCTTCAGCAGCAATCTCATTATCAGCTCCCCGATAACTATTTTCTCCTTCTCATCTCCTGGATGGTTAGACTGCAGATTTTTAACTCGATTTCTAACATCATCCACGTGCTTTTTTACTTCAGAAAGTTGCTTCAGCTTCTTCAGGGAATCCCATTTCCTTACCGTACATCCCCTGTAAACTGACTGGATAAGTTCAGCAGCTTTTTCATCTGACGAAATCTTCTTCTTCCTACTAGCCTCTAAAGTGATTGATTCTGCAGCTCCCTGACTTTTCATCTCGTCATTCACCTCTTGCTGGCCTTCTTTATTGTTGTTGACCATGCAATTTATCTTTACTTTTTGAGGTTCCAATTGCAAGATCGCTGGGAATTCTAATGCTGAATGATATTTCTTATCTGCCTGTCCACATTCCGATTCTTTCACATCCACTACCTTCGCAATCCTTTCTTGGTCGGGTTCCACTTGCTTGCTCGTGTTCAAATCACCAGTCCTTTCTTCCAACATCCCATAATTTTGTCTGGGGCCTGAAGCAGGAGGGCTAGAAGACCTTGTTTGAATTCTCTTTCTCAGCAAAGGATCAACTCTGAGACATATTGGAGCTGGTTTTGATGTTTTAGGAGGAGGTAGAGACCTTCTTCCACCCTCACCTCCTGAACTCTCAATGTTCTCATTTTTGCTGCTTCCCTTCCGTGTTTCTTCAGATTTCAAATTGTGTTCACTTCCGTCCTTTCCAGATTGATTTAAAGGAATGAGCTTGATAGTGTAAGGAACATCATCAGGACTGATTTTTTTCTCGTGTATGCCCTTCGGATTTTCAGTCTGATCATGGTAAGACGGCATCCAAAAGTTAGGGAATAGAAACTTTCTCTTTCCTTCCTCATGTTGACCGCCCTTCTCTTTCTCGCTTTCTAGCAACGGCGAAAGTGTGTTCATATCAATCGGAAAGCAACCATCCCAAGCTTTTGGCTGATGGTCAGCCTCATCAGATACCTTGTCTTGTTTCACTATGTCAGCACGAGGCTTTTTCAGTTCCTTGTTCCTCATAAACTCAGGCGGAACCCACAGAATTGGATGGGGATAATTCATATGCTGCTTAGGATTCATAGGGTGTTCGTTTGAGTGATAGCTTCTTGGCTTTTCAGTGCCATTGTCAAATTCACGGGTATGATCCATAGGATGATGAGGCGGATAAAAATTGTACATTTCAGGATACGGGTAATGATCTCCATAGCATCGCACCGGGTGCGGAGGGAAAAAAGGAGGTTGTTGGAAACCAGGAAAACAATGGCAGCTGTTATTGTAGGGGTGATAAGGATATGGATACCCATGGCCGCCGTGGTATGGCCAAGGTTCAGGAGGGGAAGATTCAAAACAGGGCCTCTGATACTTTGAAAAAGACATAGGAATGTTCTGACATACAGGCATCATTTTCCTGCAAATTTGTGATCGTCTATCCAAAGATATTGCTTGTCAAACCTGATTAAGACAACTATTTAGGCGACGGAAAGAAATATGGACTATGAAATGCACGGAAACTAGGAGAAGAAACTTTAAAGATATTCAAAGTTGCAGGAGAAAATAAATGGTTGAAGATGATTCAGAGTTTCAAACAGTCGAGGCATTGCTATTGTAAAACTTTGATTCTCCATTAACTTCATTTAGACAAGAACTGTAAACTCGCTGATGATTTTATAATATCTTCTATTAATATATCCTGTACTGTCTACTTTACAAATTAACGATGCAAGCAGATATGATCGAAGATTGCGCTAATCCTTCTAATTCACGAAGCAAAAGCCTCTACTCAAAACCAAGGCAACATAACCCAATCGAAGTTCTCCATTCAGGTGTAAATATTCATGAAAACTAATCTCAAATCATTGTCGGGGAATGATAAAATTCATTAAAACTTTACGTTTTGCATCTGAAAAGTACAAATGTAACTAACCTGGTTATGAAAAGAAGGTCGATCCAGATATCCGCGAAGAACAGTCCACCAACCCAATAACACGCTCTGATTCAGAAGCAGATTTTGCGAGAGCTTGACGTTTTCCTCTTACGCTTTTCAAATTTTGGATGGCGAAGAGGAAGGTCTGTTGGCCTTTTATACATTCCATCAGCAGCCAGGCCAACGACGTTTACCAGACTCTTCGAGAGGTTTCGCGCGACTCCTGAAATTCGAACACTCTGGAAACTTCTACTCCTCTATCCTCTGCAACGTCGTTGATGACGTGGCCTCTGTTTGGGGCCCAGATTAAAGCCCAATCGCAAGCCTAAAGGGGGAACGACACCGTACCAATACAAACTCATCGTAATCGTAGGTTCTGACGTGTACATCGCTAACCAATCACATTTTTTCTTGAATTTTGAATTAAGTAAATATAGAATTATCCGAAACAAATCTATATCCAAAAAGATATTTTTAGTCTTCTTGATTCCTTTTCTCAACAGCCAAACAAGGCCAGGAAAATTTTTCTCGCCCCAGTTTTTCCATGATATGGCATTTTCTTCATTGACTACGATCTAGTGATTCTCCATTTTGTTCTGCGGCGAGTTAGTTCTGATGGCGTTTCTCGCTCATCCACCAGAAATTTACACCGTCAAGAAGGCTTTCTTCTGTAACCCTAAGCTCGGCGATGTAAAAAGCTGTAGAATTTCCTCAAACAGTAAGGTCGGGCCTAATCTTAAGTTTAGGATTTGTTCCAGGATGAAAGACTGCGATGATAGAGTTGTAGAATTGGAGCGTGACGTAAGGTGGTATGGTCAATTTTCTGTTCCGGTGAAACAAGGATCGAAGCTTAGCAAAGAGGAAGAAGAAAAGCAGGATTACTATGTTAATATGGGTTATGCAATTCGAACTCTGAGGGAGGAATTTTCTGAACTGTTTTACAGGGAACTCAGTTTTGATATATACAGGTTATAAGTTCTCTCGTTCTTATTCTATATTAACTCAGTTTGATGTGCGCAGATTCCAGATTCTTTTTATTCATCTTCATTTTTTTATTTGAATATTCAAATTGGCATCATGTTTGACTGCTGTGAATGGTGTGGCTCCAGAAAGTTAGCTTTTTTCATTCTCCATCATAGTTTCAACTGAATTCCTCTGCTGATGTAGCTACTAAATGGCATCGATATAGTGTCTCTTCGGAATTTTAATTCCTACTCACGAAAAGAAAAGAAGCAAGAAATCCATTATGGCTAGGTTGACTTTACAATGACGTCGAATTCTTGCTTCTTGGAGGATTCAATTCGATGTGAAATCAAGTGACATTGTTTTTATTATTATTATTTGTAGGTTGACGGTTGACACTAAATATATTCGGCTTTGCATTTTCTTTTCAGATCGTTTAGGTTTGGAAATTCTTTATCTCTGATTTCACCGTGATATGATAAAGTCGGAAACTTAGGCACAAAGATGATCCTCCATCTTTTCATCTTAGTTTTTCTAATCATGAATTTGTATAGAACACTTACAATTAAAGCTAGACGCTTAATACCAGAGAGCATAAACAATTTCTGGTCCTTCTTCGTTGTTGAGATGTAGTATAAGAATATGCAAGACACTGAGTTGTTCATAGTTATGACAGCAGTTCTATATAATCTACCATCTTGCAGCTTAGTTCTAGAAAAACTCTGTTCTTCTTTAGTGTTTCCTTTTGAAAATATCAGATCATTGTATCAAATCTGAATCTCCATACTTTTATTTAATGTCCACACAGGGATGACATCGTATTCAAAGACCCTCTCAACACAATTTCCGGCATCGAGAACTACAAATTGATCTTCTGGGCTCTACGATTTCATGGGAGGATGTTTTTCAAGGCATTATGGATTGATGTAGTTAGTGTATGGCAGCCGATGGAGAATGTCATCATGGTTCGATGGACAGTCCACGGGATTCCCCGGGTTCCATGGGAGAGTCGTGGTCGATTTGACGGCACTTCTGAGTACAAACTTGACAAGAAAGGTAAAATTTTCAACCATCGAGTTGATAATGTCGCTCACAACTCAAACCCAAAATTCAGAGTTTCCCCAATGGAAGAACTGATCCAATCTCTTGGCTGCCCTTCAACACCAAAACCTACTTACTTCGAATCTTCAATCTCTTCTCCGTCGAAGAAAACATGGTATCCTTAAAGTTTACCTTAAAGTTTTGGTGTAAACTGCTTTGTAATTACTAAATAACTGCTTGGTGTCTTGTATAGTAGTTTTGCAGCTACTGCCATGAAAGATCTATATATATACACACACAAGATTGTATGAGCATTATATGGATACTGTGATTTCTGTGAAATTTCTAAGCTTTCTTTTTCTCAGTGGAATGAGGTCGGAGTGAATGATCTTTGATACATCTCAAATAACTGGTGACTATGTAGTATTTGTTTGGATTCAATTAGAATTATTGAATCTCTAAAAATAAATGAAAACTTAATTTCCAGCCGTCATACGTTAGAAATTCTATAAGTAAATCATTAAAGCAAGAAAGACGTATTCGGATCCATTGTCTGAAAGCAAAATACCATAAATCGGGTACGTGGATCTTTCGAATTTGACAATCGCCTTCTCAAATGCTCTCTAGAGTGATTGCGGTTCCCAAAGAGGCAAAAGGTCTAGATTACGAATTGCGGACCATAACTCTTTAGTTAACTTAATTGAGTAATTTACTATCCATCACAAATTGATAAATTACCCATAATGTTTCTACACATTATAATATAATCATATTATATTCAATATATTCCAAACTCCATTGAAATCATATTAAATCACTTTAATATGGACTTAAACCCGATGATAACATAATGTATAATTTATAGTTTAACAATTTAGATCTAAATAGAATTATAAATCTTTATAATTCTAACAATCTCCTACTTCGATCAAATTATAGGCTAATCTATTATACATTATAACCTTATCCTTATGATATCAAATTTTGTTATCATCTAAACAGAGTATACTCAAACAATCTCGTCCATCAATTATATCAAATGCAGGATCAAAGCGGCTTTCGTTATAATTATTATAACTAAACCTATTAAAGATCACAAACACCAATATAACCAAATGACATAGATCAAATATGGATGTGTAGCATGAAAAGTACATGTAATGTGATTTAACATACCTATTTCCAACTGGTCCAACCAAAACTTTATTGAGATCATTAAAGCTCATATGCTAGAGTGAATGTATCGACTCCTGTTCCCAGTAAGATATTGTCCGCTCTAAGGATTGGGCCGTAACCCAATATCCTCCCCTCATGGCTTTGTTTGGCGAGGGCTTCCCAGTCGGTCACCCAACCTGGTACTACTCTCGCCGAAGCACTTTTAACTTCGGAGTTCATATGAAATCCATTGCCAATTGTGCTCCAAAACGCATCTTACTATCTTGGGAGGGTTCCCTTACATATGTTTTATTTCTATATACTTCCCCAAGCGATATGAGATTGTGACGACCCCCTCTTTTTACGACCCGGGATTCGCCTATACTTGAGTCTGAGATTCGCCTACACTAAGTTTAGGTCCCGAGGTTTGCCCCGCAGTCGTAATCATACGTACACATTTGGGTCATCACAATCACCCCGCTCGGGGGTCCAACGTCTTCGTTGGCCACATTTTCGGTTGGGTACAGGCTCTGATACCATTTGTAACGACCCATGTTCCCAGTAAGATATTGTCCGCTCTGGGGATTGGGCCATAACCCAATATCCTCCCCTCACGGCTTTGTTTGGCGAGAACTTCCCAGTCGGTCACCCAACCTGGTACTACTCTTGTCGAAGCACTTTTAACTTCGGAGTTCATATGGGATCCGTTGCCAATTGTACTCCAAAACGTGTCTTACTATCTTGGGAGGGTTCCCTTACATATGTTTCATTTCCATATACTTCCCCAAGCGATGTGAGATTGTGACGACCCTTCTTTTTACGACCAGGGATTCGCCTATACTCTAGTCCGAGATTTTCCTACACTAGGCTTAGGTCCCGAGGTTTGCCCCACAACTCGAGATTTGCCAGGCTGATCGATCGACTGAGGAAAATTGGGCAGTTATGCCCATTTTGCCCTGATGTTTGCTGCATTTATTTCTTTCCTATATGTGACATTATTTAAATGATTTTTCGACGATTTTTAGCGGTCTTAGAATAATTTTATAGGTTAAATTTATTTAAGGTTTAAAAATGAAAATTTTACGGGAATTTAAGGTATATGAAATGTGGACGTTTCAGTGAATTAAATGAATACCTCATAAAAAATAAATATTGCAGTAACCAAAATATTCATTACAAATGTCTATAGAATAGAATCACATGAAATATACAGACTCCCACTAAACCTCAATATCTCCGAGAGATACAACCCCCATATGAACAACATGCTCATGAAAGACCTTGGGTTGTAAACAGTGGATACGTGACCATGGAGTCTGTTCCGATGTGATCTATAGATATTTGACCACTCTAGACCCTTTCCTTCACAACAAGGAACTTGATGTTTACAAACTTATATTTTGAGAAGCTTCTGTTGTTAGAGAACATCACAACTGACTGATTGTCACATAAAATCCATAGTGGTCTTTCAATACCATTCGAGATTCTTAATCCCGTGACAAAGTTACTCAGTCATGATGTCTTGTTGGATGCTTTATAACATGCTATAAATTCAGCTACTATAGTAGAAGAGGCTGTAATACCCTGCTTGGCACTCTTCCAGGATATAGCTCCTCCAGTTAAAAGAAAAATATAATCAGACGTTGACTTTAAGTCATCTTGGCATCCAGCAAAATCAAAATCAGTGTACCCAATGATCTCGAGCTTATCTGATTTCTTGTATATGAGCATGTACTTTTTGGTTCTCTGTATCAGTGTACCCAACGATCTCGAGCTGATCTGATTTCTTGTACATGAGCATGTACTTTTTGGTTCTCTGTAAGTATCTGAGTACCATTTTTACTGTCTTCCAATGATCCAATCCAGGATTGCTCAAGTATCTACCTAACATGTCAACTATGTACACAATATCCGGACGCGTGCATACTTGAGTATACATTAAGCTTCATACAGCCAAAGCATAAGGAACCTTTTCCATTTCTTTGACTTTAAGGTCACTTGAGGGACATTGATTTTTATTTATTTTGTTTCATTTGGCAACATGAGTATCTCCTAATTTGCATTCTTACATGTTATATTTTTTCAAAACCTTCTCGATATAGCTCTTTTGTGATAATCTAAGTATATCTCGACAACGATCTCGGTATATCTGGATTCCTAATACAAAAGAGGCGTCACCGAGATCTTTCATTTCAAATTTTTTTAAAGAAATTTATTGGTGTCGTGCAACAAGTCTATATCGTTGCATTCCAACAATATGTCATCGACATATAAAACCAGAAATATAATTTTATTCCCAATAAATTTGTGGTATACACAATCATCAATTTTATTTGCCTCAAAACCATATGAGATGACTGCTTGATGAAATTTGTAATACCATTGACGGAAAACTTGTTTTAGCGCTAGATGGATTTTTTTAATTTGCAAACTAAGTCCTTTGATTTATCCGAATCAAAGAACTCAGGTTGTACCATATAGATCGTTTCATCAATGTCACCATTGAGAAACGTCATCTTTACATCCATCTGATGTAGCTCTAAATCAAAATGAACTACTAGTGCCATTATAGTTTTAAAGGAATCTTTCGTAGATACCGATGAGAAAGTTTCTTTATAGTCAATGTCTTCTCTTTGAGTAAAACTCTTAGCAACAAGACGTGTTTTGAATCTCTCAATGTTGTCTTTTGAATCCCTTTTGGATTTATAAATCTATTTACAACCGACGGGTTTCGAACCTGCAAGCAACGGGACGAGATCTCAAACATCATTGTCTTTCATGGACTTTAACTCCTCATTCATGGCATCAGTCCACTTTTGAGAATCAGAACTCTTAATGGTTTGGTTGAAAGTGACAGGGTCATCTTCCACTTCACCGAGTTCCTCATGTTCTTGTAGGAATACGATGTAATCATATGAAATCGTACTCATTCTCTCTCTAGTGGACCTCTGTAATGACATAGTTTCTTGAGGTTGTTGAGTTTGATCCCCGGGAATGACTTCCTGAAGAGGTTCTGGAAGTGATTCAACATTGTCTTTTTCATTATCCACTTGATCGAAATCAAGGAAAACCAAATGAAGATGAACAACTTCCTCCTCAAAGACAACGTCTTTCTTATCTCCTCTCACAAACTCTACATCCTCGAAAAATCGAGCATTTTCCGTTTCAAAGAATGTCTTTACAGTGGAATCGAAAAATTTGTACCCCCTTGACCGTTCAAGATACCCTACAAAATAACAATTAACAGTCCTAGAGTCCAATTTCTTTTCATTTGGCCTATAAGGCATTGCCTCAGTTGGACACCCACACATGTAAGTGTTTTAGAACTGGTTTTTGGCTCGTCTAACACTCGTATGGAGTTTTGTTAGACGTCGCCTTAGTAGGTACCCTATTAAGGATATAAGCTGTCGTCTTCAATGCTTCACCCCAGAGGGATTCTGGTAAGGTCGAATGAGCAATCATGCTCCTTACCATGTCCTTAAGCGTTCTATTTCGTCTTTCAGCGACACCATTCATGTTGGGTGAACCTAACATGGTGTACTGAGGAACAATACCACACTCCTCTAGGGTATTTAGCAAATGTTCCTGGACGTTGTTCAACTGACCCGTCATACCGACCATAGTATTCACCACCACGATCGGATCTGACGACCTTAATCCTTTTATCAAGCTGATTTTCAACCCCAGCTTTAAAGGCTTTGAACATGTCCAAAGATTGAAACTTCTCATGAATGAGATATAGGTAGCTATAACGCGAGTAATCGTCAATGAATGATATGAAATAATGTTGACAATTCCAAGATACCGTAGGGAAATGTCCATAAATATCCGTGTGTATCAATTCAAGGACTTCTGAAACTCGATTAGCTTCCAATCTCCTTACACTTGTTTGTTTCGCTTTAATACAACTGACACAAATCTTGAAGTCAATCATATCAAGAGGGCCCAAAATCTCGTCTCACACAAGCTTTTTAATTCTCTTTTGAGAGATGTGACCTAAGGGCTTGTGCCATAACAAAGCTGAATCATTATTAATTAATTTACGTTTTGTACCTCTTGAATCAATATGCAAGGTTTCATTAAATGAAGCTATGGTTTCTAACACATATAGATTGTCATAAACAGATAAAAATCCAGAACCCATAACATTTGAATTTAATGATAAACTGAATTTTTTATGTCTAAATGAACAAGAATAACTAAATTTGTCCAATGCAGAAATAGAAATTAAATTCCGTCTAAAAGACGGTACAACATGAGTATCATTCAAATCCAAAAATTGTCCAGAATTTAGTAACAATCTAAAGTCTCTGATAGCTTCAACTTCAACTGATTTGTAATCGCCCACAAAAATGATTCTTTCATCATCAATTCGGCTTTCGGCATCTCAGACAACCCTGCATAGACATACTAATATGAGTAGTAGCATCCGAATCTAACCACCATGTATGTCTAGATACATAAACCAAATTAACCTCATAACAAACAAGGTTGAGAAGTGTACCTTTCTTCACGCGCCATGTTTGATATTTGATACAATCTTTCTTTTAGTGCCCTTCTCCATTATAGAAGAAACAACTGAAGCCCTTGGACTTCTTTTGTTTCGACTGAGAAGCAGCACCATCAACTTCCTTCTTCTTTTTCTTTTTTTTTTTTATCCCTAGAAGATGATGTCAAATGAGCACTTTCTGTCCGATCATGCTTAATTCTCTCTTCCTTTGGACAAAATGAGATATTAGTTCATTAAGCGTCCACTTATCCTTCTGACAGTTATAACTGATCTTAAACTGCCAAATTGAGCAGGAAGAGAAATCAAGACTAAGTGAACAAGCATGTCTTCAGAGAACTCTAACTTAAGTTCCTTAAGTCTTGAAGCAAGATGAGACATTTCCATTATGTACTCCCTGATATTCTTATTTCCATCATACTTGAGTGAAACAAGCTTAGCTAAAAGCGTGCTTGTTTCAGCCTTCTCGTTTTTCTCAAAACGTTTCTCAAGTTGTTCGAAGAATGTTTTGGCATCAGTGTCTTCTGACATGTTGCCCCGAAATGCTTCTGGAATGGCGCGTTTCATGATCATCAAACTTACACGATTCAAGCGCTTTCATCTTTCCAGCTCTCATCTTTCTAGCTCCCTTTTATAATCAAGGGTATTTGATGCTGAAAGAGTTGAGAAACGTGCGACCTTAAGTGCAATATCTAGATCCATGCACCCGAGAACAATCATAACGTTCTCTTTCCATACTTATAATTAGTCCCGTTAAGCATAGAAACTACATTAACATTACCCATTATACTTGAGATGTTGACTGTAACAAAAGAGAAAATGAAACAACATTAGCTCACAAAATAATATGCATATATATGACAATAACATATCTTAAAATATATTGTATCCATCAATAAGAAACCGGTACAACATTAGCACTTAGTCTTTTGACTAAAAGTGTTAACATGTAATTGATAACTTGGTCTAAGTATATAAATATTGACAATGAGACCTGTCAAACAATGAACTTATCTTTGAACCAGTTCAATATTCACATAGCATCCTAACAATTGTTACATGTTTTAACACGGCTAACAATTTATGCAACTATACAAACGTCAACCACCTTTTGGGCCGGTCGATATTCATACAATGTCATGTATTATATCCAACATATAAAATAAGATAATTAAAGCAAGAGATCTTAATTTTTTAGCATGTTGTCAAACCATCCTATTTTACAATGTAAGACTTCATAAAATTGCACTAAAAAGAGTTAAAAAAAAACATGTATATACATATTCAATAGCTAAGCAACCATAGTAGTCAATCAGTAAACTAAAGGATCAACCAACTTAGAATAGATGGTTCAAATCGGCCAAAATTGGGCAAAAACAGGGTGAATCGAGGCGAACCGAGGCCTGAATTGTCCAGAAACAGTCATTAAAAAGATCCGAAATAGTCGAACCAAAGTTAACCGAAGACCATTTAACCAAATGGACAGCCCCAATTTTTTTTTGAACCGAACCGAACCGAACCGGTTTTGGGTAGACCGAACTGAACCAAACCGGTTCAGGCCGAACTAACTTAAGAACCTGTCCGAACCATAACCGAACCAAATTGGTTTGGACCGAGTGGGATCGAGCTCAAATGGTTTGGTCCGATTCAGACCAAACCTAACCCAATCAGACTGAATCAGTCCAAACCACCGAAGAGGGGCTACAAACCAGCAATGAAAATCGCCAGAATCTTATCGATTATGGCGGATTTTCACCCCAAAATTGTCTGATTTATCTAAAATAATGATAGATCGGACAATAATCTTTAACGTGCATCACAAAAAATCAATTTTTAAAATCTCCAAACATGCATTCTAACAAAATTATATGCATAAAAAATAACCCAAAAATAATTTCGAAAATTAAAAAAATTGATGCTTTAATCCGAATTAATGCCAAAATTGATTTGATTGCAAACAACGATTACTCGTAGTCTAACGTGATTGGCTCTGATACCAATTGTTTGGATTCAATTAGAATTATTGAATCTTTAAAAATAAATGAAAACTTAATTCTCAATCGTCATATGTTAAAAATTCTTTAAGTAAATCATTAAAGCAAGAAAGACGTACTCGAATCCATTGTCTGAATGTAAAATACCATAAATCGGGTACGTGGATCTTCCGAATTCGACAATCGTCTTCTTAAACGCTCCCTAGAGTGATGACGGTTTTCAAAGAAGCAAAAAGTCTAGATTGCGAATTGGGAGCCATAGCCTTTTAGTTAACCTAATTGGGTAATTTATCATTTTGCCCATCACACATTAGTAAATTACTCCTAATGTCTCTACACATTATAATATAATCATATTATATTCAATATACTCAAAAGTCCGTTGAAATTAAATCATTTTAATATGGACTTAAACCCGATGATAACATAATTTATAATTTATAGTTTAACAATTTAGTTCCAAATAGAATTATAAATCTTTATAATTCTAACAGTAGTGGGAAATGTTTCTAAAACTATTTTTGAAAATCAGAAAGAAAAAACAAATCGGCTTTTAGAAAGAGCTTTTCAAAATCGCTAAAAAAAAACTGTTTTTTTTTTTTATGCTTGTAGAAACTAGAGTTGGCTAATGGGCGGGCTGGCTCGCCAACCCGCCCGCTCGGCCCGCTAAGTAGCGGGCCAAATTTTGGCTTGACTCGCTACAGTAGCGAGCCGAGCCTGGCCCGGTCTCAATAGGCGAGCTGAGCCGAGCCTAGCAGTTGGGCTCGCGAGCTCGCCACAGACCGAGCCAAACGAGCCGGCTCGACGGGCTAGCTCGCGAGCCCCACCCCACAGCCCTCCCTCTCTCGCTAACTCGTTTTGTCTCTTTCTCTCCTTTGCGTCTCTCTCTGCAAAGTGCAAACGTCTCTCTCTGTTGCAAAGAGTCTCTGTTTTGCACTTGCAAAACAGAGAAAGAATGCACCTGCAAGAGAGAGAGACGGAGAGGAGAGTAAGAAAGAATGCACCTGCATGAAAAATCTCCAAAATCTTAACCCTAAGCCAAAAACCAACTTCATAAAATTAAATGTTTACCCTAGATCTTCTAAAATCTTGAAGAAAAATTGAAAATTGGCGTGGGGAGATGAGAAGAGATGAAGGCCGAGAGGGAGAAAATGAGAGGGAGGAATAATGGCGAAACAGGGAGGAAGAAGTAAGAACCCCTAAAATGGAAGCTTCTTTTAGAAGCTTTGACACTTGTCTTCTTTCTATTGGGTAGATCCAACTACCACATTTAGTTTTCCTAAATTGCCCTCCCACTAAAATAGGGATATAAATCAGTGATGGCCATTTGACTGATTTATTTGCTTTAAAATATATTCAAATTATTATAAATTGTAATTGCAACCTTAAATTTTTTTTTTAACCAGGTCCTGCCACTAGGGCTGGGCACGGTCCGGTCCGGGCCGGTTCTAGCCCGGAACCGGACTGGACCGTGGGTTTCGGGAATTTATTTCCCGAAACCGGAACCGGTCCTTAGCAGAACCGGTACCGAACCGGAACTGGACCGCAAATTCGGTCCGGTTCCGGTTCGGTACCGGTTCCCTCCCATGAATTTTAATTTTAATTATTATTTTTTAATTAAAAATAAATCAATGAGGCGAAGATCTGGAAGAAGAAGAAGAAGAAGCAGTGAGGCGAAGAAGAAGAAGTGAGGCGAAGATCTGGAAGAAGAAGCAGCAGTGAGGCGAAGATTCTGGACGAAGAAGAAGAAGAAGAACAGCAGCACAAGCCGCTCAGGAGGAGCAGTGAGGCGAAGATCGGAAGCAGCTCGGGAGGAGCAGTGAGGAGAAGATTGGAGCAGTCGGGAGGAGCAGTGAGGCGAAGATCTGGAAGAAGAAGTAAGAAGAAGAAGAAGAAGCAGCACTGATGTGTCGAGATTGGAAGAAGGATTGGAAGAAGAAGAAGCGCAGGCAGCGGGAGGAGCAGTTGAGGCGAAGCGCTGGAAGAAGAAGAAGCCGGGGAAGCATTTGAGGCGGATATATGGGACTCTGGAGCTGTGCTCGGGGAAGAAAAATGGAAAGGGGAAATCAAATTCGGGACCCGCAGGTCCGAGTATTTGATCAATGGAACGGGAAACGGACGCGGTCACGGTTCCATGAATTTGGGAACGGAACGCTTCTAGGCTCCAAGAACCGCCCAAAAACCGGACCGAACCGACGGTCCAGTCCGGTCCACCGGTTCTGGTTCGGTTCTGCCCACCCCTACCTGCCACATCTTAAATTAGAGCTATTACTGCTGGTTAACTACAGCTGGCAAAGGATAATATTTAAAAAATATCCACGCTTCGCTTTGGTTTCCATTTTCAGGTGTGATTTATTTCTCAAATAATATTGGCAAATTAATAATAATTAGTAAAATAAAAATAAATTAAAAGGAATAATAGGTCTTATTGCTATATTATCAGTGTTATAATCTTGTTGATACCCCATTGGTTGCTCGAGACAGGCAGTAGCTCGAATCCTGAAAATATAAAATATTTTATAGTCAAAAGTGTACATATATTCGTAATACAAAAATCATGGGTATTACATCCTACCATCGTAATAAAATTTTGTCAACAAAATTGCTTACCTGAATAACTCCGGATGGCGGATATTTGTCCATCATGTCTTGCTGTCGCTCCCACGTGGCTTTCTCAATGCCATGATTCCTCCACAAAACTTTTACTAGACGAATCGTCTTGTTGTGTAGGACTTTCACTGCTGATTCCAGAAACCGGTACTTACATGTAAATTCTTTTGTAATTGAAGTATATATCAAAATATTTTTAATGATATTTATGTAATATTTTTATTGGATAGTCTCAAATAATTTATTTATTAATACATTCAATTTTATATACTTTTATTTAACATAACTAATTTTTAAATTAAATGAGTAAATATTGTTGACATAATTATTAATACTTATTATAATTTTACATGAAATTTTTTTAAAAACTTATATTAACATAAGTTTGAAATATTCATATACGCTCGGCTCGTTAGGCTCGGCTTGTTAAGGCTCGTTAGGCTCGTTGAGCCGGCTCGGCTCGGCTCGTTTAACTCGTGGCTCGCTAGCCGGCTCAAGTTGAATTTTTTTTCAGGCTGGCTCGTTAGGCTCGGTAGGCTCGTTAGGCTCGTTAGGCTCGACTCGATTAACTCGTTAGGCTCGGCTCGGCTCGGCTCGGCTCAGCTCGGCTCGGATCGCTCGTTAGTAATGTCTAGTAGAAACAGGCCTTTTTGCAGACGTCTGGGTTCAGTTTTACAACACTCCAGTATGCTGTTACTAATCTTAATGATGCATGGAAACAATGGGCTACCAGTATTACCGCCGGAAAAATTTTCTCCGGGCCTGAGGCCGCCGGAAGTGGGTATATTTCTTCGTCGGATTCGATTACAAAGGTTGTTTTTATGAACGGCGTGTCCAAGGAGAAGATTAGAAAGTATTCTCTTTTTACTCTTTTTCTATTACCAAAAATAAAGATATTTTTTTTTTATTAAAAATATAATATTTGTCCACTTCCTAGTTCCTAATAAAAACTAAGAGCTATAGGCGTCTGCCAAACAATGTCTGTCTTAGTTGCTGTCGCCTTCTCTTCTTAATTCTACGACAAACTAGGTTTCCTTTTTTTTTTTTTTTTTTTCATTCTCTTAACAGTTAATTTAAGTAAATAATTTATACAAAAAATGCATTCCCTATTTTTATTTATTTATTTCAAAAAATTGTGCCTTAACACTCCTCCTTCTTTCGTTGATAAAATTATTTATAATATGTCATATTAATTATAATAATTAATGATTGTTACGTGAAGAATTAAGAAAAAATTAGAGGGTAATGAAAAATGTCAAGATTCATTTATAGAATAATTACAATATTCTGAAAATGAATAAGAAGAATTATAGGCAAATAATGTTGTCATTTCTTAGTCTCTAAGCATTGTGTATAAAATGAAAAATTCAAATGAAAACGGGTTTATTTTCTTAGGCAGCAAGCAATGCATCCTCTTGGACAATAATGAAAATGAATATTAATACATTTATTTTTTTATTTTAATATTTTAAAATACTAGTATCAAATAATATTGATATAATTAATGTATTAAATTAATTATTTATCATTTATTAAATTAATTATTTATAATTTATTAAATTAATTACATCTTAACCACATCAATTATTATTGTTTGACCTATTTTAGGAAATTAGAATTTATGATTAAACTTTATCAGGAAAGAAAAGGAATTATTATTAGAAATTATGGAAAATCTATTAATTGCATATAATGATATTTAAATAACAATTTAAGGAGAATAAAACTTTGAATCCTAACCGTTGGTGTATCAGAAGAGTGGGGTCCGCACTCAAATGAACGTGCGGGATGATCGAAATGATGTGTTGGTTTCAATTCAAAGGCCACTTTCCTATAAACAGCTACGAGTGCAAACACAACTCTGGATCCATTGACACGATATCCCCTGTCAACCCAACCTCAACCTCTCCTTCCCGTTCTTCTTCGTTGAAGAGGGTTAACGAGTTCGGAATCGTCGTCGAATGGGAGTTTCCTCTACTGGGTTTTTGTTTTACTTGAGCGACAAACAAACCCATTGAAGGAAGAGGAGTCTCTCGATTTGATTCGGTCTGATTTTGGTGAACGAATATCTCTCTCATATACTTGCTTGTATCGGTGATGGAGTTGGAGAAGAAGTACATTTCTCCGGAGGAGCTCAAACGGCACAACAAACAAGGGGATTTGTGGATCTCTATCCGGGGTAAGATTTACGATGTTTCCGATTGGGTTAACGATCATCCGGGCGGGGATGAACCGATTCTGAAACTCGCTGGTCAAGATGTAACGGACGCATTCGTAGCCTATCATCCTGGCTCTGCATGGAAATATCTGGATAAACTCTTCACGGATTTCTATCTTCAAGATTACGAAATCTCCGAAATCTCGAGGGATTATCGGAAACTCGTTAACGATTTTTCGAAACAGGGTTTGTTCGAGAAGAAAGGGCATGGCGTAATGTATTCGTTTATCTTAATAGCGATCTTGTTTTTCTTTGTTGTTTATGGAGTTTTGAGATCCGACAGTGTTCTAATCCATTTGGGCTGCGCTTTTTTATTGGGATTTCTTTGGATTCAAAGCGCTTACGTTGGTCATGATTCTGGACATTATCAAGTAATGATTAGCCGGAAATACAACAAAATTGCTCAAATCTTGGCCGGAAATTGTCTAACAGGAATCAGCATAGCTTGGTGGAAATGGACTCATAATGCTCATCATATTGCCTGCAACAGCCTAGATCACGATCCTGATCTTCAACACATTCCGGTTTTTGCAGTTTCCTCCCACCTCTTTCACTCCATCACTTCGTGCTTCTATGGAAGAAACTTGAAATTTGATGCGCTGGCCAGATTTTTCGTCAGCTATCAGCATCTAACGTTCTACCCAGTAATGTGTGTTGCAAGAGTGAATTTGTTTTTACAAACACTCTTGCTTTTGTTTTCGAAGAGAAAAATTCCAGATAGAGCGTTGAACATAATGGGAATTCTTGTTTTCTGGACTTGGTTTCCTCTTCTTGTTTCATGCCTACCGACTTGGACAGAGAAAGTGATGTTTGTTCTTGCTAGCTTTGCAGTGACGTCTATTCAACACGTTCAATTCTGTCTGAACCATTTCTCTGCAAATGTTTACATGGGACCTCCGAATGGAAATGATTGGTTTGAGAAACAGACAAATGGGACGTTGGACATTTCTTGTTCTTCTTACATGGATTGGTTTTACGGAGGATTGCAGTTTCAGTTGGAACACCATTTGTTTCCCCGGCTGCCCAGGTGTCAGTTGAGGAAGGTGGCTCCGATCGTGAGAGAGCTTTGCAAGAAGCATAAATTGCCGTATCAGAGCTTGTCGTTCTTGGAAGCTAACATTTCCACCATTAAAACACTCAGAGCAGCTGCTATGCAAGCAAGAGACATGGCCAGCCCTGTCCCTAAAAACCTCGTCTGGGAGGCCGTGAATACCCATGGCTGAGGCCTGAGGACGACGAAGAAAAGCTTGCTTTTTTGTTTTTTTTTTCAATTATTAGCTGGTTTACTTTTATGGCAGTGTCGTATCATGATACTCATTATTCAGCATTGTAACATAATTTATTTCCATTTTCCTTCATCGCCATGATTTTTCGTCCTGTTCTTGTCCATATTTTGTTAAAATAGAAAATTGGACAACTTGGGTTGTCTTGCTTCCCCCAGTCATGGAGTTTATACAGGAAGGACAAAGGAATTGAATTTAGGTGGAACCCACCAAACTTAAAACTTCCAAGGCCCATCTTCTCCACTTAGTGTCTGTCCTTTCCATTCCAGCGTTTGATTTTTCCATTAAATTCCAAATCCTAATTCTTGATTTGAAATCCGAACCGTCAGATCAGAAATGAATGGCCGAGTTTGACAAAAAGGAATACAGATTACAGGAGCTTTCAAATATAAAGTCAATTCTGATTTTTCTAGGGACTCTTGATTGTCAACTCTCCTATCATTGGAACAAGATTCAGAAAGTAATTTACTGTCTCCATTTGATTCTCTCTGTCAAAAGCTAATCATAGTGTCTTGCTTTGACGGTGGTCTTGAGAGAATAGAACTAAGGTTCTGTATGAAAATATCAGTTCGTAAAAATGGAAATTGAAATGAAATTGGGAGGAAAGAACATAATGGTCCAGACTGTAGAAAGAATTGATTATGTACAGACGGTTAGAGGATACTTTGTAAAGTTTAGTTAGATGTACTGTTCTAGTTTAGTTATTTTTTTCCTTTTTCAATGCTCATGATGAGCTCTACAATATGTACACGTAAAACCTCATACTCAATTAATTGCAATATAGAAAAGATTCCAAACAATTTCTTTCTACTGTCATCATTCCCTTCTTCGTTCTCCATCTCTTTCATCTTCTTCATTCTTCTCTTCTTCTTCTCTCGTAAGAAATTTCTATTTGATTCAGAGTTAAAACATGACATCCCCTAGCTCAACAGTACCCTCCTCTCCCTCATCATTTTTATCTCCTTCTCTGCCCTTATTTTCAACTATAAACTAAATATTCACGATCAAATTAGACAATACGAATTACTTGTACTGGAAAGTTCAGTTACTCAATGTTGTCATCGCTAATGGAATCAAAAAGATTCTGAATGAAAACTATTTCTCACCCCCACAATTTCTGGACAACCTTACATTTCAGGAAAATCCAGAATACAATCTCTGGCAACGCTACAATCGACTTCTAATGAGCTAGATTTTCTCTTCGTTGTCAAAAGAACTGCTACCACTAATTGTTTCATTCACTACTGCCAGTGAAATGTGGGTAGCACTTGCTCGAAGGTTTTCTTCCTCCTCTTTAGCACACATTTCAGACCTTCGTAATGAGCTTCATTCGATTTGGAAGGATGGGCTCTCTATTGCTCAATACATTCAAAAACTCACCTCTCTCTGCAATACCCTAGCCGCAGTTGGACAACCGATATCTTATAATGATCAGGTCTTATATTTTATGGGGGGACTCGGCAATGACTACAATCCATTTGTTACTGCCATTACATCTCGCTCAGATCAACCATCGCTCGAGGATATCTACAGTCTCCTTCATAGTTATGATGTCCGTCTTGAGAAGCAAACTCCATCGGCTCTCTTCAGTTGCCCACCCAAATCCAAGTTCAGGCAGCCGTATACTGCCCTTCTCGGTCGGGATGGGTTCCTCAACCTCAAATGGCTACACGCCATAACTTCCAGAACTATTCTTCTCCAAATGGTTTTGGGTTCAATCCCACGAGCCCAACTACTTGGCGACATACCCAGCCCAATCACAAGCTCATGTGTCAGATTTGTAACAGACTGAGCCACTTCACTCCAGCCTGTTACCATCGACTGAACCCAAACTACAAACCCAACCCACCAAATCCAGCCCAAACTCACAACCCGCCCACCCGAGCATTTTATACCCAAACTCAACCCTATCAGTTTTTAGGCCATCCCACTCAAATTCAGCCTCAACAGTTTTCAGCCAAGCCCTATTCTGCCATGCTATCTCCCTTCTTCAGCCCCCCCGGATTTTCCAGCAAGCTATGCATCCAATGCCAACTTCTCTTTTCCCTGAATCTCCACTGTCAGAATTCTTCTGACACCGGCTGCCGTCGATCCATGTGTCCTCGATTCTGGTGCTACTCATCATTTTACTCCTCACTCAGACATTCTCAATCAACCTCAACTATACTCCATCAACAACAACGTCGTCCAAGCTGATGGTAAGCCTTCTAAAATTGTTCAAACTGGTTCTGTGCTTATACCCACATCTGGTCATTCTCTCCATTTACACATTGTTTGTCGCACACCTTTGTTCTCCCATAACCTGTTAAGTGTTAGCTAATTATGCCGAGAAAATTTCGTCTTTGTTGAATTTCATCCTCACTATTTTTTTGTCAAGGATCGGATCTCTCATCAAATCCTTCTTCAAGGCTCACTCAATGAAGGTCTGTATCAGTTTCACTCGGTGTCTCCACCTCACTCCCTGTCAGCAAACCTGCCGAGCTCTCATCTCTGTTCATCTCACATTTGGAATTATCGCTTGGGTTGTAACACTCAAAACTTTCGTACATTTTATCTCAAAAATATTTTCTATGATATATGAGGATTATGTAAAGTACTTTTGGTGTATAATTGATAAGAAATTATGGAGAATTAAAGAAAATGGTGAAAGGAATAATTTAAATCAAAAGAGGGCAAAAAATTAAAAAAATGCAAAATAGTGTGGTCATTTGGTAATTAAGCTATCATTGAACTTTATATTAACCTAAAACCTAATCTTCTTCTCCTTCACGATTTGCACCTCCTTTTTCCACCATTGAAGCCTTTTCTTTCAAGCCAAAGTTTCACACTTCAAGGGATTTAAGGTAAGGAACGTTTAGGTTTTGATTTATACTTGCTGAAAGACAAATATGATGAGTTTTTGGATGGATTTTGTGCATTAGTATAGAACCTATGAAAATTCAGATTTAGGGCTTGATGTTTTTCACTTATATGGATGTTTAATCTTCATATAAAGACGTTCTAAAGGATTGAACGGATAGGAAATGGATAGTATGCGTGTTTATGCAAGAAATAGAAAACCGGTTTTGAGGTTTATACAAAACAGAGCAGTCACGATTTTGTAGAGTTTTGACTTAACTCTTGAACTTTATTTGCTAAATTGCTTGCACCATTAGAAAGTAGACTCTTAGAGGAGTCCATAGGACTTTTAATTACTCGATTCTGATTTAAATTGAGTATGTTATGGTAGTTTGAAATTTGATGAAAAATTGAAGGGAATACCGAGAAACTCAGAAGGCAGTTCGGTTTGCTCAATTTTCTGTTATTTTTGGTGGGTGGTTTTCTTAAATGAATTCTACCATTTTAAAATAGACTCTTTAAGGAAATTTTAGGCTTTGGAATTAAAGGATTTTGATAAAAATTGAGTGAGATACGCTCAATTGAAGTTTAGCCTATAATTAGTGTAAATCCGAAAATTTTACTTTGTTTGAGTTAAGTTTCTGAATTGAATATTTTGTTAGGTTGTTTGAAATCGACGAGAACAAGCTAACGGATTTCAAGCTTGAATTGCTAAGGACCCAAGGTAAGTTTTCGTGATTTGCTTGGCCGATTTGGCCTACACCACAAAAGCTTGAAGTAATTGAGGAATTGAAGATTTAAATTAGTTTAATGGAAGAGGAATGGATAGTTAGGTTTTGTTTAAGTTGTTGAATGTTTTGATGTTCATTGATTGTTCTGTACGTTTCTTTATTTTTATGCATAGTGCATAGTCCATGCATCATGTTTTCAAAATAGCATGAAAAATGAGATTATGCATATGTTTTTATGAAAAGAAATGAACCAATGAAATGAAATGAATGCACGTAATCCCGGTCATGTCGGGGTGGGGTTCACACATGGTTGTCCCGTAGGTGGAGCATGTTTTTCCCCCGGTAGATGAAGAGTGCTATCTAACAACAAAATGTGCCGTCTCCATCTGGTGAGAGTAAACTCCCGGTGACATCCTGTTATGAAATGAAATGAATGAAAAGACACCGCATGATTTTACTAATTGCATATGCACGACATGCATTTATCATGTACGTTGATTTGCTGAGCCTTTAGCTCATTAATTGTCTCTGTGGTGTAGGTGACATAGAAGAAGGTGAGGATAAAGTACCTTAACCCGATGAATGAAGCAGTTGAAGAAGAATGTCCGTGGTAGGGTGCTCGTGGCTGTTGGAGCGTATTTTGACCCGTGGGTTATGTGTATGTGTCATGGATGATGTTTCTAATTTTGATGTATACAAGTAGCATATAGATAGTTAGATTTTCCCTTTTGGATTACTAGAGATATTGGTGAGTCTTTTATTTTTCGTCTTTATGGATACGTTCATTTTAGACTTATCCATGCAGTTCATTTCTAGAATTTTGCTAAGTATTCATGGTGTTGATGTGGTAAAAAATTATTATGTTATTAAAGTATAAGCGTTAAGTTTATGGTGTATTTATGGGTATTTTGGATGTTTAGAGAGGAAAGGAAGTGAATTGGTGATGAGTTAGTAGAATTGGAGGAAGTGAATTGGTGATGAGTAAGTAGAATTGGTTCAGTGTGGAAAAAAGGTGAAGTGTTAAGCGTAATAAAGATGACAATTTTCCTTTGAAGTGTCGACCCGCTATTGTGAGGTGTCGACCGGTCACTGTACAAACAGAAAACAGAGGCAAATAAAGTGTCGACCGCTATTGTGAGGTGTTGATCGGTCACTGTACAAACAGAAAACAGAGGCAAATAAAGTGTCGACCGTATTGTGAGGTGTTGACCGATCACTGTACAAATAGAAAATAGAGGCAAATAAAGTGGCGACCGATATTGTGAGGTGTCGACCGGTCACTGTACAAACAGAAAGCAGAGCCAAATGAGGTGTCGACCAAAGTTATAGGTGTCGATCGGTTTGTGTAGAACCGGCAGTAAGTGTGTAATATCCCAGAAATTTTTAATGATTTAAGTTAATAGATTCGGTTAAACTAATTGGTTAATTAATTTGTGTTCGGATATTTTAATTGGAGAACTTAAGCCGTGTATAGTGTGAGGGTCAGTTTACAAAAAAATTTATAATTGAAGTACAAAATTTAACGAGGTTTCTAAGAGGCCGAATGTACGGGAGGGCAAAATAGTAAATATTATTTTTTAATGTTTTAATAGGAAATAGTTTATTTATTATTGTTTTATTAAAAAATAAATAAAAATAAACGACAGAATGGTTTCAAACCATTCTGTCGTTCAAGCACTGAGGACCCAAAGAAGGGAGGGAAGCGCGAGCAGCGATCGGCGGTCTCCTCGTCGCGATTTTCTGACGTTCCCCGGCCAGAGGATGTTAGCGATTCTAGGACTGCCGTTTCCGGCCGTCTTCGCGTAAAGGAATGATCTGTGAGCCCTATATTCACCTTGTTTCGGTTCTATTCATGGCCGAGGGTGACGAGCTTGATTAAGCTCCGATCACCGGCCGTTTTTGGGCGGTCTTGGCCGGAGATTGCCGGACATTAGGCTAGCAATAATCGCCTGGCCATGAAGAGCCCTTTTTGGGCGAAAATCAGTAAACTCTCGGTTTGGGCATTTCGGTTTTTACTGTGTGTAGCCTTGGTATTTGGTTAGATTATGTTAATTAGGTGTGGGGGTGGTTGATTGGTGAAGAAATGGGTGGAAATTGATGAAAAACCGAGATGGAGGAATTTTTCGGTTAAGGGGCAGAATCGGGTTTTGCCATTTTTGACCTAGTTGCAGTCATTTGTATTAAATTTCCTTTTGGCAGGTTAAACTAGGTTATTAGAGGAGTACGTGGCCGCTGGAATCGTTTGATTCCGATAATTGACGTGAAAGTTACGCACGTCCGAAGTTTCGGGACAAATTTTACCGAACCCAAATTAGTGGCCCGTTTAGTTAGGTTTTAATTGGGTTAGGCTAGAAATAGTAGTTTGAGAGTGAATTGGTGAATGTAAGTTTGATTTTAATGAAGTTTGAATATTTTTTGTAGGTCGAGCCATAGGTGAACAGGAAACCGAGCATCCTCGGCGAGCTAAGACGCCAGGTAAGTAGTAGTGTGGGTGTAATGCTTGAGGGTCGCCCAGAAGGGGCCTATACCACAGTGGGTTTCATGTTGTGAGTCGTAAACATGTTTTGAGTAGTCTGTATGTGATGTGCTCCGCGAATTCCGAGTGAGACTCGGGCCGGAGGTGAGGTGCTCCGCGAATTTCAAGTGGGACTCGGGCCGGAGGTGATGTGCTCCTCAAATTCTAAGTGAGACTCGGGCCGGAGGTGACGTGCTCCCCGAATTCCGAGTGAGACTCGGGCCGGAGGTGATGTGCTCCGCGAATTCTGAGTGGGACTCGGGCCGTAGGTGAGGTGCTCCGCGAATTCCGAGTGGGACTCGGGCCGGAGGTGAGGTTCTCTGCGAATTTCGAGTGAGACTCGGGCCGGAGGTGATGTGCTCCGCGAATTCCGAGTGGGACTCGGGCCGGAGGTGAGGTGCTCAGTGAATTCCGAGTGAGACTCGGGCCGGAGGTGATGTGCTCAGCAAATTTCGAGTGGGAGTCGGGCCGGAGGTGAGGTGCTCCGCGAATTCTGAGTGAGACTCGGGGGGTGGCCTAGTGAGACTCGGGCCGGAGGTGATGTGCTCCGCGAATTCTGAGTGGGACTCGGGCCGGAGGTGAGGTGCTCCGCGAATCTAAGTGGGGGACTCGAGCCGGCGGTGATGTGCTCGCGAATACGAGGGGACTCGCTTTTTTTTTTTTTTTTTTTTTTTTTTTTTTTTTTTTTTCTTTCTTTTTTTTTTTTTGTTTGAGGGCGGAGGTGAGGTGCTCCGCGAATTCCGAGTGAAACTCGGGCCGGAGGAGGTAAACAGGTTAAGGGTCGTAGATACGTATGTGATGGGAAGTCGTCGGTAGTTGGTCAGTATGTAGGTAGTGAGCTTTGTGAGGGTTGTGGGACGGTTGTATGTAGGTAGTGAGCTTTGTGAGGGTTGTGGGAGTAGGTAGTGAGCTTTGTTAGAGTTGTGGGAGTAGGTAGTGAGCCTTGTGAGGGTTGTGAGACGGTTGTATGTAGGTAGTGAGCTTGGTGAGGATTGTGGGAGTAGGTAGTGAGCCTTGTGAGGGTTGTGGGACGGTTGTATGTAGGTAGTGAGCTTTGTGAGGGTTGTGGGACGGTTGTATGTAGGTAGTGAGCCTTGTGAGGGTTGTGGGAGTAGGTAGTGAGCCTTGTGAGGGTTGTGAGACGGTTGTATGTAGGTAGTGAGCCTTGTGAGGGTTGTGGGAGTAGGTAGTGAGCTTGTGAGGGTTGTGGGAGTAGGTAGTGAGCTTGTGAGGGTTGTGGGAGTAGGTAGTGAGCTTGGTGAGGATTGTGGGAGTAGGTAGTGAGCTTGTGAGGGTTGTGGGAGTAGGTAGTGAGCTTGGTGAGGATTGTGGGAGTAGGTAGTGAGCTTGTGAGGGTTGTGGGAGTAGGTAGTGAGCTTGTGAGGGTTGTGAGACGGTTGTATGTAGGTAGTGAGCCTTGTGAGGGTTGTGAGACGGTTGTATGTAGGTAGTGAGCTTGGTGAGGATTGTGGGAGTAGGTAGTGAGCTTGTGAGGGTTGTGGGAGTAGGTAGTGAGCTTGTGAGTTTGCGTACGTGGTGGGTCGTAAGTACGGGTGTGGACGAGAAGCTGTCGACAGTTGGTTATAGTGTGTAAGATGTGAGTCTTGTGTGTGATGTGGTCATAGGTACGTATGTGTATGAGTAATCATTGTTGGTTGTATGTTGTGAGTCTTGCATACATGGATGGTTGTGGGTATGGATGTGGACGAGAAGTTGTCGTTAGTTGGGCATGTTGTGTAGGTTGTGAATCTTGTGTAGGTCGTGGGCTAGTTGTGTGTATGTATGAGTCTTGTGCAGGTTGTGGGTTAATGACAAATATGTTACGAGTCTCGTACTGGTTGTCGGTTAGTGGCACGTATAGTATGAGTCCTGTGCAGGCGGTGGATGAGTTGTACGTCAGTTGAGTTTTGGTGCACGTTATGGGTTGTAGGCACGTTTGTGATGTGATGCGTATGTGGAGTTGTAGTTAGTTGATTGCGATGCGGTAAGGTGATGACAACGTGTGTAGAGACGTGCATGTGTTAGGATTGCATAACTAGTTTTCATGCTTCATGTTTATATTTCAGCACTATACTTGCTAAGCTTTGAGCTTACGGTGTGTTCTGTGGTGTAGGTGCCGTGGTGAAGGAGGGTGAGTACCGAGAGCTTGACCAGGAGTAGGTAGCAGTTGGTGGCATGCGACCAGGGCCCCGGTTGATGGCAGTGTTAGGGCGACCCAACCTAGTAGGAACTGTAGTATGTTGTCGTTCAGGAGTAGGTTACTTTGCGAGGGCATTGGGTATTTTGATGTATATTGACATAGTTAAGGGTGATGTGTCACCATATACTGTGGATTTTCTTCATTATTGGTTGGTAGCTCCGTTTTTCTTACTGGTATGATGATTGTTTGGAGATTTCGTATGTTGGTTAGATGGTTAGGAACATTCTGGAATTGTTGAGGATTTGTTTGCAGGTACTTAGCATTTTGGAGGCGCCATTTTCAGGCGTTACTCTGCCGAAATTTTCGGGGAGGACGCCGTGGTGCCTAATGGTTAAGATTAAGGAAAATTAATGAGTAGGTATTTAGGTAAGACATAAGAGAGTTTCAGGAGGTTAGTTTTAATTCTGCTGCGTGAGCTTTATTGGAGGTGTAAGCAAATGAGATAGTTGAGAGAGTCATATAGTATCAGAGCAGTACTAGTGAGTCCCTGTAGCGAACCGGGTCGTGGAGATTTGGGGCGTTACAAAGTGTCGACCGAAACTCGTGGGGGTCGACCGAGATTCTCTTTGTTGTTTTCAAACGTAGAATTTTAATTTTATTTTATTTTAAAGTGAGTCTTTCACGCACAAATATTTTTTCTGCTGCCAAGGTTTAACGTTTTAAACAATGTCGCTTGTGGAAATGAATAAAGTCTTTGAATAAAGTCAAACAAAAATTATACGCTAAAAAGTTAAGTACGACAAGTCACGTGGGGACCCGCGAGGGTCGTCACAAGTTATGGTATCAGAGCGCCCGGGTTTAAAATCGTTTATGTAGACTGCCCAACAGCACAAGCCACTGCCCGGACATGCTTCCTCAACCGTAAGGATGTTTATGATTTTTTGCATTTTCTAAGATTTTTCTGTTTATAAACTTGTATAGGATTAGAAAAATGGTCAGAGGTAGAAACGAGAGGGATGACGCAATCGATCGACTGACTAATCTACTTGAATAGCAAGCTCAACATATGGATCGACAATCTCAACAACTGGAAAGATTGGTGAACAAAGAACCAAAGGAACCAAGAATTGGACATTCCTAACCATCAGGGCAGTGAGAGATTTCAACGACCCCGACCTCCCGTATTCGATGGACAGTCCACATACCCCACTTATGCAGAGGAGTGGATCCGAATTATAGAGGGTATGTTCGGCTATGCAAAAGTAGAGAATGGGGAAAATGTCACATGTGCTACATTCCACCTTGCGAAGGACGCGAGATTTTGGTGGGACACCATCAAAACCACCACCAATATAACGGTGATGACTTGGGAGCAGTTCAGGGCTGTATTCTACGACAAATACTTTAGTCGTACCGTGCAAGCAAACAAGAAGGTGGAGTTTTCTCAGTTACGATAGACTGGCTCAATGGCGGAGTATGTTCAGCGGTTCGAAGCATTATCACGGTTTGCAGTTCACCTGGTAAGTGACAACGACAATAGGTGCATCAATTTGTTCAGGGTCTGAAGCCTGAAATCGGGACTCTGGATGTTCCCTATGCGAGCATTGTGGCTAAGGCCTTGGAAGTAGATGAGGCTGAATAGAAATTAGTCAAGCCAAGGGAACCTGCGAAGGGATTCTTTCGAGAGATTCAGCCACAATCTCAAAGTAGAGGATGGCAACCAAGAGGTGGACAACAAGAACAACAACAACAATGAGTAAAAAGGACGAATGATGGAAGAAATGATCAGAGTAAAGGAAAGCAAATACATGGGACTTCTTAGAGGCCTCTATGTCCTAAATGCCAGAAGGATCATACGGGCGACTGTAGATTGGATACAGATAAGTGCTTTCGATGCGGAGAGATTGACCATTATGTCAAAGTTTGTTCGAAGCCAGACAGAGATCAGCAGAGAGTTATACCAAGAATTTTTGCATTCATAAAGCCTGGTGAAGAGGAAGGGGAAGTGCAACATTCTGTGATAACAGGTACAATTTTAATTACTGGTGTAGCTGCCTTTACATTGATCGATACGGGTGCTACCCATTCATTCATTTCATCTGCCTGCGTACTTAGAGTTCAATTAACGCCCAGTCCAGCTGATTGTTTTTATAGTGTGATGTTGCCATCTAGGGAACATTTACACTCAGATCAAGTGGTTCAAGGTAATATTATTTCAGTAGGAAATAATACCCTTTATGCCAGATTGATTATAATGGATATGAAGGGTTACGACATTATTTTGAGAATGGATTAACTATCCCGCCATTATGCTACTATGATTGCAGATCGAGGATAGTGTCTTTCCAGCCTTCGAGTAAAGAAAAGTTCGCCCTTCTAGCGATTAAAAGGACAAGCGGGAGTCTTGTTTTGTATTCTATGATGACCCGAGAAAAGTTTAGAGATAGGTGCTAAGTCTATTTAGCCAGTGTAATGGATACTCAGCTACTCAGCGAGGTGAAGTTAAGTGATATTCCAGTTGTTCAAGAATTTTTGGAGGTTTTTCTTAACGACCTTCTAGGTTTGCCTCCAGACCGAGTAATTGAATTTGTTATCGACGTATACCCAGGAGCAGAACCTGTGTCGAAGAACCCGTATAGGTTGACTCCTACCAAACTGAAAGAACTGAAGAACCCGTATAGGTTGGCTCCTACCAAACTAAAAGAACTGAAATTCCAACTAGAAGAATTAGTGAAAAAGGGTTTTGTTTGAACGAGTTTTTCTCCTTGGTGCTACTGTTCTATTTGTTAAGAAGAAGGATGAGACATTCAGAATGTGTATCGATTACCGAGAGTTGAACAAACTTACGATAAAGAACAAGTATCCATTGCCTCGGATAGATGACCTGTTTGATCAGCTACAAGGTGCCCGAGTTTTCTCAAAGATTGACCTTTGCTCAGGTTACTATCAGCTGAAAGTTAAAGCTGAAGATGTTCCAAAGACTGCACTTCATACTAGGTATGAGCATTATGAGTTCTTGGTAATGTCTTTCAGACTTACAAATGCACCTGCACCCTTTATGGATTTGATGAACTGTGTCTTCCGAGGGTACTTGGACAAGTTTGTCATCGTCTTTATCGATGACATCTTGGTTTATTCATGGACTGAGGAGAAACATAAGGAGCATTTGAGGGTGGTTTTGGCAACCCTGAAGCAACATAAATTGTATGCAAAGCTTTCTAAATGCAATTTTTGGCTGGACAGAGTGAATTTTCTAGGGCATATTATTTCAAAAGAGGGAATTTCTGTTAATCCGGCTAAGATACAAGCTATTAGAGACTGGCCGCAACCAAGAAATGTTAGAGATATACGTGGTTTTCTTGGATTGGCCGGATACTATCAGGAATTCATTGAGGTGTTTTCAAGCATTGTAGCGCCTCTATCTCGTTTGACAAGGAAAATTACGAAGTTTATTTGGTCAACAAGCTGTGATGAAGGTTTCCAACAGTTAAAATTGAAGTTAACTACAGCTCCGGTCCGGACATTGCTAGTAGAAGGCGACAAGTTTAGCATTTACTGTGATGTATCTAAGATCGGATTGGGATGCGTACTAATGCAAGGAGGATGGGTTATTGCGTATGATTGTCGACAGTTAAAGACGTACGAGCAAAACTACCCGACTCACGACTTGAGTTAGCAGCGGGTTTTTTTGCGTTGAAAATATGGTGGCATTATCTTTATGGACAGCAGTGCGAGATATTTTCAGATCACAAGAGTCTGAAATACTTGTTTACGTATAAAGAGTTAAATATATGGTAAAGGAGGTGGTTAGAGTTTGTCAAGGATTACGATTTTGAGATAAATACCACCCGGGAAAGCGAACAAAGTAGCCGATGCTTTGAGCAGAATGCCTACGGCAAGCCAATCTTCAACTTCAGCAATGTCTATATCGCTGAAAGCTGAAATTTCCAGGTTCCATTTGGAGATTGTGTCGGATCTGTCAGCCATGCTTACTGCCATTTTGCTGAAACCAACAATTTTGGACAGAATTCGTGAAGCTCAGCAGAAAGATAGGGAGCGTGAGAGCTTCAGATTGTGCACGACCTCTGATGATTCGTCCGATTTCAATCAGTCGGATGATGGAACGTTGAAATTCAGGAGCAGGTGGTACGTGTCTGATGATAAAGAATTGAAAAAGGAGATTTTATCGGAAGCGCATTTATCGATTTTCTCTGTACATCCCGGTAGCACGAAGATGTATAGAGACCTAAAACAGCACTTTTGGTGGCCTAATATGAAGAGGGTGTCAACAAGTCAAAGCAGAACACCAAAGGGCGGCTGGAACTTTACAGCCGCGACCCGATTCCTGAATGAAAATGGGAGCAAATTTCGATGGATTTATATGTTGGACTGCCCAGAACTACGAAAGGGTACGATGGAATCTGGGTTTTAGTGGATCATTTAACAAAGTCAGCTCATTTTCTGCCAGTCAAGATGACGTATTCCATGGATCAACTTGCAGAGCTATATGTCCAAGAAATTGTCAGACTACATGGGGTTCCTGTTGCGATTGTTTCAGACAGAGATCCGAGTTTACTTCAAAATTTTAGAAAAGTCTGCATAAAGCTATGGAAACTCAGTTGAATTTCAGCACAGCATTTCATCCACAGACTTATGGACAAACAGAAAGAACGAATCAGATTTTGGAAGATATGCTTGGAGCCTGTGTTTTGGAATTCCAAGATTTGTAGAGTAAGTACTTGCCATTGATCGAGTTCTTCTATAACAATAGCTATCAAGACACAATTGACATGGCTCCATACGAAGCACTTTATGGAAGAAAATATAGATCTCCTCTGTATTGGGACGAAGTTGGTGAAGCTAGTTTGATTGGTTCTGATATTCTACAGCAAACTGCAGAAAAAATTGCCATTATCAGACAACGGATAACGATAGCTCAAAGCTGGCAAAAAAGTTTTGTTGATAATAGACGAAGAGATTTGGAATTCAATGAGGACGATGAGGTATTCTTGAATATTTCTCCGTTCAAAGGAGTTATGCGTTTTGGAAGGAAAGGGAAGCTCAATCCCCGTTATGTGGGACCATTTCTCATTGTGAAAAGAATTGGAAAGACAGCCTATAGGTTACAACTTTCAGCATTCATGGAGGGAATTCACAATATATTTCATGTGCTATGATCAGGAAGTGTATACGGGATCCATCTCATGTTGTGGAGCCAAAAGAAATTGAAGTTCAACCAACGCTGACATACGAGGAGAAGTCAATTAGGATCCTAGAGTATTCAATCAAAGTACTACGCAACAAGGAGATCCCACTAGTGAAGGTCTTGTGGCAGAATTACGGAGTGGAGGAAGCCACGTAAGAAAGACAACAGGATATGATGATTAGATATCCTGAACTTTTTGGTTGATCAAATTTTGTGGATAAAATTTTGTTTAAGGATGGTGGAATGTAACAACCAAAACTTTCGTACATTTTGTCTCAAAAAAAATTTGTACGATACATGGGGATTATGTAAAGTACTTTTGGTGTATAATTGATAAGAAATTATGGAGAATTAAAGAAAATGGTGAAAGGGATAATTTAAATCAAAATAGGGCAAAAAATTAAAAGAATGCAAAGTAGTGTGATCATTTGGTAATTAAGCTATAATTGAACTTTATATTAACCTAAAACCTAATCTTCTTCTCCTTCACGATTTGCATCTCCTTTTTCCAACATTGAAGCCTTTCTTTCAAGCCAAAGTTTCACACTTCAAGGGATTTAAGGTAAGGAACGTTTAGGTTTTGATTTATTCTTGCTGAAAGACAAATATGACAATTTTTTTGAAGGATTTTGTGCATGGGTATAGAACCTACAAAAATTCAGATTTAGGGCTTGATGTTTTTCACTTATATGGATGTTTAATATTCATATAAAGACGTTCTAAAGGATTGAACGGATAGGAAATGGATAGTATGCGTGTTTATGCAAGAAATAGAAAACCGGTTTTGAGGTTTACACAAAATAGGGCAGCCACGGTTTTGTAGAGTTTCGACTTAACTCTTGAACTTTATTTGCTAAATTGCTTGCACTATTAGAAAGTAGACTCTTAGAGGAGTCCGTAGCACTTTGAATTACTCCATTCTAATTTAAATTGAGCATGTTATGGTAGTTTAAAATTTGATGAAAAATTTAAGGGAATTCCAAGAAACTCACACGGCAGTTCGGTTTGCTCAATTTTCTATTATTTTTGGTGGGTGGTTTTCTTAAATTAATTTCACCATCTTAAAATAGTCTCTTTAAGGAAATTTTAGGCTTTGGAATTAAAGGATTTTGATAAAAATTGAGTGAGATACGCTCAATTGACGCTCAATTGAAGATTAGCCTATAATTAGTGTAAATTCGAAAGTTTTACTTTGTTAGAGTTAAGTTTCTGAATTGAATATTTTGTTAGGTTGTTTAAAATCGACAAGAACAAGCTAACGAATTTCAAGCTTGAATTGCTAAGGACCCAAGGTAAATCTTCGTGATTTGCTTGACTGATTTGGCCTAGACCACAAGAGCTTAAAGTAATTGAAGAATTGGAGATTTAATTTAGTTTAATGCAAGAGGGATGGGTAGTTAGGTTTTGTTCAAGTTATTGAATGTTTTGATGTTCATTAATTGTTCTGTACATTTCTTTATTTTTATGCATAGTACATTGTTCATGCATCATGTTTTCAAAATAGCATGAAAAATGAGGTTATGCATATGTTTTTATGAAAAGAAATGAACCAATGAAATGAAATGAATGCACGTAATTCCGGTCATGTCGGGGTGGGGTTCAGACATGGTTGTCCCGTAGGTGGAGCATGTTTTTCCCCCGGTAGATGAAGAGTGCTATCTAACCACAAGATGTGCCACCTCCATCTGGTGAGAGTAAACTCCCGGTGACATCCTATTATGAAACAAAATGAATGAAAAGACACAGCATGATTTTAAGAATTGCATATGCACGACATGCATTTATCATGTACGTTGATTTTCTGAGCCTTTAGCTCATTAGTTGTCTTTATGGTGTAGGTGACATAGAAGAAGGTGAGGATAAAGTACCTTAACCCGATGAATGAAGCAGTTGAAGAAGAATGTCCGTGGTATGGCGCTCGTGGCTGTTGGAGCGTATTTTGACCTGTGGGCTATGTGTATGTGTCATGGGTGATGTTTCTAATTTTGATGTATACAAGTAGCATATAGATAGTTAGATTTTCCCTTTTGGATTACTGGAGATGTTGGTGAGTCTTTTATTTTTCGTCTGTCTATGGAAACGTTCATTTTAGACTTATCCATGCAGTTCGTTTCTAGAATTTTGCTAAGTATTCATGGTGTTGATGTGGTGACAAATTATTATGTTATTAAAGTATAAGAGTTAAGTTGATGGTGTATTTATGGGTATTTTGGATGTTTAGAGAGGAAAAGAAGTGAATTGGTGATGAGTAAGTAGAATTTGTTAAGTGTGGAGAAAAGGTGAAGTATTAAGCATAATAAGGATGACAATTTGCCTTTGAGGTGTCGACCGCTATTGTGAGGTGTCGACCGATCACTGTACAAACAGAAAACAGAGGCAAATAAAGTGTCGATCGCTATTGTGAGGTGTCGGCCGGTCACTGTACAAATAGAAAACAGAGGCAAATAAAGTGTCGACTGATATTGTGAGGTGTCGATCGAAGTTATAGGTGTCGACCGGTTTGTGTAAAACCGGCAGTAAGTGTTGACCGAAACTCGTGGGGGTCGACCGAGATTCTCTTTGTTGTTTTCAAACTTAGGATTTTAATTTTATTTTATTTTATAACGAGTCTTCCACGCACGAATGTTTTTTCCGTTGCCAAGGTTTAACGTTTTAAATGATGTCGCTTGTGGAAATGAATAAAGTCAAAAAAAATTTATACGCTAAAAAGTCAAGTACGACAAATCACGTGGTGACCCACGGGGGTCGTCACATGGGTCATCCATCTCAGTTTACTTTAAAGCAAGTATTAGGATTTTGTAATGTCCTTTTTGTAAAAAGTGAAATGCCAAAATTTTGTACCTCTTGCCAAATGAGTAAAACTTATCGTCTACCTTTCCCAATTTCTAATTTACGTGCAAACTTACCTTTTGAAATTGTTCATACGGATGTTTGGGGTCCATCTCCTACAAATTCGGTTACTGGTGCTCACTATTTTCTCTTATTTGTGGATGATTGTATTCGTTTCACTTGGTTTTTCCTTCTAAAATTAAAAAGTGAAGTTCACACGACATTCGTACAATTTCACAAGTTTGTCCATACTCAATTTTGTCTGCCCATCAAGGTAGTCCAATCAGAATGAGGTGGTGAGTTCCAATCCCTCTCCACTCTCTTTAAATCCCTTGGCATCCATCACCTTCTCTTCTGCCCATACACTCCAAATCAAAACGGTCGAGTAGAATGCAAAAATCGTCATGTCATAGAAACTTGTCTTGCTCTACTTTTCCACTCATCAGTCCCTCATCGGTTTTGGCCCTACGCTTTTGCCACTGCTACCTTCCTAATCAACTTGTTACCGAAAAACAAATCTCCTTTTGAATGCTTGTTTCACTCTAGTCCCGATTACTCGTCCCTTCGGGTGTTTGGTTGCTTATGTTTTCCTTTTCTTCGCCCATTTAACTAACATAAATTACAACCTCATTCTCTTCTGTGTGTCTTTTTAGATTTTAGTTCTCATCACAAAGGATATCTCTGCCTCGATTCTCAGTCAAATAAAATATTTATCTCTCGACATGTCAACTTTGATGAATCTAGCTTTTTTTTTCCTCCCTGTCCACACATTCCCCTCAGAAGTCTCCTTTTACCATTCCGATTACTTCCTTTCCTTTACCACCTCTACCCAATATATCCATTAGCCTTGCAACACCACATAATCTCACTCCAATACCTCTTCCCACTATAGAACCATCTCCACCTGCAACCTCACTCTCTCCTATCTTACTTGAACATGTACCTCCTTCTATCTCTCCAGCCATTTCTCCTCACATACCTACCCCTCATATCACTAATCATCATCCTATGCGAACCCAAAAGAAAGACGGTATTGTTAAACTCAAAGCCTTCTCTGCCGAATCTCCCTTTGAACTCAAAACTTTTCTCCAAGCCTCCAAACACCCTCATTGGTTAGCTGCTATGCGAGAGGAAATATCAGCTCTCAATGCCACCAATATTTGGATGTTGACCACCCCTCCAATCGAAGCCAAAATAATTGGCTGTAAGTGGGTCTTTGAAACGAAACTGAACTTCGATGGCTCAATAAACCGATATAAGGCTCCCTTGTGGTAAAAGGTTATGATCAGACAGAAGGCATTGATTACGAAGAAACTTTCAGTCCAGTTGTAAAGCCAGCATCAGTTCGCACTACTCTCTATGTGGCCATCTCCTTTGGCTAGATCATCAGACAACTCGATGTAAGTAACGCTTTTCTACATGGTGAACTGACTGAGACCGTATTTATGCAGCAGCCTCTAGGTTTTAGTATCATCTCTCATCCTTCTGCCGTATGCCGTCTACACAAAGCCCTCTATGGCCTCAAGCAATCTCCTCGCGCCTGGTGCACAAAATTGTATAATGCTTTACTTGATTGGGGCTTATCGGTATCAAAGTCAGATACCTCACTTTTTGTTCGTTGCGAGTCCTCCTTCGTCATTATTATGCTGGTATATGTTAACGACATTATTCTGACTGGTAACTCGACATCTCTGCTTGATCAACTTCTCAGTTATTTAAAGTCTCAATTTAAAATTCAAGACCTTGGACCTCTCTCATATTTTCTTGGGATTTCAGTAACTCACAACTCTGATGGTATGCAATTCTCTCAGTCAAGGTACATTTCTGAGTTACTTCATAGGGCTAACATGGGTTCTTGTAAACCAGTTCTCACCCAATAGTTGCAGGACCTATTTTTTCTATACACTTTGGTACTCCTCTCCATGATGGATCTCTTTACCGTAGCATTGTAGGCGCTTTACAATATTGCTACCTTACTCGACCTGACATTGCCTTTGCTGTAAACAAAGTTTCCTAATTTATGCACATACCATCAGATGTTCATTGGCAAGCAGTCAAACGGATTCTACGATATCTTCAAGGTACCTCCTCCTTGGGTATCTCTTTTTTGCCCTCTTCGTGTTACAATCTGACTTGCTATACAGATGCTGATTGGGCTTCTTGCCCGGATGATCGTAAGAGTAATAATGGATACTGTATTTTTTGGGGTACTAACCTTATATCCTGGTCCTCTGCCAAATAAAAAGTGGTTTCACGATCCAGCACTGAATCTGAGTATCGAAGTGTAGCAAACGGCGCAGCAGAAGTTCTATGGCTTCAGTCTTTATTAAAGGAATTAGGCATTATGTCCACCGAGGTGCCTCTAATCCTCTGTGACAACCTCAGTGCAACGTATTTGGCCTCCAATCTTGTGCTACACTCCAAATCCAAGCACGTTGAGACCGACTCTCATTTTGTTCGGAAAAAAGTCCTCAAAAAGACTTTACTAGTCAAATTCACACATTCTGAACACCAACTTGCAGTTGCTCTTACAAAGCCTCTTCCACTGTCGGCGTTCTCCAGTTTTTTATTCAAGATCTTCGACCTTCGACCTTGCTATATTAGAGTATGCTTTGTAAAGTTTAGTTAGATGTATTGTTCTAGTTTAGTTACCTTTCCTTTTTCCAATGTTCATCATGAGCTCTACAATATGTACATGTAAAACCTCAGGCTCAATTAATTGCAATACAGAAAAGATTTCAGACAGTTTCTCTATGCTGCCACCATTCCCTTCGTTCTCCATCATCTTCTTCATTCTTCTCCCGTAAGAAATTTCTACTCAGACCAGTAGTGGAAAATCATGCACGAAGAAGACCCATTGTATATATGAACCAGGAGTCACCATGAATGGAGGAGCATGAGAAATTGTTGAAATTAAGAGAAAACATATAAGAAAAATGGTTTGCATAGTCTTTTTCTATTAGTCAATACAGATGTAAATAATTCAACAACATGTTTCGGTTCATAATTCTCACTAAATCTGAATGCCTTCAACCTTTTCTGCTAGAATTTTCTCAGAAAAAATGGAATTTACTCGAGGGTTCTTCCAAATCAGTCAAGATATACCAAAGGTGGCTAAAAAAAATTATTACGAATGGAATTCGATGGCTTTAATTTGCTTACAATCCTACCTATCCCCCCACAATTACATTATCAGAAGCTGAAATGGAGAATTTCGGCAAACCGGACACGACCATTAAGTTTCAACCACGCATCGAAGCAACAAAGATGAAAGAAATGCCTGCACTCTGACATCATCCTCAACATCGCCGAATCTTTATACTCACACAAACAGATGGAACAGGTAGTGTTTGCGTTGCCCATATATCTATCCTTCGTAAAAGGAAACCTAGGGTAGGACTTAATGACATTTTGGTCGAGACCGATTACTGCATTTTCTTCGTCTCGATCTAGGTCGTCATCATCTTCTGCCACATAGATAATCTGAGGGAGAATTATTTTGTTAGAGTTAGATGGTTTTGCGGTGAAGGTCTGACGTACCGGCTCTGCATAACGAGAGTGGCGGCGAGAGGCGCGCAACAGATGTAGGAAACAAGGAGGAGAGTGTAGAGGAGAAAGAGGAAGCCGAGAGCTATGGCGATGGTGTAGCCAAGGCCGAGATTTGTGAGATAGTTGGTCAAGGAAAGAGAACCGTGGGTTGCGTTTGTAACGGTCCCCGAGGCACCCTCACAGCACATCATCCCCCGATTTTAACGGCCCCGGGGCACTCACACTAGAGCACGTCACCCCTCAATTTTAACCTCGACCACGTGGCACTCTATCAGAGACTTGCTCTAGTGTGAGTGTCACGTGGTCGAGGTTAAAACCGGGGGGTGACGTGCTCTAGTGTGAGTGCCCTGGGGGCCGTTACAAAAATGGAGCCTTTTTTGTAACGGTCCCCAGGGCGCCCTCACAGCACGTCATCCCCCAGTTTTAACCTCAACCACGTGGCACTCTATCAGAGAGTGCCACTTGTGGTGACATGCTTTGATAGAGTACCACGTGGTCAAAGTTAAAATCGGGAGATGACGTGCTATGAGGGTGCCCCGAGGACCGTTACAGCAGTGGAGGCAGAAGAAAGGAGAGAGGAGGAGGTCATTGGAGAAGGAAAGAGAATGGGTTTTAGCCATTTGTGGACCGTTGTTGGCGAGGAAAGGGAATTAGGAAAGAGGTTTTCTTGGCATAGGAGGTGGTAAGGAATTGCAGTTGCTGCATTTATTGTAGGATCTTTGGGAAACTGAAAGTGGAAGCACTTATTTCAAGATGACAAGTTCGGTGGGCTCACGGCCGGATCCCCGATTGAACCAACTCGAACCAAACTGATTATTTTGTTCGAGTCTGTTTGGTTTTTTAGAACGGACTGTTTCGATTTCATCAAATTTTTAACAATAGCCTTGGAAATATCTTTCAAGAATCTCAATTTTCTTATCAATTATTCTAAAATCAAGTTTTATAAAAACAAACCTAATGCAAAACAAGAAGAAGAGTGTGATGAAACCTAGAATACACATGCTGCCTATCATAATTCTCTTTCCCATCATTCCATCATCAAGAATATCTTGAGCCAGGTCGAAAAAGAAATTCACCACGATCTTAAGAAATGACTTGATCACCCATCATGTGATAACATTTATAGTTTGCACTGTAGCAGAATGTAACACCCAAAAATTTTCCTCTAACGTACGTCGCCTTAGGTTAGGTTAAGTTATGGGAGTTTAGAGTTAATCATAGGGTTATGTTAAGTATAAGAGTTAGGGAGTGAAAGTTGGAAGAGATTTTGGAGAGAAAATACTAGAATTGAAAATAAAGGGAATGGTTGAAATATAAGTAATGGAAAAATGAAGAAAAGAGGTAAGTGGGGGTGTCTTAACGTTGGAAGAAAAGTGAAATGAGTGGGGGGGGGGGGGGTGTAAATGTGTAAAATTGAATATTTTTGTGGTTAAAATTTAAAAGGTGAAAATAGTTTTTTTTTTAAAGAGGAAGTTTAAGGGTTAGAAAACAATTTCATTGTCTTCTTCCCCCTCTTCCTCGTAGGGCAGCCATTGAAGGAGCTCCCTCTCTTCCTCTCTTCAATTCCCATCAAGATTTAAGGTAAATTTTGGTTGGGTTTTATGTTATATGCATATGAGGAGTGATTTTGGATGTTTTGAGTGAATTTTGAGTGAGTTTTGTTAGAGTTTAGAAAACCCTAAATGAGAGCTCCGAATTTTCTATCCTTTTTTTGTATTTTCTTGCTACTTTTGGTGGTTTAAATTTAGAATAGGATGGTTTAGGTTACTTAGGTAGATAGATTAGGGAAATGGTGAATTTTGGTTGAAAATTGGGTTTTTGATCATTGTGTAGCCGGTTCTGTTCTGCAGATTCTGACCAAGTTTGCTGGTTGGTTTGATAAAATGGATTGTGGAATTGGATAGTAGACATGTAGAGGTTTACGGAATGGGTAGGATTGTTTAAATCTGATGAAAAACGTGAGAATTATGGCCGATTGAAGTTCGAACACTAAAAAAGAGAGAAATTCGGGATTTGAGTTTAATTGTTGTTAAGTTAGTTGTTTATAGTTAGAATTAGATTAAATATCCTTTAGAATTTATTTATGATGCCTAAGTGAATTCTATATATATGTTAGGTTGACGAGTGAGCATTTAGACTAGCCGAGCGAGCAATTGGACTAGCCGAGCGAGCAATTACGAGCACGTACGGAGAAGTCAGGTAAGTAGTGGTTGATTTTGATTGTGCCTTCGGGCCTATACCGTGGAACGGTAGAGATTTGTTTGATTGTTTGGTTGTTTTGTTTCGATTTGTGGTTAAGAATTTGTGTGACATGCATCATTGTTTTCGAACTACGAGAAACAAGTTTTGAGCATGGTTTTGAAATGTGAGCATGAAACGTAAACATATAAGAAGAAATGCAATGTGGTCTCGAGTGAAGTCGCCTAGTTGTGTTAGAGTGCTAGGGTAGCACTTGCAAGGGGCTCTACGAGAGACGTACCGCTTAAAATATGTAAATGTCATGAGTATGAACACCTCGTCGTTGACGCGCGAGAGAAAGCACTAGAGGGTTATATGATCGATGTGGGACATCGTGTGTGGTCGGGGACCAGATGTGTGCCTCCGATCTTGCTCTGCTGGGTCAAGGTGTGGCCGTCCTGAGCGGGGCTCGGATGAGTGCCTACTTGATCCACACGGAAAAGTGAAAGATTAATGAAACAAAAACGAAACGAGAACAACAGAGTGAGTAGAAACAGCATGTGTTAGGGGTTGAGTATGCATTGTGTTTTACATTCATTATTCCCTATTTGCTAAGCATTAGGTTTACGTTTTATGTTCTATGGTGTAAGTGACGACGAGCTCTTAGGTGAGCTATATGAGAGAGGCCAGGACTAGGATGCAGTCGGCGACGCATGCTGTATGGCGGTGCGGGCAGTTGTTTGGGGCGCCTTGACCATGAAGTGGCTGGGAGGTGTGGTAGTTTTGTTGGGATTTCGGTTGTGTAAATGATGGTGGATTTATAACTCTTTTGGATGTTTGTTTTGGGAGTTTTATTATATAAAATGTTTGGTTTTTCAAGGTTTTGATTTTAGAAAATTGAACCGTTATGCTGCTCGGTTTTTCATAAAAGAAACGATGTTCGTTTTCATCAATTTTTATGTTTCTGTTGAAGTTTTAGAGTCGGGTTTCTGGGATATTCACGTGTCGAGGCGTTGAAAATGTCGGGAAAAGTTTTAGGTGATTTAGTTGGGTAAAATATGAAGAAAATTGGAAAAATGGTGAAAATGGTAGAGATGGCTTGCTGGTGGCCGAGGAGGAGGCACGCAGGCGGGGAAGGGCGCGCGCTGGCATAGGCGTGACGCGCGGGGTGCAAGCTGCTGGGGCGTGGGGCGCGCTGTTGCACGCGCAGCGACAGCGCCTGGGGCGTGCGATGCTGTGCGCGGGCCACGCAGCAACAGCGTGCGAGGCGCACACTGTCTGGGCGACGCGCGCGCATCCCATGTGTCCAACTTGTTTTTTTTCAAATTTTTTCTTTTTCAAATATGTTTTAACCCAACCTTTTTCGACGCGTTTTGTACGTATTTTACGCACATTTTCCACATGTTTTCAAGAGTTCAAAAAGTATGAAAATCGAGTCGAAATTTTATAAAAAATTATTTTAAATTTCGTTTTAAATATTGTAAAGTTGAGCAAAGTAACGAACCAAGTTATGGTGGGTTCGGGGGCGTTACACAGAAAACTCTAAAATTAAACTAAATTATAATATAAGCTAGATGGTACCACATAATGATCACGAGAACGAGAAGTAATGATAATTCAATAAATTAATCCAAAAAAATACATTCTTCTCGAAAAGTAAGATATCCAACAACAAATATAAAGAATAAAGACCATAAATTAAAAGTGTTAAAAGAATAAGTCCTCACAAATATAGAACATTGCAAAAGAAAGAAGTACAAACTGGAAGCTCCTTAAAAATCTACCACTTCTAAGTCTAACCACCATTGGAAAAGTGGTAGTATTTTGGGGGAAGCAAACTCCCTAATAGGAGAAAATTATATTTATTATTGATCAATTTGAAAACGCGAGTTATAAAATGAGTGCATGCATGAATCTTTGTACAACAATGTCCAAAGGTGTAACGCCCCGAGTTTTCTAAACTCAATTCGTTACTCATAAACCCGAACATAACTAGAAAATTTTGGACCAAACTTTAAATTTCACTTGAAAGTCAAAACTCGATGTTCACTGAAACCACAACGTTAAAATTCACAGCGGAAAATAGTTTGAAAACAAGCAGAGATTAAACGAGGTTGTAAATCAATATTTGGAAATATCAGTTGAAATAGTAGGAATTGGTTCGACCAAGACTTAAGCGTGGAAACGTGAAAATTGTAAAAGTCAAACGCATCTGCCGCTAGACAAGGTCAACAAAAAAAAGAAATAAACTGAAGGCTTCCACCGATGACGTCAGCCGGAAGAATCACCCTTCCAACTTCAGCCGATGACGTCAGCCGGAAGAATCACTCTTCCAACTTCAGCCGATCGCAAAATGACAAGTTTTTGCTATTCGCATCTACCGATGACGTCAGCTGGAGGAATCTTCCATCCAGCCTCTGCCGATCACAAAACGACAACTATACTTACTCACATCTTCCGGTAGATAAAATACTCGACATCATCCAGTTACAAAACGACAAAAGACTTTTACCTTCATCATCCGATGGATAAATTACTCGGCATCATCCGGTTACAAAACGACAAATTTTCTACTTATATCTTCCGATGGCTTCCACTGAAGACATCATCCGATGGCTTTACTGAAGACATCATCCGATGGCTTTACTGAAGACATCATCCGATGGCTTTTACTGAAAACATCATCCGATGACTTTACTGAAGACATCTTCTGATAGTCAATAGAACAACAACTTTATATAGCAGCTCATCAAGCATTTACTCTCTACACAAAGAAAGCTCTGACTACCAAAAGAATTTGAGCATTTTACTAAAAATCGTTCAAAACTATTTAAATCCGTGTATTACTCCAAACTTTAGTAAACACCACTATTAAATCCAACAGAGTATCATTATCAGAAAAGTCTCAAATTGAATTCAAATATCAAAACTACCACTGTCATAGAAACTCACAACATACTTAAATTGAATCATAGTTCACTAAATCTTCTCATCCACTAACATCAGTTAAACCGCCCCATCAGTTGCCAGATTGTTACATAGATGCACTCCTCCAACCAGACTAGTCCTCAGCAAACTCAGTGAACACACCTGTTGACACTTCTTCACCTACATTACAAAACTCATCTATTAGCCTAATGCTAAGTAAGTAAAGTAATAATGAAATGTAATGCTGAAACATAAATTCCCAAACATACAGTTTCTACTTTCTCATCTCAGTTGCATATGCATCGTTTCTGATCTGATCCCCCTGTGAAATTGGGAGTTGGATCACTTCTCCCAAAGTCATACATGCTCTCTCTTGATTAAGGGGCGGATTAGTTCCCTTAACAAACTGATCTGATTCCCATGTGAAATTGGGGTTTGGATCATTTCCCACAAAATCATACATCCTCTCTCTTGGTTAAGGGGCGGATTAGTTCCCTTAACAACTGTTACAGTCTGTTCATTCCTTACCATGCCATTTCATGTAAATTCATTTTCGCATAAATTTTCAAAATATGATGCATGACATACAAACATTCAAACACACATAATCATACTGTTTTGTGATGTAGGCCCGAAGGCACAAGCAAACTTTACCTACCTGGTCTCCTGGGAATCGCTCGGTTGTAAGCTACCTTAGAAGCTCGCTCACCTAAGTTCATAACAGAACATCAATCAAACATTCGCTAAACTTTACCAAAAATTAACCAGAAGAACAAGGAAACCAGTTTGGAACTCTACTGCTTGCACATTCCCATTTATTCCCCAAGAACCCGAACCTACTCTCATCAACAGCATCCTTGAAATCCTTACATTGTACTCCCTCGGTTATCTAACTGCTAAAACACAAGAGAATGAGGAAAACTTACTTAGGTTGAAAGAGAATCGAGCACGGAAAATCGCCTAGAGAGCTCTGCTACTCGAGCTGAAAACCCGAAGTGGAAAAGTATGAAATGGTGGCGGCTACAGTGCATTAAACCCAACCCTCTTTCCTTAAATAGGTTATCCTACTTAAAATTTCTAATTGCCCTTTATGCCCTTGCCTAGTCATCCATTAATTTAAAAGAATAGAGAATTAGTTTGATAAAACCGGGTGTTACAATCTACCCTCCTTAAAAGAATTTTGTCCTCAAAATTTAGTACTTGAATAATTCTGGATGTTGGTCCATCATGTCTTGCTGACGTTCCCAGGTTGTCTCCTCTATGTTCTGGTTATGCCATAAGACTTTCACTAAGGGAACCTCTTTGTTGCGCAATACCTTCATTGCATAGTCCAGGATCCTTACTGGTTTCTCCTCATAGGTAAGGGTAGGATGAACTTTAGCGCCCTGCTGCTCCACAACATGATATGGATCCCTTATGCACTTCTTCAACATAGAAACATGGAACATACTGTGTATCCCCTCCATAGAAGCCGGTAGCTGCAACTGATAGGCTGCTCTCCCAACTCTCTTCAGAATAGTGAATGGTCCAATAAATCTAGGGTTCAACTTGCCTCTCTTCCCGAATCTCACAACTCCTTTAAATGGTGATACCTTGAGGAAAACTTCATCACCTACTTCAAACTCTAGTTCTTTGCGTCTAGCGTCGGCACAACTTTTCTGCCGGCTTTGAGCTGTTAAGATCCTCTGGCGGATGAGGGCAACCTTCTCAACAGTTTGTTGCACCATGTCAGGACCAAGCAACTGTGCTTCACCAACTTCGTCTTAGTACAAAGGAGATCTGCACTTTCGTCCATACAGTGCTTGCCATACCGATAGTTGCCTGAAAACTGTTATTATAAAAGAATTCTACTAAGGATAGGTACTTGCTCCAGGAACCTTGAAAATCTAATATGCATGCACGAAGCATATCCTCTAATATTTGGATGGTTCTTTCGGACTGTCCATCTGTTTGAGGGTGAAAGGCTGTGCTAAAGTTGAGCTGTGTACCCATAGCCTGATACAAACTCTTCCAAAACTTAGATGTAAATCTAGAGCCTCGGTCTGAAACTATGGTATTTGGAACTCCATGTAACCTAACAATTTCTTGCACATACAATTCAGCAAGTTGATCCATCGAGTAAGTCATCTTTATTGGTAGGAAATGAGCTGATTTGGTTAGACGGTCAACTATCACCCAAATTGCATCATGTCCTTTAGTCGTTCTAGGCAATCCTACCACAAAGTCCATCGTTATTTGCACCCATTTCCATTCGGGAACTGGTAAAGGTTGTAACATTCCAGCAGGTCTCTGATGCTTAGCTTTAACCTGCTGACAACACAAACATGATCCTACATATTCTGCCACATTTCGTTTCATACCTGGCCACCAATAATGCTGTTTAAGATCTTTGTACATCTTTGTACTCCCAGGGTGAACAGAGAACCTGGAAGAGTGTGCTTCAGAAAGAATCTCATCACGAAGTCCTTTAACGGCAGGGACAAACCATCTATTTCTAAACTTAAGGACTCCATCAGCAAAATAGTTAAAATCTGTTTTGTCCGTAGATTCCATGCTTAACTTGTACTTGTTACACTCGTCATTATTCGTCTGAACTTCCTTTATTTTCTCCAAAATAGTAGGCTTTAAGGTTATGGCTGAGAGTATAGCTGATACACTAGATACTGCTTCTAGATTAAACCTCTGGAATTCAGACTCTAAGGCTAATGGTACATCAAGAATCAAGGCTGAGGCTGAAGTTGTCACTCTACTCAAGGCATCTGCCACAACATTTGCTTTGCCGGGATGGTATTTAATCTCAAAATCATAATCCTTTACAAATTCCAACCATCGACGTTGCCTCATGTTTAATTCCTTCTGTGTAAAGATATATTTCAGACTTTTATGGTCCGAGAATATAGCACAAGTCTGTCCATACAGGTAGTGCCTCCAAATCTTAAGTGCGAATACAACTGCAGCTAATTCCAAGTCATGTCTAGGGTAATTCTTCTCATGTGTTTTCAACTGCCTAGAGGCATAAGCTATTACCTTTCCCTCTTGCATCAAGACACAACCAAGTCCAATCTTGGATGCATCACAATAAATGCTAAATTTACCATCATCAACGGGAATGGTCAAAATTGGAGCATTGGTCAGTTTCTGTTTCAAGGTCTGAAAACTATGCTCACAATCCTCAGTCCACACATACTTCATATTTTTCCTAGTTAACCGAGTGAGGGGTGTTACAATCTTTGAGAATCCTTCAATAAACTTCCTGTAATATCCTGCAAGTCCAAGGAAACTCCGAATATCTGCAGCATTCTTCGGTTGGGGCCACTCCTTAACTGCTTGAACCTTAGCTGGATCGACAGATATTCCATCACCTAGAGATCACATAACTAAGGAAGTGAACTCTGTCCAGCCAAAACTCACATTTGGAAAACTTGGCATAGAGTTGGTGCTGCCTTAGCACCTCCAATACTAAGTTCAAATGTTCTGCATGTTCTTCACTAGAACGTGAATAGATTAAAATATCATCTATAAACACAATAACAAACTTGTCTAAATACTCGTGAAACACTCTATGCATAAGATCCATGAAGGCTGCCGGTGCATTTGTCAATCCAAAGGACATAACTAGAAACTCATAGTGTCCATACCTTGTGCGAAAGGCAGTCTTTGGAATATCTTCAGTTTTGACTTTTAGTTGGTAGTAACCTGACCTCCAATCAATCTTAGAGAAAACTCGTGCACCACGAAGTTGGTCAAATAGGTCATCAATCCTCGGTAATGGATACTTGTTTTTGATAGTTAACTTATTCAATTCCCTATAATCAATGCACATACGCATCGATCCATCTTTCTTTTTGACAAAGAGAACAGGTGCACCCTACGGTGAAAAGCTAGGGCGTATGAACCCCTTATCAAATAATTCCTCCAACTGTTTCTTTAATTCTTTAAGCTCCGTAGGTGCTAATCTATAGGGATTCTTAGACACAGGCTCAGGGCCGGGATAAACATCTACAACGAATTCAATTTTTCTATCTGGCGGTAAACCAGGAAGGTCATCTAGGAATACTTCTGGGAAATCTTGGACAACTAAGACATTTTGGGGAGTTGCTTTTTCTACTAGTTGTGTATCTAAAACATTGGCCAAGAAGCATAAGTACTCTCTGCATGGTGAGGGTCCACAATTTATAGAAGTCATAACAGACATTTCCTTACTCTTCTTTAGAGCATGGAAGGTATGTTTCAAACCACCAGGGGGTTGAAAACTAACTACTCCAGTCCTACAGTCGATTGTAGCATAATACTTAAACAGCCAATCCATTCCTAGGATTACATCAAATCCCATTATATCCATAATGATGAGGTTAGCAGGTAGGTTCATGTTTCCTACAAATACAGCACTATCAAGCATCACTCGGTTAGAGTGCATGCGTTCACCCAAGGGTAATCCGACATTAAACACATGCTCAGTAGGGGTAAGCTTTACATCTAACTTATCAGCAAATGCAAATGCTATGAATGAATGTGTTGCACCAGAATCTATCAACGTAAAAGCGGGTAAAGAGTTGACCAGTATAGTACCTAACACAACAGCTGGCTGTTCATCATCGCCCGACTCCATCATGGAGAATATCCTCGGTTTAACCATAGCAGGGCCACTCTTAGGAGCTGGGCAGTCTCTGCTAATATGGCCGATCTTGTTACAATTGTAGCATCTGGTGATTCTAGGCTTCGGGCACTCTTTGATCGTGTGTCCAACCTCCTCACAGTTGAAACACTTCCCAAAGCCCAATCTGCACTCGCCCGGGTGGTACTTCAAGCACTTGGTACACTGGGGAAATTTCCTGACATTCTGTATCTTCTCTCATGTTCCTCGGCTACTCTGGCCTTCACTAGGCCTCTTCATTCCCCTTTGATGGTGTGGCTGGACCGACTTTTGTGGGACCTCTTTTGGTCCAGCACACTTCCTTTCAGCTTCTTCCACTTCCAGAGAAGTAGACACAACTTCACTGAATGACAAGCCTTTAATACCACAAATTTAACTCCTCGGTAAATTTCTGGCTTCAGTCTATGCACAAATTTGAACACCTTATCCTCGTCCCTGTGAGCAAAATGTCCAGCAAACCTGGACAGGGACTCGAATTGCCTACTGTACTCGGCCACAGACTCTGTCTGCTTTAAGTTTAGAAATTTCAACTTCTTTGCAGTTTGGACAGTACTGTTGAAATACTTCTCGTAGAAAATGTCTTTGAATTGCGACCAAGGCATCGCCAAGACATCAGTGGTGGTCTCTATTGTTTCCCACCAGAGTTGAGCTTCACCAGCCAAGTGAAATGTTGCCAACGTGACCTTGTCTCCTTCTCCAAAGTTGGCGCACCTAAACATACTTTCAATCTTCCTAAGCCACCCTTCAGCAATAACCGGATCAGATGACTGTCCATCGAACATGGGTGGTCTTAGTCTCCGAAATCTATCTCTAGATTGTTCATTGTTAGAACTCGAGTTGGCACTTCCCTGCACCTCTCGGTTTAACAGCACTCCTAACTGATCGGACTGCTGACGCACTAGGTCTGTTTGCTGACGCACCAATTCTGTCAGCTGCCTAATCACACTAGGCTCTTCCTCACCTCTCAAATTTGGCATTTTCCTTGGCACTCTAGGTCTCCCTGGGCATCTGGCCATTATACTAAATTCCTGCACAGGGTTAACTACTTTCATAAACATCTAATAACTAAGGTTAACATAAACACTTACAGTTGTTAGAGTACTCCCATGCGACGACTGACACTGATGAGTAATCTTTTGAATGGTTTAACTGAATGTCTCTGATACCATACTGTAACGCCCCAAGTTTTCTAAACTCAGTTCGTTACTCATAAACCCAAACATAACTAGGAAATTTTGGACCAAACTTAAAATTTCACTTGAAAGTCAAAACTCGATGTTCACTGAAACCACAACGTTAAAATTCACAGCGGAAAATCATTTGAAAAAAAGCAGAGATTAAACGGGGTTATAAATCAATATTTGGAAATATCAGTTGAAATGGTAGGAATTGGTTCGACCAAGACTTAAGCGTGGAAACGTGAAAATTGTAAAAGTCAAACGCATCTGCCGCTAGACAAGGTCAACAAAAAAAAAGAAATAAACTGAAGGCTTCCACCGATGACGTCAGCCGGAAGAATCACCCGATGACGTCAGCCGGGTGTTACAAAAGGAGGGAGAGAGAGAGAGAGGTGACTATCCCAAGACCAATCGTGACGCAAAGAAATACCTTAGCTAGTTTTAGGGATTCTTACAACAACATAAGCTTCCTCAATACATATATTGCTCATAACGAATACTTTCTCACTCAAAAAAAGGTGCATGTCAAATAAATAACAGTTGGACTAGCCCCCGACAGGCTCGCGAGCTTGGCTTGGCCCATCGCCCGGGACTGAGTCTGGGCCGAGTGAGTGAGCTGGCGTTTAACACCACTATTGGAACCTATTGGAAATATGAACACAAACCGAAACAACATGACAAATGGCCTTGAACTTCGCTGAGGCGTGTAGATCATTGTGACAAAACTAATTTTCCCTAAAAATCATTATGTGCTCACCAAGAATATGAGGCAGTGGACCTAACTTGAGATCACAATCAACCAAAAAACAAGAGGGTTGATATGAACAAAGGATTGCACTTGATCGAAAACCCAAGGTGATCAACCAAACAAAAAGACCGCGGTATAAAAAATTGGATGCAATAGACCGGAAAAATAATTGCAAACAACTTGAAGTTGTTACATATTTGATTGGTTAAGTCACACAATGAACTAGTTGACGTCACACCGTTGACCTCATGATGTGCCATGGAAACCTAACACAAAACAAACACCATGAAGGCTAACCTTATTTTTTTAGTTCTTTTTATTTTTGTAGGAAAAGTGGCTTGCAAAGAAAAAAAGTAGAGCTTCCACCACAAAATTCACAAGGAAATGTCAAAGTTCACTAACCTCCAAGGAGTATTTGTAATATTTGGCAGCCTTATTTATTTTGGAAAAGTGAGCTTCATGAAGAATGTAGCTTCAAGGTTTCTAGAATGGGTTGAATCGTGGAATTTGGATATCGTTTACTTGGCCAACTAGTCCAATTACAGAGAGGTTTTTTCTCACAAAGAAGTCCGAGTCCAAGACCAATCCGAGTTCAACCTTTTTTTTAAGAAGATGTTAACACTTTAATTTTACCTTATATTTGTATCTTTTGAGTCTTTTGGTGAACATTATACTTGTGGGGACTATCTTAGGTTGAGAGGAGACCATAAAGTACTTGGTTTCCTCATTTGGCCGAACACTCATTTCCCCTCCTTTTTCCCACTTTCATTTTACCCTTTTTAATTATCATTCTCTTTAGGTTGTAAACCTTAATCTTGTTGTAGTATTTATACCACCATTAAGGACTGCTCTTGGCAGCACATTTGGGAATAGAAAATTAAAGTTCAACTTCATTCAAGTTGAAGTGTTCATCCTCAAAGAGAGACAAAGACTCGGGAAGGTGCATCATTATCACTTTTCGGACCAACAAGCACCACTTCATCCATATATTTTCATCCCCAATGATTCATTCCCTCATCATTGGACACAATTGGCCTCACACATACAGCTTCAAAATGCCCTAAAAATCACATCCATTCGTTTTCACACGAGAGAGATATGTCTCTCCAAAGTTGATACATTGTTCTCGCCCAGAGCAGTAATCCGAGCTTTGGTGGCCTCCAGTATTTCAATCATAACTTTCGTTCCACATCGACCTAGGCCATGATATTTTGAGGGTTCATTTTCAACATCCAAAGCTAGAAGCTGTTAAAATTTTAGCCTCAAAAGCCAACTACAGCTCGAGTTGTTGTTGTGCCAAATTGTTGTCTGTTTTCACCTCACCAACTATATGGTTCGGTCATTCATGAGAGGCACGTTTGACCTCAAAAAGGACGAAACAAATCTCAAATGTTGGTGCAATTTTGATTGACCAGGCAATAATAGCGGGGGACAAAGACGAGTCAAGACGTCGATCTAAATAAGTTCTTAGCGTCAGATCCGACAAAAAGATTTGAGGTTTCCATTGACTTTCATCTTCAATCAATACTAAATTTTGCATAACTCATAGATCAACAAAAATAAATAAATAAATAAAATCAAAATTATGAGTTTCCAAACCCGAAATATAATCAAGACAAACTAATAGAAACTAATGAAACATAGGGTAGAAAACTATGCAACTGTAAGGATTCTTTGACAAATTTGAAGATCGGAATTAGCAAAATCTCTCCTTCTAACTTAGCTCTCTCTCTTTCTTTCTCCCATCCTCTGTCCTATGCAGAGAATGAAAGGCTTACGGTCTTTTTACAACTATTTTTTAATATATATATATATTATGAAAAGGATTTATCTCTTAATCAGAAAGATGCTTGGTTTCTTAAAGAGAGATATTTGGGCTCTCATAATTATTTGGTTACCGAAGAAAATTATCAGTTATATTATGAAATGATTCTTATTGAATCAAAATCGTTCAAATTGTTCATCATTATAATGATGACAATAATATGAAATCCCCTATTTCCCATTCAAAATGTTATATTATGAAGATTATACATCCACAAGAATGGAGTCTTTCTGTTTTTGGTCTTAGAACTTTGAAGAATGACAAATAATACAACTATTGGGATTATGTTCAAGCGTGAACTTATGTTTTTTATTATCAAAATCTGAAAAGAACTCACTCATGGTTTTTTACTTTAAATCCAGATTTATTAAAATCAAAAGATGAGTTTCCACCCTGGTTTTATATTTGGTGGCAAGAGCACTCTTCGGAGTTATCTCTATTCCTTGAAAATATGAAAGAAAAATTTCCTATATAGAAAAAATATCATCTTGTTTTATCTAACAAGAAATCAAATATTCTTAGTCAAGATATTCTTTGGTTTTGCGCTGAATTCCAAATAAATTGGATTTGACAGAGGAGCTTGGAAGTTGACAGAGACCCTATAGGTCTTTATGAAATTTAGAGAAATTTTTATGTCAAATGGTGGAATCGGACACCTGTTTATCTACTATATCAAAGAGTATTCAGCACTATAACAAGGCTTATTCGAAATCTATAGAAAAAGATTCTATGTCTGCAGATCAAACTAATTTTATTAAACAGATTCATGATATGATTAGTAGGCAATATCTTGATATGAATAAAAAGGATAAAGAGCTCAAATTATTTGAAGTCAATAAAGAGAAATTATTTCTATTGAGGATTCACGTCAAGCTGGAAATCAGTTAAATGATGAACAGAATGATAGTGATACTTCTATGAATACAGCTGGATCTATAAAATCTGTGTAACACCCTGAATTTTCCTGAGTTCCTTAATTTGTGCATAGAACTATTAGGAATTTACCTCGGGCACGAAATTCACGAGAAATTTTAGAAGGATTTACTAATTGGGAAAATGAGAGAAAGTAGATTAATGAAAAGAGAAATTTAATTAGATAATTTTCTTAGGTGGAATGGCTTTTTCAACAAGCCACTACAATCTATGTATCCAAACAACTCACCTACCTCCCCTCCTCTTTTACGTAACTCATTCCTTCTCTTTTTCTCCAATAAAACACTCTCTCTCCCTCCCTCCCTCTCTCTGCTACGTTCTCACTTTCCCTCTCTTTTTCTTTCCCCTCCCACGAAGAAATCGCCATTCTCCTTCGGCTCCAATCAGCTCCATGCCAGCGCCCAAGCCAGCCCTCCTCTTTCCTCTCCTAGTTTGAGTTTTAAAGAAGAAAAATATGGGGGAAAACCTTTCCTCTCTCCTCTAGCATTTAAAGTCGAAGAAACACACTTTTCTTCTCTTCATTCCAAGGTATGTTTTGGGTGATTTTAGTTGGGTTGTTCATAGATTGATCGATTGATGATATATATATATTGGGTTTATAGATGATTTGTTGTTGATTTTGTTAAGCGTTGAGGCTGTTTGGTAAACCTTAATTTGATGCACGAAAATTCTGACTAGTTGCTACATTTTCTTCTTCTATTTGATGTTAAATGGATTAAGAGTTGATCGTTGATGATTCATACGAAAAGAAAATGGGATTGATTAAAAATGTTAAGAAATCTAAGGTTAAAATACAGGGCAGTTTTGGCTCTGAGGATTTTCGGCCCATTTATTGTATTTTGTTTGCTAAATGGATTATGTCACATGAAAGTAGACATCTTAGGGATTTCATAGGCATAAGAGTTATCAAATTCGGATGGATATACAATTTGTTATGAATTTTCGAAGTCAAGATAAAAACTGTAAAACTTATTCTGGGCAGTTACGGTTTTGGAAATTCTGCCACTCATTGTGATTTGTTTTTGATAAATGGTTTGTACTAGATGAAAATAGACACTTTAAAGAAGTCGTAGCCTTTGGAATCAAGTCATTTCGATATTTTAAGAGAAAGTTACGAATTTTAGAAGTTTGCTCAAAACTGTAAGCCAAATCTAGGTTTTTGCTTGATGTTAAGTTGTTTGATTAAAAATTTATCCAAATGTTGATTGTTTAAAGTGCTTGATGAGAATTATGTGAAATGTGACCTATCCTTGGAGCATCTTTTGGAATTGAATTTTTATTAGATTGCCTGATAGGTGTTTAATGGTGGTTGAGATTTAAATAGGATGTACATCCGTTTGAGTTCAATTTATGCTGGAGTGTTGATACTTGGGAATTGTTGCTAGTTGTTGAAAGTTGATTACGGATGTTGGTTGTAGGATGGTAGTTATGAATTTAAATTGGAAATAGAGATTTTGGATGTTTATGTAGAAATGTTATGTTTTAGGTTTCAGGATAAATGAGTCCATCGTACCGGGTCGATTTAGCTAAGGACGTCAGGTAAGTAATGTTACATGCATGTATAGGTTCGTGCATCACCGAGGCAACACGTTCAAGACTTCTGACACCGCAGCAAACAGGTAAGTTCATAACCGTAGGTTGGCCCTTAAGGCCCTACATCACAGAGGTACTAGGGTTCCTGTTCTGTCGGGTAGTTTTGGGTAGAAATGTTATAGCTTCTGTTCAGTTTGTGTTCTGTGTTGTCTGCTCAGTTCACGTTCTGAGTTGTCTGTTTTCTATCTCACAATATGCCCTGTTATTTCTGATGTCTGCTGTTATAGGTTCAGGCACTGAGAATGTCATGCATACACGTTTTACTGAAAATCCATGCAAAACTGATTTCTGTACACGGTTTGAAACTAATAAGATAAAATTCGACTGAAATGTACCAGGTTAAGTGTGGGACGGGGACTGGCCCCAGAACTGTTTACTGTTTACCATTTACTGTACTGTATCCCTGAATGTGCCTGATAGTGCACCCTCCCCCTCCCCCACTTTTTGCCAGTTCCCCTATAAGCCCCACTTAATTCTACTGCCACTGTAACTAAATGCTCTGTACTGTCACCGTATTCTGAAAAACTGCATGCATAGCATTTTGCATCACTGCATACCGATTATGTCTTACTGAGTTTTAGACTCATAGGTGAATTTTTTTTTTTTTTTTTTTTTTTTTTTTTTTTTTTTTTTTTTTTTTTTTTTTTTTTTTTTTTTTTTTTTTTTTTTTTTTTTTTTTTTTTTTTTTTTTTTTTTTTTTTTTTTTTTTTTTTTTTTTTTTTTTTTTTTTTTTTTTTTTTTTTTTTTTTTTTTTTTTTTTTTTTTTTTTTTTTTTTTTTTTTTTTTTTTTTTTTTTTTTTTTTTTTTTTTTTTTTTTTTTTTTTTTTTTTTTTTTTTTTTTTTTTTTTTTTTTTTTTTTTTTTTTTTTTTTTTTTTTTTTTTTTTTTTTTTTTTTTTTTTTTTTTTTTTTTTTTTTTTTTTTTTTTTTTTTTTTTTTTTTTTTTTTTTTTTTTTTTTTTTTTTTTTTTTTTTTTTTTTTTTTTTTTTTTTTTTTTTTTTTTTTTTTTTTTTTTTTTTTTTTTTTTTTTTTTTTTTTTTTTTTTTTTTTTTTTTTTTTTTTTTTTTTTTTTTTTTTTTTTTTTTTTTTTTTTTTTTTTAGACTCATAGGTGAATTCTCCTGATGTAGTACTGAACCCGAAACCGAGGACATGTTCCTCAAAATGATGATCTAATGTAGAGGGTGGATCGAGCTCATGGGGTGGTTGCTGCAGTCAGACACAATTTTCTGTCCCGAGGTTTAAGTTTTTTGTAATGTCTATATCTGTAAAGTCTTCTGTAAGTCCTGGTTTTGTTTTTGGTAGATTCTGCAATTGCATGTTAGGTTCTGTACTGATTCAGAGGTTTTACTTTTAAAACAAGGTATAAGTTCTGATGTCTCAGCTCTAGAAATCACTGTATTTGACAGTTAAGATTATATCCAAAAACATTCTGGAACTGCTTGAGTTCTCCCTTTTCAGGTCATGCATGGATGGTCTCGAATTTTAGAGCTATCCATGCAGTTTGTTTTCTTGAAATCTGTCATCTGTAATGAAGGTTTGAAACCCTTATGCCTTCTGTTTTGATGTTCCCTGCCCGTATGCCTTCCTGTTAAAGTTGTCAAGTTTTGCCTTAAAAGCTGCATCTTCCGATCACGTTCACTACTGTTTTAAGTGTACATCCACCGATAGTCACTGTTCACATTTTGTCTTATTCACATCTACCGCCAAACAGTGATTTTGCCATTGGTTTTCCTTCTGCCAATTCCGTCTAGTGTCTGCATCTACCGTCTGACGCCATCCATCTACCGGCTGACGTCATCTCCTTCTGCCGATTCCGTTTAATATCTGCTTCTACCGTCTGACGTCATCCATCTACCGGCTGACGTCATCCCCCTCTGCCGACCCCGTTTAAGGTCTGCTTCTATCGTCTGACGTCATCCATTTTCCGGCTGACGTCATCATCTCCTGCCGATCTCGTTTAACGTCTGCTTCTACCGTCTGACGTCATCCATCTTCCGGCTGACGTCATCGTCGTTGTCTGCCTTTGCAATTACATCTTCCACCTGACGTCACCTATTTTGTCCTATCTGAACCTACCGATGCTCCTTTAAACTGAGTCTTCCGCCAGCCTTACGCTTATGGCTTTCTGCTTTTGTTTCCTGTTTATTTTATTTACTTATTTCCTTCGCCACTTTCTGTTCTCTGCTCCTCCCCGTCTCTTCTGTTATTCACTTCTGTAATCCAGTCAACCGTATCCTGTTTTTTTTCTGCCGCCATTAATAACTGTTATTCAGATTCTTTTTACATTTTTTCCTGCACTCTTCAGATTTCTACTTGCCTGATATTCTGAATGTCCCGAGTCTAGTCTAATTCTGCTTCCCTGTTTTTCTTCAGTCTGTTATTTCTGTGGTTCAAAAATTTATATGTCTTCTGGTTCGGTCCTAGGTATTCTGATTTCTTTCCGTTGTTTACCCTGCAGTATGGTTTTAACTGTTTCTTTTTTTTCGTTTGATCTCTGCTCCAAAGAACTTTCTCCGTCAAATGCCTTAAAGGTATAATGTTAAAAAAAAAACTATAGTCATCGTTTTCCATTATCTGTCCCGAGTGACGGCTTGAATTCTCAGATCCCGATCGGATTCTGGTTTCGGGCTGTCACAATCTGGTTCTTTCGCTGTTCTTGCAGATGAATCTCAAGAGTTAGAGGAAGATATTGAATATTCAACTATTGATATATGGGATTCTTTTATTGAGCTATCTCAAAAAAGAAAAGGAAAAAGAAAAAGTATTCAAAAATGAATCCTCGATGGATAAATCATCAACTCTCTCTATTATGGCCTATATCAAATCGTAATCACCGGGTTATTATTCTTCAACCATGGCAGCGATATATCAGAGATTATCCTTATTTTCCTAATAATCATCCATTTATTGAATATAGAGATGATGAAAAATTTGACTATTTATGTCAGTGTAAATATTGTAAAGAAGAAGACCAAAGTATTGCTCCTATTATTAAAGAAGAACCTCTACCGTAGTGGAGTCGACGATATGGAGAAACTAGGGATGCTGATTAGCAAAGATATGGAAAAGATATTATTGAGGCTGGAAAAGTTAAGGAAAAGCTAAAGGATGACAAACCCAGCAACGGTAAAGGAAGTTAAACCACTAAGCTTTCCTCCAAAGTGGTTATTATGTGACTGGTTATTAATTAAAGCTGCTGAAAAGAAGAAAAGTCAGGGTGACCCCTCTTCTCAAAAAAAGTAAAAGAAGGACCACCTATTCTCTTCATCTTCTATTATTGAAGATATTCGTAAGCCATGACGTATTGGTTTTATCTTTTTGCTCCTTTCTTTCTCTATATAATAGAGCTTGTATCTCTTTTATTTTTCAAGTTTTTGAAGAGTTTGCCTTGTATTCTAAAAACTCTTTGCCCTCTTGCTCTCTCTTTAGTGTAAGTTTGTTTCTTTGCCTTTGTTTAATAATAATCTTCTTATACTACTATTTCTTGTTCTTGATTTTAAGTTTTTATCGATCCACACCCCGGTGACACTATTCGTCGCACTTATTATAAACAACTTACTCCTCAAGATTTATTATGGGAAGAAAAATTTTATTTAGAACAAACAGCTTATAATGCAAAAACCATTTATGAATGAAATATAGATAGTTTAACTGAATATCAAATATATGATATCCTTCATAAAATGTTAATGTATTCTAGTGTCTGTAAAGCGACACCGAATAAAGATTCTGATATTGCTGCCTTTATCATTAATGGCTTTACTAGAGCTTTGAAAGGCTGGTGGCATAATTATTTAGATATTTCCCAGAAAAATGAAATATTAAAAACAGTTAAACATGAACATTTGGTTGACACTATGATAGATCCTAATACAGGTCAAACCCATACTCAACAGCGCACAACTGTTTCAGAAGATTGCGTTTATACTCTAGTACAAGCAATCATTCTGCACTTTGTTGGAGCTACAGAACGGCAGATAATTATTACAAAATCTTAGGTGTAAATCTTTAACTCATTTTAGGTGGTATAAAGATGTTTTTATTACAAAAGTTATGCAAAGACCCGATGCTAATTCTGAGCATTGAAAATTAAAATTTATAGATGGATTACCTCCATTATTCTCTAAGACCATCTCCAACCATATGATTCATTTTCTCAAATTTGAGAAAATAGCATAAAATGTCTCAAATGGGATGCCAAAAAAAATGTCATAATGCCATTTTGATCAAATGATGAATAGTGATGATGCAAATTTGCATCACCACTATTCATGATGGCATTTCTTTTTTTTAGTCCTTCTAATTATGTTAAATTGCAAATATATTCTTTTTTTAATTCATGTATTAATTTATTTGAATATGATATTTAATAATCTAAATTTTGTAATTAGCAATAGTTAAAATGTTAAAAGATACTAAAAATAAAAAAACCATTAATATTAATTTTAATATGACTAATTTGATGTATTTTTCAAGAAATGTTATTATTGGGGACTCAAAATAGTTAATTATTGATATTAATACAAACAATAATATTAAATCACAACTCAAAATTACATATTCATAAAAAAAAAAAATTACAACCACATTATACATAACAAACTCAATAAAATTACAAATATTAACTTCAAATTGCAAAAATTGCAACAACTTCATACTACAAAATACATAAATATTACTTTAAATAACAGAAATTACACAAATTTAAATAACTTCCAACTTCAAATTACATAAAATAACTAAAAATTACATAGACACAATACAGCTAACATATTAAAAATAGGGTGGTAGATCAGATCCAGGCCCTCCGATGTTATTAAATAAAGATGTAAAATCATTACTTGTTGAAGGCACCTGTGTTGCTGATCATAATTTTTTTGTGAAATTCGCGCCTGTTCAGCAACAATATAGGCACGTCGGCCTGGATCACTAATATTATTAGGATCTAGTAACATAATTTTAAGTTCTCTATTCTTTTCTTTGATTTCTATCATTTGACGTTGCATCTGCATTTGTTCTTTTTGGTTCTCTATTTGAGCATGCTTTTGTTCGTAACTTTTTTCAAATAGTATCTTTAATTCTTCATTTTTGTTGTCCAATATACCAAAGTTAGCAGACATGTCATCCGGTATTTTTCTTTTTAATTTGGCTTTTTTCACCCCAATTGGTCGTTGTGATGACGTACCGTCAGAAATATTGTCATCTAAATCAATTGAAAATGCAGAATGTAACACTCGGCATTTTCTGTGTAATTATTTTCCCCGAATACTTAAGCGGAATTACTGATGAGTGTGTATTTTACACACTTATTTATATTTTTTTTACACTTGAATTGATAAATTTTTCTCAAGTGTTTGAAAGAATTTGATAAATTTTGTTTAAGTGTGCAGAATTATAAAGCTTAATAAAAATGATGGAATAAAAAGCGTCAAGCCTTGTTCGAATTTTTCTCAATCAAGCATATCAATTATACAAAAATCGTTGAAATGGTGCATCAGAGTTGCATAAATAGAACGGAAAGAATCTGCTCAAGAGCTCTACAAGATGTTCAAAGGGCAGTATCTCCACGTCCCCAAAGTCTCTCATGCTTGGATTCAAGACATTAAAATTCACAAAGGCAAATGGGAAACTTACAGCTCCACCCAAATCTGGAACAACACAGCAGAAGGAAAGGGGCACAAATTTGGAAAGCTGAATATTTTGAATCAGAACCATTAATTGAAATAAAGGCTAAATCTCTACCATTTATTGAGTAAAAAGGAAAGAAAATAAAAACCGAAGGGCAGTGAGGGATTCGGGTGAGCAGCGATTCGGTTTTGAGGATTATGGAAAGAAACAAAAGATTCGGCATTGGGCGATTTTTCCATAAAAGCAGAGCCTGGAACGAGGAGGAGAGTGGAGCGACTTTCAGGGCAAGAAACAGAGAGGAGGTTTCAGCGATAGGGGCTGGCTGGCGGTGATCTACAGAGCGCAGCAGAGAGCAGATTCGGCAGAGGCGACGATTCTGGCGAGCACGAGCGCTCGGATCCGGTGATTCTGGCGAGGAGCGATTGGCTTTCGGTCTCCGGCGTTCGGCGGTTTGCAGAGAGGGCATTCTGCGAAGGAGATCAACAGCAAAGAGAAGCAATTTTTATATATTAGTTTTTATTTTCTTTTTATTTCTATTATTTGATTATGCAATCTTCTAATTTTATTGTTTATTTATCTTTTATCATGAACTAAACTTCCCGTTCTAGGGTTTCGACGTAACTTTACTATGATTATTTATTTTTCTTGATTCAAGTATTTAATTTTCTGTTCCTTTTCTGTGTTGAGTAATTTATTCTGAACGTAATGCTTAGGTTTGCTTGATCACCAAAACTAAGAACTTTAGGGTTAGTTCGGGATGCGAGAGCGGAGAATTTAACCGTGCACTGAATAAATTGCCTTAAAAAGGATCATAGGCTAGAGATAGTTAGGGCGTTTGAGTGGTAATATAATTTCTTGTTCTTAATGTATTCAATTAATTCTCAGGATTAGAGACCGAGAGGTGATAATTCGTTAATTGAATAAGTTTGTCTTTGCTCGAGAGAGATTGATGAATATTTTCGTGAAATTGCCATCAACACGAAGGAATAGGAATTAATCACTTGAATTAGGTTTAATAAATAGGAGTAGTTAAGTGAAATCGGAACCCTGGATTTTCTCATCATATAATCTTACTCTTTTATATTTAATTCTATTATTTAAATTGTTAAATTTCTTTTATTTGAATTATTTTAGTTTAAAATCTTAAATCATCAACTTATTATTTCTTTTCAAATTAAACTGAAATTTAGATATTCAATATTTAACATATTTATTCCTCGTGGGATCGACACTCGTACTTACACACACTTTATTACTTTTGCGACACGTGCACTTGCGTATCACGATTTTTCGCAACAAGTTTTTGGCGCCGTTGCCGGGGAATTAATTTTGTTATTATTGAATTATTTTATTTTAGTTTATATTTGAATTCTCTTTTGCTGCTAGGCTTAAATTACATTATTTGCACATTACAGGTGTATGCGAAAATTAGGTACTGCCAACCTAATCTCTATCAACCTTGAAATTGAACGAACTTGTCGCCGAAATCGAAGGGAAACAAAACAAACAATTATGGCAGATGATCAAAACGCAAATCTACAACAGAGGGTTGAAGTGGCAGAGGTCGGACGACGAACTTTGCTCGATTATGTTATGCCATCCATGGACGGGATTCAATCAGCAATTCGGAAACCTGCTATCACATGCAATAATTTTGAAATAAAGCCGGGAACAATACAAATGATCCAACAGTATCAATTTTGTGGCTTGCCTAATGAGGACCCTAAGGATCATATTGCTAGCTTTGTCGAGGTCTGTGATACTTTTAAATACCATAATGTCTCTGAGGATGCTATCAAGCTCAGGTTATTCCCCTTCACACTAAGAGATCGCGCAAAGAATTGGTTGAACTCCTTACCTTCAGATTCAATTACCACATGGAATGAATTAGTGCAGAAATTTCTATCCAAATTCTTTCCCTTTGAAAAGATGGCGAAACTCCGCAATGAGATCACCAATTTTGCTCAATTTGATGGTGAGACAATCTATGAAGCATGGGGCCGATTCAAGGAGCTTCTAAGAAAATGCCCCCAACATGGTCTACCACAATGGATGCAAATACAGACATTCTTCATTGGCTTATCAGTTTCTACACGGACTCTTGTCAACTCAGCAGCTGGTGGATCACTATTACAAAAAACTGAAGTGGAGGCATTCAACTTGTTAGAAGAGTTATCCTTAAATAATGATCAGTGCCCGGTTGAACGTCAGATTTTGAGGAGGCAGCCAAATACCCCAGAAATGGAAGCGATAAAAGCATTGACTACACAGGTTGCATCCCTCACTCAGCACATCCAAGGTAATCAAGCTCGAGTTAATGCAATTCATTCCCCGATCATACAATGTCAGTGGTGCCAAGGACCTCATGCTAGTGAGAACTGTCAGCAAGGGAACCAAATGGCTAGCAATTCATCTGAACAAGCTCAATTTGTGGGAAATTATACTAGACCAACTTACCAGAATTCAGGGAATTATTCTAATGGGGGGCGCAACAATCATCCGAATTTTTCATGGAAAAATCAGAACAACGCCGTGCAACCGCCTCAAGTACCTCAACAAGAACCACCAGTGCAGGAGAGGAAAGTTAATCTTGAAGAGTTAATTGCAAAGATGGGAGAGCGCACCAGTAATATGATTGCTGAAATGGGAGAGTACACAACTAAATTTATGGCCGAAACACGAACAACCTTGCAAAACCAGTCAGCCCAAATTCGAAGCTTAGAAATCCAAATGGGACAGATGGCAGCCGCATTAAATGGACGCCCTCATGGCACATTACCTAGTTCCACTGAAGTCAATCCTAGAGAACAGTGCAATGCCATCACACTTAGAAGTGGAGCAGTGATTGAAAATTGTACCAAAGAAAATAAGAAAGTGGTCGCACATGACGGAGTGCATTCGTCATCATCCAAGTCCACACCAAAGGATCAAAAGCTACAGGAAACTCCACCTCAGATTCCAATGGAGATCATCCCTAAGGTCCCTTTCCCACAACGCCTGAAAAATGCAAAGTTGGATAAACAGTTTGAAAAATTCTTGAAGGTGTTCAAGCAGCTTCACATCAACATCCCGTTTGTCGAGGCTCTAGAGAAAATGCCTACATATGCCAAATTTCTGAAAGATATTTTGTCTCATAAGCGTAAGATCGAAGAGGGCAGTATGATCGCTTTGACGGAAGAATGCAGTGCTATTATTCAGAGAAAGCTTCCACAAAAACTGAAAGACCCAGGAAGTTTCACTATTCCATGCGAAATTGGTAATTCTATATTTGAAAGGGCACTTTGTGATTTGGGAGCGAGTATTAACCTGATGCCTCTATCTATATTTCGGAGGCTTGGTATTGGTGAAGCGAAGCCCACAAGTGTAGTTCTACAGATGGCCGATCGCTCTATAAAGCATCCGTATGGGATTATTGAAGATGTCCTCATCAAAGTCGACAAGTTTATTTTTCCCGCTGATTTCTTGATTCTTGATATGGAGGAAGATCGTGGTATCCCTATAATATTAGGTCGACCATTCTTAGCCACAGGGGGTGCTGTAATTGACCTAAGAAAGGAAGAGCTTAAATTGCACGTACAAGATGAAGATGTCACATTCAAGGTGTATAAATCACTGGAGTACCCAATAGAAGCTTCACGTCAACTACACGATTTTCTTGAGCCTAATGGAAAGCAACATGTTGAAAGTTTGGGGCAGTCGCCATTACGGGTCCTACCACATATAAAGAAACCACCCGACTACAACAAACTTTTGTCAAATGATAAGTTCGTAAATGGGCAACAATGGTTACCATATTGGGACAGTACGGTTAAAAATGCAAATTCCATTATATATAGTGATCCCACATGACGCAGCATATCGTCAAGCTGACGACGTTAAATATTATATTATTATTATTATTATTATATTATTATTATTATATTATTATTATTATATTATTATTATTATATTATTATTATTATATTATTATTATTATATTATTATTATTATTATTATTATTATATTATTATTATTATATTATTATTATTATTATATTATTATTATTATTATATTATTATTATTATTATTATTATATTATTATTATTATTATATTATTATTATTATTATATTATTATTATTATTATTATTATTATTATTATTATATTATTATTATTATTATATTATTATTATTATTATTATTATTATTATATTATTATTATTATTATATTATTATTATTATATTATTATTATTATTATATTATTATTATTATATTATTATTATTATATTATTATTATTATTATTATTATATTATTATTATTATTATTATTATATTATTATTATTATATTATTATTATTATTATATTATTATTATTATATTATTATTATTATATTATTATTATTATATTATTATTATTATTATTATATTATTATTATTATATTATTATTATTATATTATTATTATTATATTATTATTATTATTATATTATTATTATTATATTATTATTATTATATTATTATTATTATATTATTATTATTATATTATTATTATTATTATATTATTATTATTATTATTATATTATTATTATTATATTATTATTATTATATTATTATTATTATATTATTATTATTATATTATTATTATTATATTATTATTATTATTATTATTATATTATTATTATTATATTATTATTATTATTATTATATTATTATTATTATATTATTATTATTATATTATTATTATTATTATATTATTATTATTATTATATTATTATTATTATTATATTATTATTATTATATTATTATTATTATTATTATTATTATTATTATTATTATTATATTATTATTATTATTATTATTATTATTATATTATTATTATTATTATTATATTATTATTATTATTTTACTGTTTTTATTTTCGTTTGCTTTATTATTATTATTATTGTTATTACTATTTTTTCTGTTCTCACGTTTCACCTTTATTATTATTTTCGTCTTTAGTTTTAGTTTATTTTGAATTTATTTTTCCTGAAAAAAAAAAAAAAAAAAAAAAAAAAAAAAAAATCCTGATTGATCGATCCTTCGACCGAAGCTCCACCACACTGACGGCTGCCCGAGACGATATGAGGTACTTTTATTTCACCCTACTCATTTAAACTGATTTAACATTGGGGACAATGTCTATATTAAGTTTGGGGGGGTTTTTATTTGGATATTATTTTTTAGGAAGTCTGCTTAATATTTTAAATTCTATGGTATGATTATTTATTCCATTTGTTTAAAGTGTCGATGATTGCACCTTTGATCAATGCATGTTTCAACTTCTGAATAGATTCTGAGATAATATGATCTATGATAGTAGCATTGAGTGGAGCTTAGGAAGTTAGACTTGTTTGTGTGGAAATGTTCATTCTTGTTTAAATTTAGCTGATAATGATATAAATTGTTGTCTTGAGATCGAAAGCCTAAACACAGTAAGGGAGTGCTTGAGTGTAAACACTGAAAGGGAGTGAGCTCCATTTAAATTTAGTGAGTGATTAGTGAGTATTAAATTGTTCGTGGTTTTGCCCTGCATTCATGAATACAAATTGTGATTTTTGCAGAATTAAAAGAATGACTTAGGCCATTTTTTGAATCGTTTGAGCTTTTATTGACATACCTCATTTGTGTCATTTAAATGGCACCCTTAGTCTCCTATTTGAACCTTTATTTACCACTATTTTGTCAACCCTAACTTAGCCTACCTTGAAATTATTTTGACTATCCTGTTTATTGAGCACAGGATTGTGGGTACATATTATGGGGAGAGTTGGAGAAAGTAGTGGTGATAATCAGAACTAATTCTTTTTGTTAATTGTCTAAGTTGTTAGTATTTTGGGATTTTTTATGTTTTTCAGTGATTAAAGTTGTGAAAAAAAAAAAGAAAAAAAAAAGAAAAAAAAAAAAGTGATTGGAAAGTTGAATTGTTCAGTAGTAGAACAATTTCTTATATGCTATTTAATTTGTTGTTATTATTATTTGTATTCTATGTTTGTTAGTAAAGACATTGACAAAGGAGTTAGTTTTGAAAAATAGAGAGTGAGATAAGTTTGGGGGGATTATTGAGTTAACTGATTAGAAAAGAGTTCAAGTGAGTGTAAGGAGTGGGGGTGGCATAAGGAAGGATTGTGCTCTAGAGTTTCGCTTGAATCCAAAAATTTCCTACCTTATAAACCCGGCCTTACATTACAAGCTTAATTAAAGACCTATCGACTTTTATTCTGTTTACTCATATTTGTTATTAGTGAATAATGGGCAAGACTGATGAACAATAAGAGTGGATGGAGTGACCCTGAGAGATATTTTTGATTTCCCTTCTCATAAGACACAATTATAGATCTATCAGTTAAACGAGAATGAGTTTGAGCATGTACACACACAAGAATTTCTGATTAAGTTTTTATCAATGTGATATCATGAGTTGTATTATTGAAAGTGTTTATTTAGATGGTTTATTTGCATGCAAATATCAAGCTGAGACGAAATATTATGAACCATGATTTAGATAATTTTACCATGGAAATTTTAAACATTTTGCAGACTTTAAATTTTAGACATTCCTGGATAAATTTTGCTAGATTTCTATGCTTATTTTTGTTCGCTTGAGGACAAGCTTTCATTCAAGTTTGGGGGTGTGATGAGTGTGTATTTTACACACTTATTTATATTTTTTTTACACTTGAATTGATAAATTTTTCTCAAGTGTTTGAAAGAATTTGATAAATTTTGTTTAAGTGTGCAGAATTATAAAGCTTAATAAAAATGACGGAATAAAAAGCGTCAAGCCTTGTTCGAATTTTTCTCAATCAAGCATATCAATTATACAAAAATCGTTGAAATGGTGCATCAGAGTTGCATAAATAGAACGGAAAGAATCTGCTCAAGAGCTCTACAAGATGTTCAAAGGGCAGTATCTCCACGTCCCCAAAGTCTCTCATGCTTGGATTCAAGACATTAAAATTCACAAAGGCAAATGGGAAACTTACAGCTCCACCCAAATCTGGAACTACACAGCAGAAGGAAAGGGGCACAAATTTGGAAAGCTGAATATTTTGAATCAGAACCATTAATTGAAATAAAGGCTAAATCTCTACCATTTATTGAGTAAAAAGGAAAGAAAATAAAAACCGAAGGGCAGTGAGGGATTCGGGTGAGCAGCGATTCGGTTTTGAGGATTATGGAAAGAAACAAAAGATTCGGCATTGGGCGATTTTTCCATAAAAGCAGAGCCTGGAACGAGGAGGAGAGTGGAGCGACTTTCAGGGCAAGAAACAGAGAGGAGGTTTCAGCGATAGGGGCTGGCTGGCGGTGATCTACAGAGCGCAGCAGAGAGCAGATTCGGTAGAGGCGACGATTCTGGCGAGCACGAGCGCTCGGATCCGGCGATTCTGGCGAGGAGCGATTGGCTTTCGGTCTCCGGCGTTCGGCGATTTGCAGAGAGGGCATTCTGCGAAGGAGATCAACAGCAAAGAGAAGCAATTTTTATATATTAGTTTTTATTTTCTTTTTATTTCTATTATTTGATTATGCAATCTTCTAATTTTATTGTTTATTTATCTTTTATCATGAACTAAACTTCCCGTTCTAGGGTTTCGACGTAACTTTACTATGATTATTTATTTTTCTTGATTCAAGTATTTAATTTTCTGTTCCTTTTCTGTGTTGAGTAATTTATTCTGAACGTAATGCTTAGGTTTGCTTGATCACCAAAACTAAGAACTTTAGGGTTAGTTCGGGATGCGAGAGCGGAGAATTTAACCGTGCACTGAATAAATTGCCTTAAAAAGGATCATAGGCTAGAGATAGTTAGGGCGTTTGAGTGGTAATATAATTTCTTGTTCTTAATGTATTCAATTAATCTCAGGATTAGAGACCGAGAGGTGATAATTCGTTAATTGAATAAGTTTGTCTTTGCTCGAGAGAGATTGATGAATATTTTCGTAAAATTGCCATCAACACGAAGGAATAGGAATTAATCACTTGAATTAGGTTTAATAAATAGGAGTAGTTAAGTGAAATCGGAACCCTGGATTTTCTCATCATATAATCTTACTCTTTTATATTTAATTCTATTATTTAAATTGTTAAATTTCTTTTATTTGAATTATTTTAGTTTAAAATCTTAAATCATCAACTTATTATTTCTTTTCAAATTAAACTGAAATTTAGATATTCAATATTTAACATATTTATTCCTCGTGGGATCGACACTCGTACTTACACACACTTTATTACTTTTGCGACACGTGCACTTGCGTATCACGATTTTTCGCAACAATTACTCTGATATTAATGCAATGACTATTTTTAATGAAATTGTCGGAGTGTTCAATTGAATGAGAGTGATTGTAAAACCAATTCGACGAACTAAATAGAAGTTTAGTCAAAAACCAATTGAAGGTCAAATTAGGAAGAAATTAAGGTTGGTGGGAGAAATTAAATGGATGATTGACACTTGGCAAACTTGTGGAAGAAGACAAGCCATGTATTCCATTTTCTTCTCTTCCTCCTACGTGAGACTTTTCCCTCTCTGCTTCTCTCTTTTGGTTGAAGAAAACCAACGCAAGGAGTTTCTTCCTTCTCTGATTTTCCTCCTGTTTTTCGGTCTAAGGTAATCATCTTAGATAGAGAACGATTTTTAGTTTATTTATTTGCTAGTTTCGTGATGTTTAGAGTTAATGTCCATTTATGCATGCTATAGGTTCGTGAACCACAGTGCTCGTGCGTTCAAGCTTGTTTCATTTCGGACCACAGGTAAGTTCATATCTGTAGGTTGGCCCTTAAGGCCCTACATCTCGGAGGTACTAGGTTTTCTGTTCTGTCGGGTTGTTTTGGGTAGAAAGGTTATAGTTATGTTCTGAGTTGTCTATGTTCTGTTTCACTGTATGTTCTGTTATTTCTGTCATCTGCTCTCTGCCTGTTTAAGTTCAAGCATTGTTCATGCATACACATTTTCTTTGAAAGACATGCAAATGTTTTCCGTACACTGTTTGAAACTAAATAAGATAAAATCTGACTGAAATGTACCGGTTAAGTGCGGACGGGGACTGGCCTACTGTTTCTGTTCTGAATCTGTTCTGAAAATTTGTTGTGCCTGTCGTGCACTGCCTGTTCCCCTATAAGCCCCACTTATACCCCTTTTCCACTGAAACGTAATGTTCTGTACTGTTACTGTATTTCTGAAAACCGCATGCATAGCATTTTGCATCACTGCATATCTATTATGTTCTTACTGAGCTTTAGGCTCATAGGTGAACTCTCTGATGTAGGTACTGAACCCGAAAATGAGGACTTCGTGCCTCAGTCTGATGAATAGGTGGCTGGTGGATCGAGCTCATGGGGGTGTGGTTGTTGCAGCCAGACAAATTCTGACCCGAGGTTTAAGTTTTCTGTAATGTCTATATCTATAAAGTCTTCTGGAAGTTCTGGTTGTGTTGTAAATTCTGTAAAAACTCTTCTTTTGGTAGATTCTGCAATTGCATGTTAGGTTCTGTACTAATTCAGAGGTTTTACTTTTAGAACAATGTACAAGTTCTGATGTCTCAGCTTTAGAAATCACTGTATTTGACAGTTGAATTCATGTCCTGAATTTTCTGAAATGTTTTAGAATATTTTTTCTGTTTTAAGGTTTGCATGGATGGTCTCGAATTCTAGAGCTATCCATGCAGTCTGTCTTTCTTAAATTTGTCAGTTGAAATCTATCATCTGCAAAGTGTGTTTCAAAAATCTTGTTTTGAATCGGGTTTTGAAGGTTTGAAATCCTTATGCCTTCTGTTTTGATGCTCCCTGCCCGTATGTCTTTCTGTTAAAAGTTGTCAAACTCTGCCCCTTTTAGACTATATCATCCGATCAAGTCCACTGCTGTTTAAGTGTATATCCACCGGTGACGTCATCCACCTCCACCGCCCAGTTCAATTATCTCATCCGATGACGTCTTCATCTCATCCGGTGTTGTCTGTTGTCTGTATCTTCCGGTTGATGTCATTCATCTTTCGGTTGACATCATCCATCTTTCGGCTGACGTCATCATCTCATCCGGTGTTGTCTGTTGTCTGTATCTTCCGGTTGACGTCATCCATCTTCCGGCTGACGTCATCATCTCATCCGGTGTTGTCTGTTGTCTGTATCTTCCGGCTGACGTCATCACCTCATCCGGTGTCATCTGTTGTCTGTATCTTCCGGCTGATGTCATCCATCTTCCGGCTAACGTCATCACCTCATCTGAATTTCCGTCTGCTGTCTGTATCCTCCGCCTGACGTCACCCATCTTCCGGCTGACGTCACCACCTCTTCCACCCAGTTTTACTCAGCCTCTTCCGCTGAACCCTGTTCATTTTTTTTGTCGTATCTGAATCCACCGCTGCCCTTTTTAAACTAAGTCTTCCGCCAGTTCTCTGCCTACGTCTTCCGCCCAGCTTTAAATTTCTTCTGTTTGCCTTAGTTTATTCCTGTTCTTTCTGTTTTTCCTGCTTAATTCCATTTCTTCATTTTAGTCACTCATTCCTGTAATCTCAGCTCTGAGTTAGTTCCCGTTTCTCTTTCTCTGTGATTCTGAAATTTTGTTAATCACCTAAGTCCCTCCCTTTCTGTAAAATTTTATGTTTAGGGTTTTGCATTGATAGTACACGTCTTCTGTCATTTTATTTCTGTTCTTCTATGAAGTCCTAAAAGCTCAGTTGGTTTTCATAAGTTGTCCAGTGCATTTTGTAAACATTTTTCCGTCCTTTTGTTCCAGTAACGCTGTCTATTCAAAAAAAAATTTATAGTCACCGTTATCCGTTTTCTGTCCTGGAGTGACGGCTTGGATCTCGGACTCCGATCGGGTTCCGGTTTCGGGTCATCACACAGAAATACCAGGAGATGTTGTATGGGGGGTCTCAGGTGTAGGATTGTCAGATTGTGATGACTCGTCAACAACATTTTGCCGCCTGATTGCATTTCTGGCAGTTGTTACATGATCTTTCAACGTGACAAAATCTTTGATCATATCCCAAACATGATCAAATTTAAAACCTTTCTTGTACTTCGGGTCCTCTATGAAAAAATGTTTTGCTCGAGTTAACTAAAAATCATAGTGAACATAATGTAAGTATAATAGAAAAGAAAATAAAATGTTATAAGTAAAAAAAAAATATACAAAACTCACAATATCGGCTTCTGAAGCACCACTTGGATGCGTATTTTCCACTTGTCTCACACAACCTTTTAGTTTCTTCACCGCCGCATTTATAACTTGCATTCGACTTCTGAGAGAATTACCTTTACGAAGCTCCATATTAGAAGGTCTTTCTTCGTTGTACTTTTCTTCAACTCGAGACCAAAACCGCTCAGCATTCTGGTACCTACCCGTAATAGGGTCTTGGGTAACAGCTAAATACGCTTGACAGAGTACTATATCTTCAATATTAGCATACCCAAAACTGCGAAAAGACATTTTTAGTTTGTGATGAAATGGATGATAAGAACTGGAAAAAGCAAATAACAAAAAAAGATGGAATGGTAACTTATGGCAACCTCATATTATCAGTAGAGATAGAGAGAGAGAGAGATAGATGTTTACGTGTACCTAAATTTTTAAAGCAAATACCTACTCTTTGAAAGTATCCACCCACCATTCATTCCTATAGACTATTAAAAGTATCCACCTACCATTCATTCCTATCATTCATGCCCCAATTTTAAAAGTATCCATCTATCTACTCTTTATAAATATGTTTCCTCATTACCTTCTTTCTTAAATCATCTTCAGTGCACATAATTTATTCTTCAATCATTTTTTTCCACCTTCTTTCTCAAACTAAAAATGAATCCTTTTTTAAGCTCGAAATCATCTTCTGATGATGATGATTTCATTATACCAGCTATTAGTATGGAAGAGTTCGATTGTACCGAACAATTGATTGTTAATATGATCAATACGAACAATATGTTCATCCCGCACTACTCCAATCAACAAAACATTGAACACCCTCGTCGTGGGTCAATTCCTGGTCACATAGTCATCAATCGTGATCGTGAAGCTGCAGATCGCAATTTGTTCGCAGATTATTTTACTGAAAACCCACGATACAACGACGGTATGTTTCGTAGACGATTTCGAATGTCTCGTAATTTATTTCTTCATATTGTTGATGCAGTGAAAGCACACGATAACTACTTCATCCAACAACGTGATGGAATTGGTAGACTTGGACTGTCTACGCTTCAAAAAATTACAGCTGTGTTTCGAATATTGGCATATGGTGTACCGGCTGATGCTACTGATAAATATGTTAAAATAGGCGAATCAACAGCAATTGAATGTGTAAAAAAAATTTGTCGTGCTATGGTTGAAATTTTTGCAGACAAATATTTACGGGAGCCTACTTTCGATGACATTGCAAGATTACTCTATATTGGCAAAAAGCGTGGCTTTCCAGGAATGTTGGGTAGTCTAGATTGTATGCATTGGCGTTGGAAAAATTGTCCAACAGCATGGGCTGGTCAGTACTCTGGTCGTAGTGGTGCACCAACTATTATTCTTGAAGCGGTTGCCGACTATGATTTATGGATATGGCATGCATATTTTGGAATGCCAGGTAGTAATAATGATATTAATGTGTTAGAGTCATCTCGTCTTTTTTCTAATCTTACTCAAGGTATCGCTCCTCAAGCTAATTATGTTATTCAAGGAATTGAATACAACATGGGTTATTATTTAGCTGATAGCATATATCCAAAATGGTCTACTATTGTGCAAACTATTCAGCAGCCACAAGGTGCAAAGAAAAAACATTTTTGTAACGCCCCGAGTTATCTGAACCCGGTTCGTCACACCATGCCCGTACATGACTAAAAATTTCAACCGTATTATTTTTTTAAAAAAAAAAAAACTTGCAGCGGAAATCATCTAAGTAAAAATAGAGTTAAACAAAACTATTGTACAATACCTGAATACTCAGTTAAAATTTTGGGGAATAATCGGCAAAAGGAATAAATGATTAAATCGCAAAACACTTCATAAGTTTCAAAAGTCAAACGCATCGCCCGCTGAACAAAGTTAACAAAAGGGGCTGATGCAGAAAATGGAAGACATCATCCGGTGGCAAAACGACAAAATGCACTCTACATCTTCCGATGACGTCAGCCAGATGATTTCCTTCATCCGATCGACTTTGTTTTACATCCACCGGTGACTAAACGACAAAATACTCTCTACACCTTCCGATGACGTCAGCACGCATCTGCCGATGAGTTTACTGAGACATCATCCGATGGACTTAAACCTACACCTTCCGATGACGTCAGCACGCATCTGCCGATGAGTTTACTGAGACATCATCCGATAGACTTAAACCTACACCTTCCGATGACGTCAGCACGCATCTGCCGATGAGTTTACTGAGACATCATCCGATAGACTTAAACCTACACCTTCCGATGACGTCAGCACGCATCTGCCGATCACTAAACGACAAACTCTCTACTTATATCTTTTGATAAAACAAGTTACATATACCGATCACTAAACGACAAAGTTTGTTCTATATCATCCGATAGCTTCCACTGAAGACATCTTCCGATAGACAACAGAACAACAACTCAAACTCTGCCGATAGACTTCATCTAACGATAGAGAACAGAACCACATCCCATCTACTTTTGGTATACAAACACGGCTCTACCACATAAAGGAATTTACTCACTTCACTGAAACCATTCAAAAACATTTCAAACCATTGCAATACTAAAAATTCAGCGAGTGCCAACATTAAATCCCAACAGACTACTATTAACAGGAAAATCTCGATGTTGTATTCAAAACATTGAAATCACTACTGTCATGAAAACTCAATATACTTAAATTGAAACACTGTCAACTAAACTTTCACACCAACAGACATCAGTTAATCTGCCTCATCAGTATACCAGTTCGAGACAGAGAAGTGCTCCTCCAACCCCATCTATTCGCCAGTAAACTCAGGGAATTCACCTGCAGTATCCTCAACACCTACATCACAAAACTCATATATTAGCCTAATGCTAAGTAAGTAAAGCAGTAATGAAATGCATTGCTGAAACATAAATTCCTAGACATGCAATTTCTACTTTCTCATCTCAGTTGCATACACATACGTTCATAAACTGATCTGATCCCTTGGTTCCCTTGGGAGTGGGATCAATTCTCCCAATGTCATACATCCTCTACTCGATTAAGGGGCGGATGAATTCCCTTAATAGCTGATCTGATCCCATGGTTCCCTTGGGAGTGGGATCAGTTCTCCCAATGTCATACATCCTCTACTCGATTAAGGGGCGGATTAGTTCCCTTAATAGTTTGTCTGTCACATTCAGTTCATACCTTACCATTCTTACATGGAAATTCATTTTCGTAGTCTTTCAAAAACATGATGCATGACATACAAAATCATTTACAAAATGCACAACCCTACTGTTTTGTGATGTAGGCCCGAAGGCACATGCATACTTTACTTACCTGGCTCTCCTGGAAATGCTTGGTTACAACTGCTCCAAAACTCGCTCACCTAAGGTCATGACAGTACGTTAATCCAACCCTTACTAAACCTTACCAAAAATCAATAATATGTTTAAGGAAATCGATTTGAAACTCTACTACCCGTGCATTCCCATTTATCACCAAGAACCTGAACCCACCCTCAATCACAGAAACCTCGAAATCTTCACATTGTATTCTCTCAGTAAACTAATCGCTAAAATGCAAGAAAACAAGACTTACCTAGGTTGAAGAAGAATCAGGCGAGAGAATCGCCTAGAGAGTTCTACTACTCGAGCTGAAAACCGAAAGAGGAAAATGGGGATAGTAGCGGCTACTCTCACTAGACTTTTCCTTAAATGTGTTATCCACTATGTAAAATCCTAATTACCATCATGCCCTCGCCTGATCATTTATTAACATAATCAATAACTCTCCTCAACCCTTCTATAAAAGTTCATCATTAATAATAGATTAAATTTTTGGTTCAATGGAACCGGGTGCTACAATTTTGCTACGCGACAAGAGGAATGTCGAAAAGATGTTGAACGTGCTTTTGGAGTTCTCCAATCGCGGTTCGCTATCACTGCAGGACCCGTGCGTTTTTGGCACAAAGAAGTATTGCATGACATAATGACAACATGCATTATTATGCATAACATGATAATTGAGGATGAACGTGATCTAAATGCACCGATTGAGCAACTGATAGAAATACCACCTCCTGAAGTTGAAATATTGGTAGATGAAGATACACGATTTCAACGCTTCATCGGTCGATATAGACAAATCAGAGATAGAGATGCACATTTTGCACTTCGTAATGCACTTGTAAATCATCTGTGGGAGAAATATTCAAACTCAGATGATTGAATATATATAGTTTTTTTTTATGTTTAAGTTGGATTTTTTTATGCACTTGTAGTTTTTTTTATATTTTAGTTGTATTTTTTTTATGCACTTGTAATTTTCTTTTTCTTTTTCTTTTTCTTTTTAATTAAGTTTGAGTTGTTTTTTTTTTGTTTATTATGAGTGGTAATGCTAATATATATATCTTTGTTGGTTATAAATTTCTGTATTAAATTAACATGTGTTAAAAAAATAATTTATATATATATATATATATTAATTTATATATTATCGGTTTATGTGAATAAATGTTAAATTTGAGTATGAGCAATTGGTACAATATTAAAATTATAGGGGTTGATATATAAATTATAGTGTGAAAGAATATGTAAAGAATATTCTTTTTGGTATAAACAATAGAGTTGGGTTGGAGATGAAATTAATGTTTAGTGATGCAAAATGCTATTTTGGTATAAAAAAATAGCATTTTGACATTTTTGGTTGGAGACAGTCTAAAAGAGTAAAACAAAAATTATAGAGTTAAATTCAAGAATAATGATTCATTGGTCCACTCGCACTTATAGTCATTTAATCAGTGTTTGTGTGCAAGAAGGATTATCTTTATGCAATGATATGAAGTTGCAATATCAAATAAAAAAGCAAAATCTTACAGGAAAACGAGAAATTGGAGAATTCTGTGAGCAGTTTGCTTATCATGTTCCTATGATAAAACGTATGTCTAGAAAAGAAAAAATAGAGGAACATTATTGTAATAAGAAAAAGAAAAAAAAGTATACAAGAGCTAAGAAAAGACATGCTCATAAAGAAGAATATAAAAAACAAAACTATGATAAAGAATATAAAAAGCATAAAAAATCAAATATTAAATGTTATAAATGTGGAAAAATTGGCCACTATTCCTCTAAATGTTCTACTAAGAAAAAGCTAAATGCTGTTGATATTGAGGAAGGATTAAGAATTCGACTTTCTAAAGTTTTATTAACCTCGTCTGAGGAAGAATCTGCAACTTCTGATGTAGACTATGATGAAGAAAATTCCTCTTCAAAAGAAGAATGTATAAACAAATGTTGTGATCAGATTAATGTGCTTACTTGAGATCAGCAGGAAATTATAGAAGGATTAGATCAAGTTGATAATCCATTTATAAAGAAAAAAATAATTGAGATAATTATTCAAAATGCTATAGATTCAAAACCTAGTATTATTAAGATAGAAAACCCAGATAAACTTATAACTTCAAAATATTATTCTATGAATGAAGTATTCAACAGGTTATAACAAAATAAGGTTCAACCCGTAACTATTCAAGATTTAAATAGAGAAGTTAACAATTTAAAATATGAATTAAAACAATTGCAATATAATTATGATCAATATCAAATTATGATTAATAATCGGTTTTTAAAACTTGAATCAAATATAAGCTCAACTTATAGAAATTCAGAAGGTGAAGAAGAAAAAGTTGAAGATATAAATATTATAAATAAAATTAATTTTCAAAAATGGTATATTCAAATTACCTTAATTATCAATCAGGAATATGGAATTCCTAATATAATAGCTCTAGTAGATAGTAGAGCCGATATCAATTGTATTCAAGAAGGTCTAGTACCTATAAAATATTTAGAAAAAACTAAACAATCTTTAACTGCTGCAGAAGGTAGTAAATTAAAAGTTAAATATAAATTATCAAAGGTGGAGATATATAACAATTCTAGTTATGTAGATACCACTTTTGTATTAGTAAAAAATCTTCAGCATAAGGTGATTCTTGGAACACCTTTTCTGCATCAAATTATGCCTATTAAACAAATAAATGAAGAAGGAATAATTGCAACCTTTAATGATCATGATATTATTTATTCGTTTGTAACTGATCCAGAAGAACAAATTATAAATAAATTAAAATCATTTTATAAAAATAAAGAACAACATATTGATTTCCTTAAAAGGGAAATTTATTATTAAAAAATTGAAAATCAATTACAAGATCCACAAATGATTAAAAAAATTAAAGAAATTGAAAACCAATTTATCTCTGAAGTTTGTAGTATAAATCCTAATGCTTTTTTGGGATAGAAAGAAACATATAATTTTTTTACCTTATATTGATACTTTTAATGAAAAATTTATTCCAACTAAAGCTCGTCCTAGTCAGATGATGTAACGACCCGAACTTTCAGAACCCGGTTTGTTACACAATCTTGCACGAAACTCGGAAAAACTTTGAACCAAACTTAGAGGTCTACTCAAAAGTCAAAATTTGATATTTTCTAAAACTTCAAACATTCAAGAACTTACAGCGGAAATCGTTTAAGTAAAAAAAAAAATTAAACAAAGCTATTGTACGATGCTTGATTAATCAGTTGAAATGTTGAGGAATAATCAGCAAAAAGAATAAAAGTTTAAATTGCAAAATACTCCATGAGTCTTAAAAAGTCAAACGCGTTGCCCGCTGAACAAAGTCAACAAAAAGGGGCTGAAGCAGAAAATAGAAGACATCATCCGGTGACAAAACGACAAAATATTCTCTACACCTACCGGTGACATCAGCCGGATGGTCGACGTTATACTGCATCCACCGGTGACTAGACGACAAAACGCTTCTTACATCTTCCGGTGGATTATCACACGACATCCACCGGTCACTAAATGACAAAACACTTCCAACATCTTCCGGTGGATTAACACACGACAGCCACCGGTCACTAAACGACAAGAGACTCTCTACATCATCCGTCGGGTTTTCACACGACATCCACCGGTGAGTAGAATACTCGACATCATCCGGTGACGTCAGTCGGATGATTTGATCCGCCAATGTCTATCAGCGAACAAACACCCAACATCCACCGGCGAACCCATTCGCCGATGGTTGAACTTGCAAACTCACTCAAGACATTCAAAAACCCCTGACCCTAAGTAACTCCAGAAAACTCAACAGAAAGTAGAACAATATCTTAACTACTCAAATTCCATACAAAAACATCTCTAGCTGCGAGAAGGATGAGTTTACTTCACTAAAACCATTAGAACAGTTCAAAATCCTTACATTACTCGAATTCAGTAAAATCGCATTTAAGCCTAACCAAATACTATTATCAGAAAGCTCAAAAAGAACATATTCAAAATATTGAAAACCACTACTGTCATGAAAACTCAACACACAAAAATTGAAACACTGTCAACTGAACTTTCACACCAACTGACATCAGTTAAAAAAAAAAAAAAAAAAAAAAAAAAAAAACAAAAAAAAAAAAAAAAAAAAAAAAAAACAAAAAAAAAAAAACAAAAAAAAAAAAAAAAAAAAAAAAAAAAAAAAAAAAAAAAAAAAAAAAAAAAAAAAAAAACAAAAAAAAAAAAAAAAAAAAAAAAAAAAAAAAAAAAAAAAAAAAAAAAAAAAAAAAAAAAAAAAAAAAATTTTTTTTATTTTTTTTTTATTAATTTTTTTTTTTTTTTTTTTTTTTTTTTTTTTTTTTTTTTTTTTTTTTTTTTTTTATTTATTTTTTTTTTTAAAAAAAACAAAAAAAAAAAAAAAAAAAAAAAAAAAAAAAAAAAACAAAAAAAAAAAAAAACAAAAAAAAAAAAAAAAAAAAACAAAAAAAAAAAAAAAAAAAAAAAAAAAAACAAAAAAAAAAAAAAAAAAAAACAAAAAAAAAAAAAAAAAAAAAAAAAAAACAAAAAAAAAAAAAAAACAAAAAAAAAAAAAAAAAAAAACTGACATCAGTTAAACCGCCCCATCAGCTGCCAGATGGTTACAAAGATGCACTCCAAAACCAGTCTAGTCCTCAGTAGACTCGGAATACACACCTGCTATCACTTCTTCACCTACATCACAAAACTCATCTATTAGCCTAATGCTAAGTAAGTAAAGCAGTAATGAAATGAAACACTGAAATATAAATTCCTAAACATGCAATTTCTACTTTCTCAACTCAGTTGTTCATGCTTCGTTTCTGTTCAGATCCCCCTGTGAAGTTGGGAGTCGGATCAACCCTTCCAAAGTATAAATATCCACTGTCTCATTAAGGGGTGGATTAGTTCCCTTAACAGTAAATCTGATTCACATGTTCAGATCCCCTTGTGAAATTGGAAGTTGGATCAATTCTCCCAAAGTATAAATATCCACTGTCTCATTAAGGGGCGGATTAGTTCCTTTAACAGTAAAACTGATTCACATAACTGTTTCAATATGTTCAATCCTCACCATGCTGAAATGCATTCAAATTCATTTTTGTTTATTTTTAAAACATGATGCATGACATACCAACACATTCTAGCAAACAAACCCTAACATTTTGTGATGTAGGCCCGAAGGCACAAGCAAACTTTACTTACCTAGCTCTCCTGGTGATGCTCGGTTTCAACTACTCCAAAAGCTCGCTTACCTAAGTTTATGACAATACATTAATCCAACTCTCACTAGACCTTACCAAAAATCAATAATAAGATTGAGGAAACCGATTTGAAACTCTGCTACCCGTGTAATCCCTTTTATCTCTAAGAACCCGAACCTACGCTCAATCTCAGCACCTTCAAAATCCTCACATTGTACTCCCTCAGGTAACTAACCACTATATCTTAAGAGAAATGAGGAAAAATTACCTAAGTTGAAGGAGAATCGGGCGAGAAAAATTGCCTAGAGAGCTCGACTGCTTGAGCTGAAAACCCGAAGAGGAAAAGTATGAAATTGGTGGCGGCTACAGTGCATTAAACCCAACCCTCTTTCCTTAAATACGTTATCCACTTTTGAAAATTGTAAATTTACTCTAGTGCCCTTGCCTAGTCTTTTAATAACCCTACTTAAATTATTGATTAATCAAGTGTGTACCATTAATAATAAAAGAGCTGGTTCGATAGAACCGGGTGTTACAGATGAAACAAGACTATTTGGAAAAATGTCAAAAGAAAATTGAATCCCTTTTATAAAAGGGACTTATTCGTAAAAGTTATTCCCCTTGGAGTTGCACTGCTTTTTATGTAAATAATAGTGCAGAAAAAGAACGAGGAGTTCCTCGATTAGTTATTAATTATAAACCATTAAATGATGTATTAAAATGGGTTAGATATCCTATTCCTAACAAAAAAGACTTATTAGATAGATTACAATCTGCTTTAATATTTTCTAAAATTGATCTAAAATCAAGATATTAGCAAATTCAAATAACAAAAAAAGATAAGTATAAAATTGCTTTTGTGGTACCTTGAGGACATTATGAATTGAACGTTATGCCTTTTGGGTTAAAAAATGCTCCTTCTGAGTTTCAGAATATTATGAATGATATATTTTCAATACACTCTGACTTTTGTATTGTTTATATTGATGACATTTTAGTTTTCTCTAAAGCAATAGATCAACATATTAAACATCTTAGAATTATTAAAGAAACTATAAAGAGAAATGGTTTAGTTATCTATGCTCCTAAAATGAAATTATTTCAAACCACTGTAAGATTTTTAGGACACCATATGAATCAAAGTACTATTGTCCCTATAAATATAAATATTGAGTTTGCATCTAAGTTTTCTGTTGAACTTAAAGATAAAACTCAACTTCAGCGATTCTTGGGCAGCCTAAATTATTTAGGATATTTTTATAAAAATCTTGCTCCAGAGGGTCTCTGATGCTCGGCCTTAATCCGCTGACAGCACAAACACGATCCTACATATTCTGCCACACTTCTCTTCATGCTTGGCCACCAATAATGCTATTTAAGATCCTTGTACATCTTGGTGCTCCCAGGGTGAACAGAGAACCTGGAAGAGTGTGCCTCAGAAAGGATATCATCACGAAGTTCCTTAATGGCAGGAACAAACCATCTATTTCTAAACTTAAGGATTCCATCGGTGGAGTGGTTAAAATCTGACTTGTCCGTAGAATCCATGCTCGACTTGTACTTATTACACTCATCATCATTCGCCTGGGCTTCCTTTATTTTCTCCAGAATGGTAGGCTTTAAGGTTATGGCTGAAAGTATGGCTGATACACTGGATACTGCTTCTAGATTAAACTTTAGGAATTCTGACTCTAAAGCTAATGGCATACTGAAAACCATAGTTGGGGTTGATTTTGTTACTCTACTCAAGGCATCTGCCACCACATTTGCCTTGCCAGGATGATATTTTATTTCAAAGTCATAGTCCTTGACAAATTCTAACCACTGACGTTGCCTCATATTGAATTCTTTCTGTATGAAAATATACTTCAGACTTTTATGGTCTGAAAATATCTCGCAAGACTGTCCATACAAGTAATGCCTCCAAATCTTAAGTGCAAATACAACAGCAGCTAGTTCTAAGTCATGGGTAGGGTAATTCTTCTCATGAGTTTTCAACTGTCTAGAGGCATAAGCTATTACTTTCCCATCTTGCATTAACACACATCCAAGACCAATCTTGGAAGCATCACAGTAAATGCTAAACTTACCATTATCGACAGGAAGGGTCAGAATTGGAGCATTTGTCAGTTTCTGTTTCAAGGTCTGAAAGCTATGCTCACATTCCTCAGTCCATCTATACATCACATTTTTCCTTGTTAACTTAGTAAGAGGTGCAGCAATCTTTGAAAATCCCTCATTAAATTTTTTATAATATCCTGCTAATCCAAAGAAACTTCGAATATCAGTAGCATTCTTTGGTTGGGGTCATTCCTTAACTGCTTGAACCTTAGCTGGATCAACGGATATCCCATCTCCAGAGATAACATGTCCTAAGAAGTGAACTTGGTCCAACCAAAACTCACACTTAGAAAACTTGGCGTAAAGTTGGTGCTGCCAACACCAAGGTCAGGTGTCTAGCATGCTCGTCCTTGGAACGGGAATAAATTAAAATATCATCAATGAACACTATGACAAATTTATCAAAGTATTCATGAAACACCCTATTCATGAGATCCATGAATGCTGCTGGCGCATTAGTCAATCCAAAGGACATAACCAAAAACTCATAATGTCCATACCTTGTGCGAAAAGTTGTCTTAGGAGTATCTTCAGATTTGACTTTTAACTGGTAATAACCAGACCTAAGGTCAATCTTAGAGAAAACTCTTGCACCATTAAGTTGGTCAAATAAATCGTCAATCCTCGGCAATGGATACTTATTCTTGACAGTTAACTTGTTCAATTCTCTATAATCAATGCACATACGCATTGATCCATCTTTCTTTTTGACAAAAAGGACAGGTGCGCCCCATGGAGAAAAACTAGGGCTTATGAATCCTTTCTCCAGTAGATCCTCTAACTGCTTCTTCAGTTCTTTAAGTTCTGTTGGTGCTAGTCTATATGGATTCTTAGACACAGGCTCGGCTCCAGGGTAAACATCAACAACAAATTCAATTTCCCTATCTGGCGGCAAACCAGGAAGGTCATCTAAGAATACTTCGGGGAAGTCTTGGACAATTAGGACATTCTGAGGATTTGCTTTTCCTACAAGCTGTGTGTCTAAAACGCTAGCTAAGAAGCACAAATACTCTCCACATAGGGAAGGTCTTATGTTAATAGAAGTCATCACAGACATTTCCTTACTCTTCCTTGAAGCTTTAAAGGTGTGTTTCGAACTACCAGGGGGTTGGAAGCTAACTATTCCAGTCCTACAATCTATTGTGGCATGATGTTTAAACAACCAGTCCATTCCTAGGATTACATCAAATCCTATTATATCCATAATTATAAGATCAGCAGGTAGACTTACATTCCCTACTAACACTTCACTGTCAAGCATCACTTGGTTAGAGTGCATGCGTCCACCAGAGGGCAATGCAACGTTAAACTCATGCATGGAAGGGGTAAACTGTACATCTAACTTAACAGCAAAAGCAGATGCTATAAATGAATGTGTTGCACCAGAATCTATTAAAGTAAAAGCAGCCACATAGTTGATCAATATAGTACCTGACACCACAGCAGGCTGTTCTTCATCTCCCGACTCCATCAAGGAGAAAATTCTTGGTTTAATCGTAGCAGGGCCGCTCTTAGGAACTGGACAGTCTCTACTAATGTGACCGACCTTGTTACAGTTGTACCATCTGGTGACTCTAGACTTCGAGCACTCTTTGTATGTGTGTCCAACTTCCTCACAGTTGAAACACTTCCCAAAGCCCAGTCTGCACTCCCCCGGGTGGTTCTTCAAACAGTTAGGACACTGGGGAAATTTCCTGACATTTTGCATCTTCCCACCCGCTCCTTGGCTATTTTGGCCTTCACTTGGCCTTTTCGTTCCCCTATGCTGGTGTGGCTGGTTAAACCTTTGTGTGACCTCCCTTGGTCTAGCACACTTCCCTTCAGCTTCCTCCACTTCCAGAGCAGTGGACACAACTTCACTGAACGTTAAACCTTTAATACTACAGAATTTAACTCCACGGTAGATTTTTGGCTTCAGTCCATGCACAAATTTAAACACTTTATCCTCTTCCTTATGAGCAAAATGCCCAGCAAACCTGGACAAGGACTCAAATTGTCTACTGTATTCAGCCACAGACCCTATCTGCTTCAAGTTCAGAAACTCCAACTTCTTCGCAGTCTGGACTGTGCTGCTGAAATACTTCTCATAGAAAATGTCCTTGAATTATGACCAGGACATTGCCAAAACATCAGTGGTGGTCTCTATTGTTTCCCACCAGAGTTGAGCTTCACCAGCTAAATGAAAGGTTGCCAATGTGACCTTGTCTCCTTCTCCAATGTTGGCACACCTAAACATACTTTCAATCTTCCTAAGTCATCCATCAGCAATTACTGGATCAGATGACTGTCCATCGAACGTGGGTGGTCTTAGTCTCCGGAATCTATCTCCAGAATGTTCATTGCTAGAAACCGAGTTGGCACCTCCTTGCACCTCTCGATTCAACAGTACTCCTAGTTGGTCAGACTGTTGGCGCACTAAATCAGTTTGCTGACGCACTAAATCTGTCAGCTGCCTAATCACACTAGGCTCCTCTTCACCCCTCACATTTGGCATTTCTCTTGGCACTCTAGGTCTTCCTGGGCGTCTGGCCATTGTACTAAATTCATGTACATGGTTAATTACACTCTTAAATATCTATTAACTAAGGTTAACATAAACACTTACAGTTGTTGAAGTACTTCCATGCAACGATTGGCACTGATGAGTAATCTATTGAACGGTTTAACTGAATGTCTCTGATACCATACTGTAACGACCCGAACTTTCAGAACCCGGTTTGTTACACAATCTTGCACGAAACTCGGAAAAACTTTGAACCAAACTTAGAGGTCTACTCAAAAGTCAAAATTTGATATTTTCTAAAACTTCAAACATTCAAGAACTTACAGCGGAAATCGTTTAAGTAAAAAAAAAAAATTAAACAAAGCTATTGTACGATGCTTGATTAATCAGTTGAAATGTTGAGGAATAATCAGCAAAAAGAATAAAAGTTTAAATTGCAAAATACTCCATGAGTCTTAAAAAGTCAAACGCGTTGCCCGCTGAACAAAGTCAACAAAAAGGGGCTGAAGCAGAAAATAGAAGACATCATCCGGTGACAAAACGACAAAATATTCTCTACACCTACCGGTGACGTCAGCCGGATGATCGACGTTATACTGCATCCACCGGTGACTAGACGACAAAACGCTTCTTACATCTTCCGGTGGATTATCACACGACATCCACCGGTCACTAAACGACAAAACACTTCCTACATCTTCCGTTGGATTAACACACGACATCCACCGGTCACTAAACGACAAGAGACTCTCTACATCATCCGTCGGGTTTTCACACGACATCCACCGGTGAGTAGAATACTCGACATCATCCGGTGACGTCAGTCGGATGATTTGATCCGCCAATGTCTATCAGCGAACAAACACCCAACATCCACCGGCGAACCCATTCGCCGATGGTTAAACTTACAAACTCACTCAAGACATTCAAAAACCCCTGACCCTAAGTAACTCCAGAAAACTCAACAGAAAGTAGAACAATATCTTAACTACTCAAATTCCATACAAAAACATCTCTAGCTGCGAGAAGGACGAGTTTACTTCACTAAAACCATTAGAACAGTTCAAAATCCTTACATTACTCGAATTCAGTAAAATCGCATTTAAGCCTAACCAAATACTATTATCAGAAAGCTCAAAAAGAACATATTCGAAATATTGAAAACCACTACTGTCATGAAAAATCAACACACAAAAATTGAAACACTGTCAACTGAACCTTTACACCAACTGACATCAATTAAACCGCCCCATCAGCTGCCAGATGGTTACAAAGATGCACTCCAAAACCAGTCTAGTCCTCAGTAGACTCGGAAAACACACCTGCTATCACTTCTTCACCTACATCACAAAACTCATCTATTAGCCTAATGCTAAGTAAGTAAAGCAGTAATGAAATGAAACACTGAAATATAAATTCCTAAACATGCAATTTCTACTTTCTCAACTCAGTTGTTCATGCTTCGTTTCTGTTCAGATCCCCCTGTGAAGTTGGGAGTCGGATCAACCCTCCCAAAGTATAAATATCCACTGTCTCATTAAGGGGTGGATTAGTTCCCTTAACAGTAAATCTGATTCACATGTTCAGATCCCCCTGTGAAATTGGAAGTTGGATCAATTCTCCCAAAGTATAAATATCCACTGTCTCATTAAGGGGCGGATTAGTTCCTTTAACAGTAAAACTGATTCACATAACTGTTTCAATATGTTCAATCCTCACCATGCTGACATGCATTCAAATTCATTTTCGTTTATTTTTAAAACATGATGCATGACATACCAACACATTCTAGCAAACAAACCCTAACGTTTTGTGATGTAGGTCCGAAGGCACAAGCAAACTTTACTTACCTGGCTCTCCTGGTGATGCTCGGTTTCAACTACTCCAAAAGCTCGCTTACCTAAGTTTATGGCAATACATTAATCCAACTCTCACTAGACCTTACCAAAAATCAATAATAAGATTGAGGAAACCGATTTGAAACTCTGCTACCCGTGTAATCCCTTTTATCTCTAAGAACCCGAACCTACGCTCAATCTCAGCACCTTCAAAATCCTCACATTGTACTCCATCAGGTAACTAACCACTATATCTTAAGAGAAATGAGGAAAACTTACCTAAGTTGAAGGAGAATCGGGCGAGAAAAATCGCCTAGAGAGGTCGACTGCTTGAGCTGAAAACCCGAAGAGGAAAAGTATGAAATTGGTGGCGGCTACAGTGCATTAAACCCAACCCTCTTTCCTTAAATACATTATCCACTTTTGAAAATTATAAATTTACTCTAGTGCCCTCGCCTAGTCTTTTAATAACCCTACTTAAATTATTGATTAATCAGGTGTATACCTTTAATAATAAAATAGCTGGTTCGATAGAACCGGGTGTTACAGATGAAACAAGACTATTTGGAAAAATGTCAAAAGAAAATTGAATCCCTTTTAGAAAAGGGACTTATTCGTAAAAGTTATTCCCCTTGGAGTTGCACTGCTTTTTATGTAAATAATAGTGCAGAAAAAGAACGAGGAGTTCCTCGATTAGTTAAATGATGTATTAAAATGGGTTAGATATCCTATTCCTAACAAAAAAGACTTATTAGATAGATTACAATCTGCTTTAATATTTTCTAAAATTGATCTAAAATCAAGATATTAGCAAATTCAAATAACAAAAAAAGATAAGTATAAAATTGCTTTTGTGGTACCTTTAGGACATTATGAATTGAACGTTATGTCTTTTGGGTTAAAAAATGCTCCTTCTGAGTTTCAGAATATTATGAATGATATATTTTCAATACACTCTGACTTTTGTATTGTTTATATTGATGACATTTTAGTTTTCTCTAAAGCAATAGATCAACATATTAAACATCTTAGAATTATTAAAGAAACTATAAAGAGAAATGGTTTAGTTATCTATGCTCCTAAAATGAAATTATTTCAAACCACTGTAAGATTTTTAGGACACCATATGAATCAAGGTACTATTGTCCCTATAAATATAAATATTGAGTTTGCATCTAAGTTTTCTGTTGAACTTAAAGATAAAACTCAACTTCAGAGATTCTTGGGCAGCCTAAATTATTTAGGATATTTTTATAAAAATCTTGCACAAGATACTTTTATACTTTACCAACAATTACAAAAGAATTCGTCTCCATGGACTATTGAACATACTAAGGTGGTTCAACACATAAGCTAAAAGCTAAGGTATTGCCTTGTTTAAATTTATCCAATATATTATAGAAGAAAATTGTTGAGACAGATGCCTCAAATATTGGATACGAAGGGATATTAAAGCAATTAAATCCTCATTCTAATAAAGAAGAATTAATTAGATTCACCTCTGGTATATGGAAACCTGTTCAGAAAAATTATTCAACGGTGAAAAAAGAAATTTTATCTATTGTTAAATGTATTACCAAATTTCAAGATGATTTATTAAATCAACAGTTTATTTTACGTGTTGATTGTTCTGCTACAAAATATATTTTATCTAAAGATGTTAAAAATTTAGTTTATCAACAAATTTTTGCTAGATGGCAATCCGACTTATCTGTATTTGATTTTACTATTGAATATATTAAAGAAGAACATAATTCTCTTCCTAATTTTCTGACTAAAGAGTTTTTGCATAATGGACCACCCCTCCAGGGGTAGAGGCCGAGGTCGAGGCCGAAGCAGAAAATCTTATAATTATAATGTAACGCCCCGAACTTTCAGAACCCGGTTCGTTACACAAGAATTGCACATGACTCGGAAACTCTGGTTCAAATTTGAAACTTCGCTCGAAAGTCATAATTTGATTTTTTTTTTTTCCTAAAACCTCGGACATTTAAAATCTTGCAGCGGAAATCATTTGAGTAAAAATAGAGTTAAACAAAACTATTGTACGATGATTGATTAATCAGTTGAAATGCTAAGAAATACTCGGTAAAAAGAATAAAGATTTTAATTGCAAAATACTTCAAAAGTTTCAAGAGTCAAACGCATCGCCCATTGAACAAGTCAACAAAAAGGGCTGAAGCAGAAAATAGAAGACATCATCCGGTGACAAAACGACAAAATATTCTCTACATCTTCCGGTGACGTCAGCCGGATGATCGACGTTATACTGCATCCACCAGTGACTAGACGACAAAACACTTCCTACATCTTCTGGTGGATTAACACACGACATCCACCGGTCACTAAACGACAAAACACTTCCTACATCTTCCGGTAGATTATCACACGACATCCACCGGTCACTAAACGACAAACACTTCCTACATCTTCCGGTGGATTATCACACGACATCCACCGGTCACTAGACGACAAAAGACTTTCTACATCATCCGATGGATTTACACACGACATCCACCGGTGAGTAAAATACTCGACATCATCCGGTGAGTAAAATACTCGACATCAGCCAGTGACGTCAGCCGGATGATTCGATTCACACACACAACATCCACCGGTGAACTCCATTCACCGATGGTTGAACTTGAAAACTTTACTCAAGACTTTCAAAAAACCCTGACCCTAAGTAACTTCAGAAAACTCAACAGAAAGTGGAACAATATTTCAACTACTCAAATTCCATCCAAAAACATCTCTAACTGTGAAAAGGACAAGCTTACTTCACTGAAACCATTTAGAACAATTTAAATCCTTACATCTCTCAAATTCAGTAAAATCAACATTTAAGCCCAACCAAATACTATTATCAGAAAACTCTAAAAAAAATCGTATTCGGAATATTGAAAACCACTAATGTCATGAAAACTCAACACACTAAAATTGAAACGTTGACAACTGAACCTTCACACCAACTGACATCAGTTAAACCGCCCCATCAGCTGCCAGATTGTTACAAAGATGCACTCCACAACCAGTCTAGTCCTCAGCAGACTCAGTAAACACACCTGTAATCACTTCCTCACCTACATTACAAAACTCATCTATTAGCCTAATGCTAAGTAAGTAAAGCAGTAATGAAATGAAACACTGAAATATGAATTCTTAGACATGCAGTTTCTACTTTCTCAACTCAGTTGTTCATGCTTCGTTTCTGTTCAGATCCCCCTGTGAAATTGGGAGTTGGATCAATTCTCCCAAAGTATATACATCCACTGACTCATTAAGGGGCGGATTAATTCCCTTAACAGTAAATCTGATTCACATGTTCAGATTCCCCTGTGAAATTGGAAGTTGGATCAACTCTTCCAAAGTATAAATATCCACTGTCTCATTAAGGGGCGGATTATTTCCCTTAACAGTAAAACTGATTCACATAGCTGTTTCAATATGTTCAATCCTCACCATGCCAACATGCATTCAAATTCATTTTTGTATACTTTTAAAAAAAACATGATGCATGACATACAGATTCATCCAAGTGAGCTTAATCCTAATGTTTTGTGATGTAGGCCCGAAGGCACAAGCAAACTTTACTTACCTGGCTCTCCTGGAGATGCACGGTTTCAACTACTCCAAAAGCTTGCTTACCTAAGGTTAAGACAGTACATTAATCTAACTCTCACTAGACCTTACCAGAAATCAATAATAAGATTGGGGAAACCGATTTGAAACTCTGCTACCCGTATAATCCCATTTGTCACTAAGAACCCGAACCTACGCTCAATCTCAGCATCCTCAAAATCCTCACATTGTACTCCCTCAGGTAACTAGCCGCTATATCATAAGAGAAATGAGAAAAACTTACCTAAGTTGAAGGAGAATCGGGCGAGGAAAATCACCTAGAGAGCTCGGCTGCTTGAGCTGAAAACCCAAAGAGAAAAAGTATGAAATTGGTGGCGGCTACAGTGCATTTAACCCAACCCTCTTTCCTTAAATACGTTATCCACCTTTGAAAATTGTAAATTTACTCTAGTGCCCCTTGTCGAGTCATTTAATAACCCTACTTAAATTACTGACTAATCAAGTGTATACCATTAATAATAAAAGAGCTGGTTCGATAGAACCGGGTGCTACATATAACATTCTTGCTTTAGGAGAAAGTTCTAAATCCTCACCTTATCCGTAGCAGAAAACTGCAAAAGAAGTATTAGAATTTGGAGCCCAATATATAAAAAAGAAAGTAGTGGAATCCATATTTCCTTTTTATGAAAATGATTCATCTCTTCATCAGAAAGATGCTTGGTTTCGTAAAGAGAGATATTTGGGCTCTCATAATTATTTGGTTACCGATGGAAAATCTCGGTTATATTATAAAATGATTCTTATTGAATCAAAATCAGTTCAAATTGTTTATCATTATAATGATGACAATATATGAAATCCCCTATAATCCATTCAAAATGTTATTTTATTAGAATTATACATCCACAAAAATGGAGTCTTTCTGTTTTTGGTCTTAGAACTTTCAAAAATGACCAAAAATACAACTATTGGAATTATGTTCAAGCGTGGACGTATGTTTTTTATTATCAAAATCTGAAAAGAACTCACTCATGGAAAATCGTGACAAATTTTCATCAATTTTCATCAATTCGACGATTTGACCAAAATTACACGTGCACACCTGGGACAAGTTACAAAAAAAAAAAAAAAAAAAAAAAAAAAAAAAAGAGTCAACCATAAACTAATTTGACTTTGAAAATCGTGACAAATTGCCTCAAAATTTTATTTAGGGAAAAATGCAAAAAAGAGACAGAAGTATAGGAAATAGGCAAAAAAGAGAAACAAGTTTCGTTTTAGGCAAAAAGGGAAAAGATGTATGAGAAATAGGCAAAAAAAGGAAAATCTGGCAATTTTTTGTTTTAGGCACAGCGAGAGGCCGGCTGGTCCGCGTTTTTTTGTTAAAAAATAAAGGAGAGGCCGGCTGGTCTGATGGACCAGCCGGCCTCTCTCTTTTTTAAATTAAAAAATTAATATTTTTATTAAAAAATAAAAGAGAGGCCGGCTGGTCCGACGACCAGCCGGCTTCTCAAATGATTTTAAAATAAAAAACGGACCAGCCGTGTAACGCACCGAAAATCCACCCGAATTCCCAGTTCGCTACAGGGATTACTTTGAGCTAAACGACTCACTAATTTCTCTTAATCCTAACCATTAAGCACCACGGCGTCCTCCCCGAAAATTTCGGCAGAGTAACGCCTGAAAATGGCGCCCCCAAAATGCTAAGTACCTGCAAACGAATAAATCCCAACCAATCCAGAATACTCCTACTCAACTATCCAGCATACAAAATCACCAAATAGCAGTAAAGAGGGAAACTAAAAATACTAACATCCCTAAGTGAAGAAAGTCCATAGTATAGGGCGACATATCACCCTTAACTATGACTATATACAACAAATACAACTATCCTCACAAAAGGCAAAAGGTCCTACTCCCTATCAACACCATGCTACGGCTCCTCCTGGGTCGGGTCACCCTAACACTGTCATCAACCGGGGCCCTGGTCGCACGCCACCAACTGCCACCTACTCCTAGTCAGACTCTCAGTACACACCCACCAGTTCAGCAGTACCTACACCACAGAACACACCGTAAGTTCAAAGCTTAGCAAGTAAAGTGCTGAAAAATAAATGTGAAGCATAAAAACTGGTTATGCAATCCTAACACATGCAGGTCTCTACACACGTTGTCAACATCTTATCACATCACATCTCACCGAGATTTGGAATGTAACCGCACCGGGCAGTCAGTCCATACCCCGCACTGTTTACCTTTATAACGGTCCCCAAGGTGTTACGTAACGCCATCCCTCGGTTTTAACCTCGACCACGTGGCGTTACGTCCTGCCGTCCCACGTAGTCAGGTGGCCCCGTACTCTACCTTTATAACGGTCCCCGAGGCGTTACGTATCGCCATCCCTCGGTTTTAACCTCGACCACGTGGCGTTACGTCCCGCCGTCCCACGTAGTCAGGTGGCCCCGTACTCTACCTTTATAACGGTCCCCGAGGCGTTACGTATCGTCATCCCTCGGTTTTAACCTCGACCACGTGGCGTTACGTCCCGCCATCCCACGTAGTCAAGTGGCCCCGTACTCTACCTTTATAACGGTCCCCGAGGCGTTACGTATCGCCATCCCTCGGTTTTAACCTCGACCACGTGGCGTTACGTCTCGCCGTCCCACGTAGTCAGGTGGCCCCGTTCCTCATTTCCTCTACTCTCCAGTGCTTAAAACATGCTGCATACTAACCATACCAACTATTAATGACTTCACATCCACATCCAAACCTACAACCCACCACGTACGCAAGACCTCACAAGGCTCACCACCTACCCACGACTGTCCCACGACCCTCACAAGGCTCACCACCTACCCACGACTGTCCCACGACCCTCACAAGGCTCACCACCTACCCACGACTGTCCCACGACCCTCACAAGGCTCACCACCTACCCACGACTGTCCCACGACCCTCACAAGGCTCACCACCTACCCACGACTGTCCCACGACCCTCACAAGGCTCACCACCTACCCACGACTGTCCCACGACCCTCACAAGGCTCACCACCTACCCACGACTGTCCCACGACCCTCACAAGGCTCACCACCTACCCACGACTGTCCCACGACCCTCACAAGGCTCACCACCTACCCACGACTGTCCCACGACCCTCACAAGGCTCACCACCTACCCACGACTGTCCCACGACCCTCACAAGGCTCACCACCTACCCACGACTGTCCCACGACCCTCACAAGGCTCACCACCTACCCACGACTGTCCCACGACCCTCACAAGGCTCACCACCTACCCACGACTGTCCCACGACCCTCACAAGGCTCACCACCTACCCACGACTGTCCCACGACCCTCACAAGGCTCACCACCTACCCACGACTGTCCCACGACCCTCACAAGGCTCACCACCTACCCACGACTGTCCCACGACCCTCACAAGGCTCACCACCTACCCACGACTGTCCCACGACCCTCACAAGGCTCACCACCTACCCACGACTGTCCCACGACCCTCACAAGGCTCACCACCTACCCACGACTGTCCCACGACCCTCACAAGGCTCACCACCTACCCACGACTGTCCCACGACCCTCACAAGGCTCACCACCTACCCACGACTGTCCCACGACCCTCACAAGGCTCACCACCTACCCACGACTGTCCCACGACCCTCACAAGGCTCACCACCTACCTACGACTGTCCCACGACCCTCACAAGGCTCACCACCTACCCATGACTGTCCCACGACCCTCACAAGGCTCACCACCTACCCACGACTGTCCACGACCCTCACAAGGCTCACCACCTACCCACGACTGTCCCACGACCCTCACAAGGCTCACCACGACTGTCCCACGACCCTCACAAGGCTCACCACCTACCCACGACTGTCCCACGACCCTCACAAGGCTCACCACCTACCCACGACTGTCCCACGACCCTCACAAGGCTCACCACCTACCCACGACTGTCCCACGACCCTCACAAGGCTCACCACCTACCCACGACTGTCCCACGACCCTCACAAGGCTCACCACCTACCCACGACTGTCCCACGACCCTCACAAGGCTCACCACCTACCCACGACTGTCCCACGACCCTCACAAGGCTCACCACCTACCCACGACTGTCCCACGACCCTCACAAGGCTCACCACCTACCCACGACTGTCCCACGACCCTCACAAGGCTCACCACCTACCCACGACTGTCCCACGACCCTCACAAGGCTCACCACCTACCTACGACTGTCTCACGACCCTCACAAGCTCACCACCTACCCACGACTGTCCCACGACCCTCACAAGGCTCACCACCAACCTACGACTGTCCCACGACCCTCATAAGGCTCACCACCAACCTACGACTGTCTCACGACCCTCACAAGGCTCACCACCTACCCACGACTGTCCCACGACCCTCACAAGGCTCACCACCAACCTACGACTGTCCCACGACCCTCACAAGGCTCACCACCTACCTACGACTGTCCCACGACCCTCACAAGGCTCACCACCTACCTACGACTGTCCCACGACCCTCACAAGGCTCACCACCTACCTACGACTGTCCCACGACCTCACAAGGCTTACCACCTACCTACGACTGTCCCACGACCCTCACAAGGCTCACCACCAACCTACGACTGTCTCACGACCCTCACAAGGCTCACCACCTACCACGACTGTCCCACGACCCTCACAGGCTCACCACCAACCTACTACTGTCCTAAAAAAAGGGGGGGGGGGGGGGGGGGGGGGGACCTCACAAGCTCACCACCAACCTACGACTGTCCACGACCCTCACAGGCTCACCACCTACCTACGACTGTCCCACGACCCTCACAAGGCTCACCACCTACCTACGACTGTCCCACGACCCTCACAAGGCTTACCACCTACCTACGACTGTCTCACGACCCTCACAAGGCTTACCACCTACCTACGACTGTCCCACGACCCTCACAAGGCTCACCACCAACCTACGACTGTCCCACGACCCTCACAAGGCTTACCACCTACCTACGACTGTCCACGACCCTCACAGGCTCACCACCTACCACGACTGTCCCACGACCCTCACAAGGCTCACCACCTACCACGACTGTCCCACGACCCTCACAAGGCTCACCACCTACCCACGACTGTCCACGACCCTCACAAGGCTCACCACCTACCCACGACTGTCCCACGACCCTCACAAGCTCACCACCTACCACGACTGTCCCACGACCCTCACAAGGCTCACCACCTACCCACGACTGTCCACGACCTCACAAGGCTCACCACCAACCTACGACTGTCTCACGACCCTCACAAGCTCACCACCTACCCACGACTGTCCCACGACCATCACAAGGCTCACCACCTACCCACGACTGTCCACGACCCTCACAAGGCTCACCACCAACCTACGACTGTCCCACGACCCTCACAAGGCTCACCACCAACCTACGACTGTCTCACGACCCTCACAAGGCTCACCACCTACCCACGACTGTCCCACGACCCCCACAAGGCTCACCACCAACCCACGACTGTCCCACGACCCTCACAAGGCTCACCACCTACCCACGACTGTCTCACGACCCTCACAAGGCTCACCACCTACCCACGACTGTCCCACGACCCTCACAAGGCTCACCACCTACCCACGACTGTCCCACGACCCTCACAAGGCTCACCACCAACCTACGACTGTCCCACGACCCTCACAAGGCTCACCACCTACCCACGACTGTCCCACGACCCTCACAGGCTCACCACCAACCTACGACTGTCCCACGACCCTCACAGGCTCACCACCTACCTACGACTGTCCCACGACCCTCACAAGGCTCACCACCTACCTACGACTGTCCCACGACCCTCACAAGGCTTACCACCTACCTACGACTGTCCCACGACCCTCACAAGGCTCACCACCAACCTACGACTGTCCCACGACCCTCACAAGGCTCACCACCTACCTACGACTGTCCCACGACCCTCACAAGGTCACCACCTACCCACGACTGTCCACGACCCTCACAGGCTCACCACCTACCACGACTGTCCCACGACCTCACAAGGCTCACCACCAACCTACGACTGTCTCACGACCCTCACAAGGCTCACCACCTACCTACGACTGTCTCACGACCCTCACAGGCTCACCACCTACCACGACTGTCCCACGACCTCACAAGGCTCACCACCTACCCACGACTGTCCACGACCCTCACAAGGCTTACCACCTACCTACGACTGTCCCACGACCCTCACAAGGCTCACCACCAACCTACGACTGTCCCACGACCCTCACAAGGCTCACCACCTACCTACGATTGTCCCACGACCCTCACAAGGCTCACATCATACCACTGACAACGACTGCACGTACACCTCACATACAAACTACTCATGACCTACACAACATGTCCAACTATTGACAACTTCTCCTCCACATCACATACCGACTACACACGACATTCACACGACTCACAACATGCAAACAACTGTGGTGTAGGCCCCTTCTGAGCGACTCTCAAACATTCTCAACCACACTACTACTTACCTGGCGTCCTAGCTCGTTGAGGATGCTCGGTTCCTTGTCCACCTACGGCTCGACCTACGACAAATATTCAAATTTCATTAAAATCAAGCTTACATTCACCAAGTTACCCACCAACTACTATTTCTAGCCTAACCCAACTAAAGTCTAACTAAACAGGCCACTAATTTGGGTTCGGTAAAAACTGACCCAAAACTTCAGACGTGCATAACTTTCGCGTCGGTTATCGGAATCGAGCGATTCTAGCGGCCACGTACTCCTCTAGTAGCCTAGTTTAACCTGCCAGAAGGAAATTTAAAACAAATTGCCATAGCTAGGTCAAAATGGCAAAACCTGATTCTTCCCCTAAACCAAAAATTTTCTCTTTTCCGATTTTCTATCAATTCTCACCCGTTCCCTCACCAATCAACCACATTTACCCTTAATTAGTATAAGGTAACCTAAAACCCCTAGAATACACAGCAAAACTCAAAATGCCAAAACACGGCTTGCTGCATTTTGCCCAAATAATGCCCTTCACGGCCAAACGACCAAAATCGGTCCAAGGGTCGGCGAACCCACGCCGGAAGCAGCCAATTTCGGCCGATGATCGGAGCTCAACACAGCTCGTCACCCACGACCTCAACAGAACTAGAACAGAGCCAAAAACTGAGTCTCACCTGTCAGTTCGTGCGCGAAAACAACCGAAGCCCGCTCGCCGCCGTTGTCTGGCCGGAGAACGCCGGAAATCGCGGTGGTCGTCGGTCGTCGGTCGTCGGATCATGGACGTCGCTCGAGCTCTCCCTCTCGTCGGGAGCTCGGGCTGAAGAAACAGAATGGCTTCTTCGCGAAGCCATTCTGTTTTAATAAATTATTTATTTTATTTATTTGTTTTTAATTTAAACCAAATTACTAAATCGCCCTCACGTGTTTAAAGTAACTAACCCGTTAAAATCTCACTCGAAAATTCTAACAAAACTTTTAACTTACTAGGTAAAGATTTTCGGGTTATTACAAGCCGATCCTCTCAACTTCTTTTTATTAAAAAAATAAAGGAGAGGACCAGTCGACCTCTCCTCTCCTATAAAAGGAAACATCCCCCTCAACTTCAAATTCACACCTCCCTATAAACATTTCTATAATATTCTCTTACGAATATTTTTCTCCTCCGTGATATTTTTAGTCGTTCCAAACAAATGGTAAATTTTTTTTATTTTATTTACGTTATTTCTAAATTTTAATTTTTGATTATAAATATATTTAACATATTTAAATTTTTTTCAGGTAATTGTGCTGTGTAAGTAAGTTCTGTCTAAGGAGACTGGAATTAAGTGGGTCTATTTGTAACTCATCCAGCCTTTCCTGGGAACTTACTTGGAAAATTAATTCTGTCTAAGAAGATTGTCCAGTACAATCTTTCCTGGGAATTAGATCATTCTAACACTAAAATCAATCATTTTATATCTTTCACTTTAGCGTTTTGATAAAATTCGTAGATTACAAAATCTTAAAAATTAATATTGTTATTTAACATTTTTTTATTGTTTTGACAGAATCTTGCCATGGAATTATTTGTTAATGAAGATTACAAAAGTAAGTTTGAGTAAGATTTGACGACACGTAAAATTATTTCTTGCATGACTGTCGACTTCAGTGGTTGGGAGTCTATAGGAATAAAAGAAATGTTTGACAATATCGACTTACACTGGGTGCATGCATTGGAAGGCAGTGTATGCGAAAGTGCAGTTTGTTTTTTCTACGCAAACTTGACACCAATAGAGAGAGATGGAGTTTTTATTGGTTGAGTACGCGCGTGCATGGTAATAACCTAATGTTGTTCCCAGAGATGGTGAATGAATTGCTGAGATTTGCCATTGAGGATGCGGAAAAATATTATCATGCTTCAAAGGACTGTCCATTTTTCACATTGGTCGAGGGAGTCGAATTCTTACGGCAAATTCACATCAATCCACTTATTGGTGTGTTCTCGAAGCCACAAACACAGCATTTGAATGTGAGAGGTCGGATTCTTCGCAGCATGTTTGCCCATTTCCTTCTACCACGTACGGGACATCGAAATCTTATGAGCTGCATGGACTTATATGTCATGGAGAAGTTGTGTAACGGAAAACCTTTTGATCCTGGTTTTTTGATTTTAAATCACATGATTGAGATGAATCGGTTATCCCATTCGGGTTTCTGTACGGAAGATTGATTACGAAGATAATCGAAAAAGCTGGAATGCTGCTTCCGAGAGGTGTGCAGAGTACGACTACCAAATCCACCGACCGATTTGACACCACTCATTTGACTCGAATGGGTCTCGTGGAGGAAAATGGCGTTGTATTACAAAGAGCGATCATAGGGCATCCACCTCACAAGCAGTACCGATGAAGGATACTACATCGGCAACATTGTCCCCACACGAGGAGGAAGGTAGGTCCTGGGATATGAGACAGTACATGCAGCAGATACATGAGACGCAGCAGGCAAAGCACCAACAAACATTTGAGGCGATGCAGACGAATTATCAGCAATTGTATGATATGCATCAAGCGAACCACCAGCAGATGTATGAGCGGTGGCAGCAGACAAACAGTCAGATGTATGACATGCAACAGGAAATACACTTGATACATCAGACACACCACGAGGACCTGCATCGAATTATAGAGGTAGAACAAAACCATCAGCGAGAATTGCAACTCCTCAGAAGTTGGGCTGATGAGCAAGATGCTAGAAGGAGACGCCGTCGCAGACGACATCAAAGACGAAGAGACGGAGAAAATGACAGAGACGGTGACGGAGACAATAATGAATAAATTTTGAAAATTTGACTTGCGTGAGGATAATGTTATGAATTATATTTCAAAATATACTAAAATAATGAATTACAATTTGAATCACATTTAAAAAATAATTAAATTAAATATTATTACACTACAATCATCTATTTCCTCTGCTGCGACGGTGCACCGAAGATTCCTGCACACAATGAAATAAAACTATAATTAAAAAAAATATTGTGTCTCTTTTAAAAGAGAAATGTGTCTAAATGTACCTGTGTATCGTCGAATGTGTTGAAACCCATGAAAGTGTCTTGCGAAGCCGCAGCGCCTGAATTTGATCCTCTGGTAAGGACAAGTGCGACAATTATGCCCTATCTGCCGACATGTGCGACATCTAATGGTGGCGTTCCTCCTACTCGCACTCATTCTTGAACTTGAAGGCTCGTCGAGATCTCGCACTCTTGTCTTTTTGGGCCTACCAGGTTGGCGTCTTCTTGGGGGCGGGAGGATTTTGTTCAGAGGTGTACCATCTGGGCCTACCGGCAGCGGCCACATTATTTGCCCGCCAATTGGATGAATTTAGTGTAAATACATCTGCAAGTAAGTTACTCGGTGATAGTATTCATGCACATACTGTTCCGGGTCAACTCTCATCTTCTGCATGCAGGGAATGAAATAGACGCATGGGATTCCAGTAAGCTCCCACCTGGTACATTGGCACACACAATTTTCCATGTCAACATTGAATTGTTCTAATCCGTTGCTGACCTCATATCGATAACCTCCCGTATGCTGGGCGCGCCAATATCCAGCTGCTTCCTTTAGCTTCGCAAGCTTGTTAATTATCTTAGGACAAAGGAAGTGGTCTTCTTGGATCATCTTCTCATAATTTTTGACAATGCGAAACATCAATTTCTTTAGAATCCCGTCGAGCATGGTCAAAATTGGTTTGTTTCTGAGAGGCAATAGCACTGCATTGAATGACTCGCAAAGATTGTTTAAGCCCATATTGCACTTTGGAATGGAAGAGAATGCATGAGTCGCCCAACGATGAGGATTTTCTTCTCAAAGATACGCTTCTGCCTCCAGGCTAATGTCACGTAATTTCCCTCATTTCATGCTCGAAATATTCACTCGTGGGTGCTCTGGCCGCACTCCACATTAGATCTTTGTACGCATCGCCCTGAAATACGCTTTTGAAATTCTAGTACATATGTCGGAGGCAGAAGCGGTGTTCGACGTCTCGAAATTGACGTTGCACAACATTCTTCAACCCCTAAAATTTGAACAAAATACATTGTCAACATAAAATAATATAACTATCACAAATGTTTTAAATAATAAATAGAAATACAATATATCTTTTGTCGATCTGACATAATTGTCCACCCGCGTCCTGATTCAGTTTCTAGGTCTCCCTTCAATAAATGCAAAAACCACTCCCATGAGTCTATACACTCAGATTCGACGTTGGGAACAGCAATGAGATATATTCCATCGTTGCCATCAATACCGACGGCTGTGAGTAATTGACTGGGACACGAGCCCTTCAGATGACATCCATCCAAACAGATTACAGGCCTACCGAACCGCAGCAAACCTACCTTGCAAGCAACCATGCACATATACAATCTTTTAAATACCATTGAATTTTCGCCCGCCGGGGTACCATCAATAGCAACTGCGCTACTCAGATTTGATCTTAATATTTCGTTGTACGTCTCACTTTCCTTCGTTAATAGTTCGCGCTATGCTTCTTGCTCTTATAGCAATATTGTTTGAAATATCGACCATGTGTTCCATCTTCACTGTCTCGACAATAGAATGGAGGGACCATGCAGGATCACTTTTGAACCTAGGCAAATACTTATTTGCCACCCATTTTGCACTAGCGTTAGAATTCTCTATTTGCCTTGAACAATTGTGAACGTTGGTGAAGGTCGATATATGAAAAGTGAGCTCGTTTTGCATCTGCGCAGCATATAATCGCCACAGACATTGATCTACGCAAACAGCTATCAGTCGGCTATGGGTACATTTCTCGAAACTTATACCGTAACCTTCTTTCACAGAATATTCGACTATTTCATCCTTGATAGCTTTTATCGAATTATATCGTTTACTCACATGTAATCCTATGCTTGATATTAGGGCATTTATCAGTCTGCTTTGTACCTCCTCGTCTTCCGAGCCGATCGGTGTCCGAAGGTCGTCTTCCAGAGTTCTGGAGGTTGCATACAACTGTAATTCTTCATTTTCATCTAGTTGTTTAAATGTTTGTAACTCACCATATGCAGGTGCAGCATCCATCATCCAGTCCTTATCAGCATCAGAATGTACTAACTCATTTAAATCAATTGATCTACTTGAATTCGAATTTGAATTTGCATCCATCGTCGTCGCTAATGTCAACAAATATCACAAAAACAATTAAACATTGCACTGGAACATATAACGATAAAATAGACTAAAACATGTATCATTAACACTAAAAAAATATTTTAAATAAATATAAATATTAAAAAATTATATGGCAATATATATTTTAATACCACTTGTCAGGAAACGGTAAGAATGATAATTACGTGGAAAGTATTGACAAGTATAATTCCTAGGAAAGATAGTACTGGACAATCTCCTTAGACAGAATTACTTTGCCAAGTTAGTTCCTAGGAAAGGCTGTATGAATCATAAACAGACCCACTTAATTCCAGTCTCCTTAGACAGAACTTACTTACACCGAACAATTACACCACAATAATAATAATCATTAAATAAAAATTAAAATTTAGAAATATAGTGAATAAAATAAAATAAAAAATACATTTATACCTTTTCATGAAGAAAAATATCACCCGAAGAAAAATATCATTGGAGTAGATACGAGAGAGAATATTAGGGAGATTTTGGAGGTGTGAATTTGAAGTGGGGGATTGAGATTTTTATAGTGAGGGAGTGGCCGGCTGGTCTGCTCGGACCGGCTGGCCTCTCCCCTCTTTTTTACTAAAAGAATTCGGAGAGGCCGGCTGGTCGTCGGACCAGTCGGCCTCTCCCGTTTTTTTATTAATTTAAAAAATAGGAGAGGCCGGCTGGTCCGACAACCAGCCGACCTCTCCTATTTTTTTTTAATAAAAAATCGGGGAGAGGCCTCTCCCTTTTGTTTTAAATGTGTTTTTTTTCCTATTACATCAATTAAAAGAAATAATAAATAATTATAATACTCATTTACATCATTATTAATAACGGTCAATAATTGGATTTTCAACTACCCTAGAACAACTGTGAGAATCGATAAAACTCTTTATTTCATAGGTTTGCTCGTTTTCCATCCGTGTCGCATGTAATCGCCATGCACAACCTTCTACGCATTTAGCGGTCAGTCGTCGTTTGTCGCATTGATGGAATTTGATGCCATAACCATTTTGCAATGAATATTCACTTATTTCGTTTTTGATTTCATGTATACAATTATATTTTTTTCCCAAATAAAAATTCATTGAGATTTCTTAAAAAAAATCTTTACCTACGTTCGGAAGGAGGAGGAAAAATATAGATATGTGTAACACCCGGTTTCTATTAACCTATTTACCTCTTTCATTATTTGAGAATGCTTTAAAAGTTAATTTGGGGGATTTAGTGATTAGGTTAATAAGTGAATGAGTAAGGACAAGATGGTAAATTTTAATTTATTGTGGATAACGTATTTAAGGGAGGGTTTAATGAGGTTTAGCCGCCACTATCCCCTCATTTTTTCTTTCTCGGTATTCAGCTCATCAGAGCTCCAGGCGATTTTCCCTCCGACTTCTCCAGTGATTTCTCCGATTTAGGTGAGTTCCTTCACTTTTCCTTATGACTTGACAGTTAGATAACAGAGGGAGTGTAATGTATGTGTTTTTGGGAGTGTTGTGAATGTGTGTAGTTTCGGGTTTAGTGCGGAATCGGGAATGCACGAAGATCTGAGCTTCCAAACTAATTTCCTTAGACTCCTGGATAGTTTAGAATGAAGTTTAACTAATACACTGTCTATGATTTTAGGTTTGAGCAGAACCCATAGTGGTTAGCAACCAAACAATTTCCAAGAATCCAGGTAAGTAAAGTATGCATGTGTCTTCAGGCCTACATCACAAAACATTAGGATTTATGCATTGTGTGAATGAGTTTGTATGACATGCATCATATTTTTATGAAAGATTACGAAAATGAATTTTCATATAAAGAATGGTAAGGCATGAACCGAATGTGACAGAATAGCTATTAAGGGAATTCATCCGCCCCTTAATCGAGTAGAGGATGTAGAACATTGGGAGAACTGTTCCCACTCCCAAGGGAACTGAGGGATCAGAATAGCTATTAAGGGAATTCATCCCCCCCCCCTTAATCGAGTAGAGGATGTATAACATTGGGAGAACTGATCCCACTCCCAAGGGAACCGAGGGATCAGATCAGTAAACAAGCGAATGTACAACTGAGATGAGAAAGTAGAAACTGCATGTTTAGGTTTTATGTTTCAGCATATCATTTCATTGTTGCTTTGCTTGCTTAGCAGTAGGCTAATAGATGAGTTTTGTGGTGAAGGTGTTGAGGTTACTGCAAGTGATTTCTCTGAGTTCACAGACGCATAGATGATGTTGGAGGAGCGCATTCAGGCCACGACTTGGGAAATTGATGGAGCGGTTTAACCAGTGTTTTGTTCATGTGCATTGTAGTAAAAAAAAAAAATGGATAGTTGAGTTGTGTTTGAGTTTCGCTGTCAGAATCAACTTTTGGTGTCTTGATCTTAGATTTGAAAACTCTCTGGTTCAGTCGACAATATTTTCACATAAGTATGTTGAGTCTTATGTCAGTAATAGTTTTCAATGTTTTGAAACACATTTTGAAATCTTCTGATAATAGTACCTTGCTGATTTAGCATTTGTTTTACTGGATTTGAGTAATGTAAGGATTGGAGTCGTTTCCGAAAGGTTTCGTTGAAGTGAATAAGTCCCTTTGTAGTAGAGATGTTTTTGTATAGAGTATGAATTGTGGAAAAGTTGCTCTGTTTTTCTACCGACAGTGGTAATCTATCGGTAGAAGACATCGTTTTCTATCGGTAGAAGATAGTTCTTTTCTACCGGTAGGAGTGGCGTGTTAAATCTATCGGAACGGTGTAGTTTATTTCATCGGTAGTAAATCTAGACTTTTGTTGTTTAGCGATCGGTGGATGTCGAGCGCTATAGTTATCGGAAGATGTAGGAAATGACTTTGTCGTTTAGTGACCGGTCGATGTATACTATTTGTTTTGTCTTGTGAGTAAAGTCTTTTGTCGTCTTATGATCGGCAGAGGCTGGATGAACAAATCATCCGGCTGACGTCATCGGTAGATGAGAGTAGCAAAACTCGTCGTTTGCGATCGGCAGAAGATTGAGAATTAATTCATCCGGCTGACGTCATCGGTGGAAGACTTCTGTTTGCTTCTGCTCTTTCGTTGACTTAGTTCAGCGATAGATGAGTTTGACTTTTGCAACTTTTAAAGTATTTTACGATTTAAACCCTTTATTTCTTTTGGCCGATTGTTCTTTAGCAACTCAACTGATTACTCAAACATTGTACTATGGTTTTGTTTAACTCTATTGTTGTTCAAATGAATTCCGCTGCAAGTATTTAAACGTTTTGAAGTTTTAGAAAATGTCAAATTCAGACTTTCGAGCGAAATTTTAAATTTGGTCCAAAGTTTCTTAGTCAAGTTCGAGTTTATGAGTAACGAACCAGGTTTATATAATTCGGGACGTTACAAGTTGAGAATTTGAGGGTATTTTTATAGGGGAGCAGTGGACGGCTGGTCCGAGCAGACCAGTTGGCCTCTCCCCTTTTTTTAATTCCTCTCACTTTTTTAATAAAAAAAAGGGGAGAGGCCGGCTGGTCCGAGCAGACCAGCCGGCCTCTCTAAGGACCAATCGGCCTCTTCAAATATTTTAATAAAAAAAATTTGAGAGGCCGGCTGATCAGACGACCAGCCGGCCTCTCACTTATTTTTATTAAAAAAAGGGAGAGGCCGGCTGGTCCGCGAAAAAAAACGCCGATTTGTCCTTTTTTTGCCTATTTCTCATACATCTTTCTCCTTTTTGCCTAAAACGAAACTTGGTTCTCTTTTTTGCCTATTTCCTATACTACTGTCTCTTTTTTGCATTTTTCCCTTTTATTTATTTACAAAAATAGTGGATTTTACACTTCTTGTTCCCGACACAAACAAACCTAGACGTGGTTAGTTTTCTCACTAGAAGTTTTTCTCATCTCTCTTTTTCTAACCTTCATTTTCTTCCAACAGCATCGGTCCCTTGTTGGACAGAAGGCGGCCCTGTCAACAGCTTGGTTCTGGTCTAGAGAGAGAGAGCTAACCATGCATGATGCATGCAGTGGTAAGATTTGGCCAATGTACACCCGTTCTTCCAATATTTACTGTAAACTAAGCTTATGCACCTTCTCTCTCTCTCTCTCTCTCTCTCAAACAACAGAAAAGTTGGCAACTGGGAGAAACTTTAATACATGGCGTACAAATGAATACGAATAAAGAGAAGAAGAAAGGGCAAGTGGATGAAGAGGGAACCCAGATTAGGTCACCCAAAAAAGTTTACTTCTCATTATATTTTAATTTGTTCGAAAATTTACATTACTATTAGAAATATTTGAAATTTTATTGTTGGAACTATTTATAAATATGCATTATTTGATATATACTTGGCTCTTTCTAATTATTTAACAACTTTGCTTCTGCTGATCCACATATGAGTGTTTATTTGTTTATTAAATTAATAAGTTGGATATTTGAAAATCCCATTTTTGAAACTATAATTGATTTTCTAATCTCTTTCATTTAATAATAGTTGACTTTTGCTTCCATAGGCAATGTCTTTGCTTCATTGATCATCACAGTCAACTACTGTTCTTCAAGTTCTTGATGAAATTGTTATTTAGAACGATAGATTTCGTTAAATAAAAGAAAATTCGAATTTTCAAGTCAGCTACCGCCGGTGGCTGTTGTAGAATTGTTGGGTATCCAACTAAGACCTAGATCTTCCGAGTAATTCTCTGGGAAATAGTCTCCGGCGTCGTCATCGTCGAGATCCTCCAAACCCACGAAGAAATCGTCGTCCGCCATAGTATCTCCCCACGTCCCATGTTCGTCTTCTTCGTCTTCTAGTAAGTATTCTTTTTCTCCCTTCCTTTCCGTTTCTGTGCTCCGGCGAACAACCCCGTCTTCCGCAGAGGATGAAAAGCAATCAAGCTGTGTTGCTTGGGCTCTGTTCTGTTCGCCGCCAGTGACGGTTTTCGAAGTAGAAGGCTTCTGCCGGGTCGAACCGGCGAGCGAGTTCCGGTGTGTCGGCGCCGGATGATTGTGCTCTGCCGTGTATGTGACTATGAACATTCCCGAGTCAGATCTGTCCCGCTCCACCTGTTTCCGGGCTAGACACTCCTTTGAGCTGCTGCATCTGTAATATCCTCTGCAAAATACAAGAAACTTTTATTCTCTTGAAATTTTCGACATTTGAGATGACTTTTTTTGGGGAAGCCATAGCCAAAACCTTGGATATGGAGAGCCTTTGATGGGCTTCTGTCCATACTTACGCCAAGCCCATACAGAGGAAGAAAGGCTCTCTGCTGTAACTCGACAAACTTTTTTCAGCTGATATTTCCTAAAACAGAGCACAAGACAGCAAGCAGAAAGACTGCTTTCAAAATCATCAAGCTTTCAACTCAAAAACAGAGAGAGAGAAACTCTCACCGTCTTTTGGATCGTGGAGACTGCAATTGGGTGACTTGTTTCTGCTCCGTTGGAACGTTATGAGCAGAGATAGGAGAAACCAGGCGAGTGTGAGATTTGGGGAAGAAAGGGTCGCAGAGCTGCTGCAACTCCTCCATATCATTTCTCGGCTCAAAAGGGAGAGAATGAGAGAGGAAGTTAGAAGGAGGTTGGTCGGAGCCATGAGAGACAGCTGCGGAAGAAGTTGAATAATAATTAGTTATGGTGGCGGCGGCGTAGCCTCTAACCACCGCTTGCAGATCCCAATCATCTTCCATGGACAAGACAGAGTAAGCTTCGTGAATGTGCAGTGGCTTTGTCTTTTTGCCAGTGAGAAGAGAGAAGAGAGGAGAGAGAGAGAAAAGTCGCTGACTTTTCGTGATATGGGTGCATCACTTGTATGAGAATCATTTATAGAACCTGTTTTTAGAGAGAGAAAGAGGGATGGAGAGAGGGTGAGAGAGGGTGGGCACTTCTATACCTTCCCTATATTTTCTTCATCTTATTTATTGATTTTTGGATTTTGTTGGGGTTGACTTGTCTAATTGTCAAATAGATTGAATTTCTGATGGATCTTTTTTCCCCATAAATTTAATTAAAATCAATTAAATAAGTTATTGATTTTTTTTTGCTTATTTTATAAAATAATTTTTATATTCTAGTTAACAATATAAAGTATTAAATTTTTTTTTCTTTTTATGACAAAATCAAATTTTTAGTTTCAATAAAATTTAAAATATAACAAAAAAGATATAATGCTACAAAAATAATAATTTTATAGCAAGTTAGAGTGATCGAACAATTTAATAAGATTATATTACTCGTAATATAAACAAAAATTGTGATAATCTATTAAATTTACTCAAATATGTGACATATCTTGGTAACGCTATTTATTTATGATAATTACACAAAATATGTTGTGCTATTTCTGAAAATGAACAAATGAAGGAGGAGGCCAAACAAAGAGATTTGTTTGAAAGATTCAAAGCATTAATTGATGAAGTGACAAGAGAGGGGACCCATCCCTAAAATGTGCCATAAAGACTTTCTTGTGCTCTAACTTTATATGTTCGGTTTCAATTTATTAATTAATTAAACGTACAATCAATTAATAGATATTATTGATTTTCTATATAATCGTTTTAACATTACGTCATTATGTCACAGAAAGAAAGAATGGTTTAACTGTGAGGACCGAAATCATATCATAATAGTGTGATACATGATCTTATGTTGTTTGAGAATGTAAAAAATATATGATTTATTAATAGAATTTTTCTTCTTACCCAATACAACGCGTTTTGAATTAATTCTAAAAACAAAATTGTGCAGGTTTGATTCATGGCTGACAATTTTGTGCTAAGAGAACTAAATATGTTACAAAATGATAAGTAGTGGATGAAATAATAATTTTTATACTAACGTTTTTTTTTTCATTTATATATTATATTTTAAATTATAAATTTTTTTTTTATATAAATAGAATCACTATCTTGCTATTGTTAGCGATTTGCTATTTGTCGTTAATCTATCAATTAAATCTAATGCATATATCTAAAATTTTCCATATAACGATGTGTATTAACCCAATTTTGACATCTCTAACGGTTTTTAACCAAATTAACAATTTTATCAATCTCTTTTGTAGTGATTTTAAACTATGTTGATCTCGAGATACAATTTAAAATTAGGTTAGAAATCACTGCATGAATTAAAAATCGGGTTAAAAACACCTCATTGAATACAAAAACGTAGCATATGCATGTCATCCAAATTGCTATCAACTGAAATATAGAAGTTATATTTATAAAAAAATAGTTGAAGATTTAAATTTGCAATAACTCTAAATATTAGGGTTTAAATTACACTTTACCTCAATTTTTTTTTTATTTCTTACACTACTACACATAATTACAAAAGAGTAACAAAGTTGTAATACGATAATCTCTCTATTGGGTTTTGCCTAGAAGTTTGGTTCTTAAGCAAGTTGGCACTTATAATTTACTCCGGGCAAATTGATCGGCCAAGTAGTTGTAATTTCACCTAAACCTAAATTGATCTATTTTAAATTAATCATCTACGTAATTTAAGAGAGTAGAGAAAAATATACAATTGACCGGTCAATTGATTGACTTCTTTTAATTGCCTTGTTGACAAAATGATCTACAAATAGTTTGTCCATTTTCTTTTTCACGATAAGATGTTTTTGGGATTTTATTTTAAATTAGTTAAAAAAATAAAAAATACAAAAAAAATTAGGATGGTCTATTTATTTATAATTTATATTTATATTTTTCTCTTATTATATTTTAGCATATATTATTTAATGCGATACTTAATTAGGATGATCGGAGAAGACAAGTTCTCTCTCTCTCTCTCTCTCTCTCTCTCTCTCTCTAACTTGAACCAGAGGAAGGAATGTGGTGGAGAATTGGAAAGGAAGTACGCCGGCGAGAAGTCGAAACGTCTCTAAAGCTGGACCACTGCCTCCAATACTGTACGCATCGGACCTCTCAAACCACATTTTTACCTTTTCTTTTTCCTCTTTCAATCTCGCTATTCTATCCTTTTCTGCTTTTAGTTTTTCAATTTGGTTGGTTATATTCGAGACATTTTCGTCCGTAACAGAGGGTGTTGTTAGCGTCCCAATCTAGTTAGGGTTCTTCGATTTTGATTCGGGGTTGATTTAGACTTGCGAAGCATACAGGCACGATACAATCAACAGCGATAATGATTGAGCCCACGATGCAATGGTGGGCAATGGTGCATTATTGTTGATCTTTATCTCTGCGCCAGTCTTGCTGGATCTTTTGGTGCACGAAAGGTGCTTGCGAAAATGCCCCAAAAGAGAGAGAGAGAGAGCGTTTGATCGTGGGTTGGGCAGGAGGAGGACACTCTAGTGATTGAGACGTTTAGAGAAGATTGCAATCTTTAAGCCACCGTCCATCCACTACTCTCTCTCTTTATCAATCAACCAAATCCAACCAAATTTCAATTTTCATTTCGGGAATTGTTTTCTAGTACAGCCGATTATTTTAACTATTTGCAATTTTTCATGGTTCTTAGTTCTATCTGTACTAAACTAATTGGAATTGAATCAGTTTTATTGATCAAAGACTAACAGAAACCGTGTCAAAATTGAGCCAAATATTTGGTTTGGTTTTGGTTCGTAACAATTAGAACTAAACAATCAGGTTTGACACACTCGGTTCACTTTAGATTAGATTGTAAAATTACAAAATGACTAACATGTAATTAAGGACTTGGTGACAATATAATCTTCAGAATAAAAACAAATCCTATGTTATATAAATAAAATAGGAAAATAATAATAAATAAAAATAATATATTATTTTTTTGATAAAATAATACGCATCTCATAATTACCGTTGCTCTTTTTCCCGCTCGGACGAATTGGTTGAAGCGGCGCCATTGGGTTTTCAAATCTCGCTCCAATTTTCCCCAAGCTAGGAAATAGAAGCTCGAGCCCCCGGCCGGGTTAGGGTTACCCTTACTGTAGAGAAATGGTCGGTAGCTGCACCTTTTCTAAAACTATCTGCTCGATTTGCTATGAAGATCTCAAGCCCATTGTCGAAGACCTTCAATCTATTTCCATCTGCGGCCATGTGTTTCACGAGATCTGGTATACCGTCTTTCTGTTTGAGCGTTCACCTGAGACGTTATTTATGATTCCCTAATTTTTAACTGGATTTCTTGGTTCTCCAAACCAAGTTTGCAGCAGTGGTTTGAGTACTGTTCGGCGTCTAAGAAGTACAGTTGTCCGGTTTGCAAGCAGATCTGTAAAGTTAAAGATGCTGCTCGCCTTTATTTCCAATCTGTTGGAGATACGAACGATCTAACTCTCCCACGTAAACCAGTTGATTGTGGGAACAATGATCCGGAGGCGCTGTGTAGAAAAGTACGAATGCTGGAGACGAAAATTTCAGGGCTTACTTTGGCTTATGATCATCAGGTGAAGGATCTCAATGAGCTCAGGGACGAGGTATAGACTTAGCTTGTGCATTGTGCTCTGCTTTCTTACTGAAAAAGTAGGAGAAAGGAATAAGAAATTTTGGGATTAACTGTTGAAATTGACTCTAATTAAATCGGGTTTGAAACGTTAGTGAACATAATACGAGCATTTTTTATTGAGGATCAATTGGTTTATTTTTGTATTTTTGCAAAAGGGCAGGGACAAGCTGTTGGTTTTTTTTTTTTTTTTTTTTGGTTTTTTCTCTTATCACTGACTATTTAAGAAATATTTGTCTGGAGCAATAATGAAAAATTTAAAAGAGAAGTGCAGTTTTCAAATGCAATTTCCATTTTTTTTCAATGTTTCTATGATTCTTGCTATATAACACACAAATATCAGTTTTCTCAATCCTAGAATTTTGGGTTTCAACGCTATTTGAGGTTGTGGTTAATGCTATTACCTGGGAGAGGGAGAGACAGGGGTGCGTTTGTCTTCAAAACTTGTATGATTTTTTTTCTTAATATAATCAAGTATGCGTTGCATTTGCCTTCTGTGCTTTGTGTGTGCCCATTAAAACTTAATCATGAAAAGTCATTTCCTTCGCATCCAGACAGTGTGTAATATACTTTATGATTTTCTTAACTATTAATGGCTGTTGGCTCGTATTACAATGGGATTCTGGTGATGACATTCTTGTTTCAGCTTCGGCTTTGTAAGGAGCAGGCACAAAAGGAACTGGTATTGAAGAATGAAGCGATAAATCAGAAGGCCTCATGTCAACAACTGCTTCATCTAAAATCTGAGGTTAATAGTTATTGTCGTTATACTGGATGTCAGTTGATCTGGATCAAAATCTACTTAAGATCTGAGATATCATGATGGCCTCTGTTCACTACTGATGCAGGAACTTAATAAATCTAATCTGGAGTGCATGAGGTTGCAAGAAAGAAGTATGGCTTTGGCCAAAGAACTTGCCGCATTCAAGTTGTGAGTATGTTTATGCCGCAAAAGGACAAATTTCGCAAACTTAGTGTGCCTTGTGATGCTTAATAATTTTTCCCTCGCATGATTTTATTTATTGTATTGATTTTGAAATTTGTTCTCCTTGATGCATGAATTTTCATCGTATGATTATATCTTGCATTGCAGAGTATCTGACTTGGATCTAGATGACGAGGAGATGCTAAAACTTGCATCACTTGGTAATGGAGCTACAAATACGGATACAGTTGACATTCTCAAAAAGTCCTTGGTTATGCGAAATAGGTAGATCATCTAAAAGTCATTGAGTAGTTTCACGGAACACAAGAAACCGATTTCTGTTTTCACTAAGCCAACAGATGTAATAATGAGTTTTGATATGCATCAAATTTATAAACGTTACTATTTTTTAGGAGTTACAAAGAGCTAATGCAAAAGTGTAACATTCTTGGAAGAGAAAATGCTCGCTCCTGTCAAAAGCTTGAAAAGGCAGAAGGGAAGATAAATAAACTGAAGGTGGGTTGTACACTAAAACTTACTTGATAAATGACTTCAAACTTGACCTTGTGCTTTGGTCCTTGCTAGGTAAGATTGCGGGAATCAGAGATAGCTTCTGAATCTAAAGATAATGAAGTTTTGAGAGCCTTGAAAACTACTTGTGAAAAGGTTGTTAGTTGTAGAGAGAGTTGTGATTCTCATAGTCTATTGGTCAAGGATAATTCACCAGATCATCGAGAAAAACAAATTTCTGCTCCATGGATTGATGCAACTTCAACTGTCAACACTAGTGATCCATTAGCTTTTAAGGGAAAGAACAACTTTGATTCTAAAAGTGATATCAATGTAAATTGTATTCCAAGGCATGATGCGAATTCAGCTGCAAACTTTAGCGATCCATCAGCTTTCAAGGGAAATGGCAGCTTCAATCCAAAAAGTGATAATTGTACTTCAAAAGCTGTGATCAATTTACATCTTGGCAAAGACATTGATGCTGAAGAAACTGCGCATTCAGTGGCTGATATAAACACAAGGAAAACTGTGCCTGCTCCTGGGGATGAGAATATGCCCTTGCTTGTTGATGATGATGTTGAACAAGTCGAACCCTTTATTAACATAAGAAAAGAATCTTCCTCGTTGGCACTTTCCAGTCCAGGTTATTTTTCATTATTGCAGTTAAGTTTCATGTGTTGTGTTATGAATGCAGAATTTTTTTTCAAGAAGTTAGTTATTGAACTCTGTTTTTTTTTTTTATTCTTTCTCATTGTGGAATCTTGTGTCCAGGTAATATATGTTTCTCTGGTGGATTGCATGGTCCTGATGGAACAAACAGATACTTGGGAAAATGGTGCAAGCGGGGACAGGGGAATAGATCGATGGAACCTCAAAGTTCATCTAATGGTGATTTGATTTCAGTTGGAGCTGATGGGAGAGGTGGCAGGATAAAAGTTCTCAGATCTCCAAATCAAACTTTGATGGTGTGTTATCGCCGATTGTTTCATTTAAGTTTATTGTCTCTCATTTCTTTCATTTTAGACCGTTACCCTTTTTCTTTCTATTTTGCCAGTAACATTACAATTATATCAAATTAATTGAAGAAAATTGTTGGTGTTAATTCCGCATTGAATTTAACATTTTTCTATTCTGCTCACTACCTCACTTGCTTTTTGATGAACCTCTTTGAGGTATATCCTCAAATTTACGTGTGGAACATAATTCTGACATTGAAGGACATGCATGCATAAAATATTCTGCAGTTCAACATGTTTAAATGTGGATAAATGACGTGCAGGCTGACAAAGCAATTATATTGGGGTCAAGACGGTGCAAATATGGAGCTAAAACAATACGCAATAGAACATTTCTTTGGAAGAGTTGCTCGGGTAGCTAGAGTTATAAAGGTGGGTTATATAGTTTTAGAATTAATATTTTGTCTGCTTTACCACTCAGTAAAACTCATATGGTAACTTTAACATCTCATTCTTTATTCTTATTTTTGCAATATTCGTTAGTGTGACATATGGATTGTGTTGGCTAACCATTAAAAGTTTGAAACTGTCTATTTAGTTGCTCTTGTACTGTGTATGTCAATACAGGTTGCGCATCTTCAATTGATTATGCAGAGTATTCTCCTCGTCCTTTTCTCTACTTTCTTATTCTGCAGTTCAACATGTTTAAATGTGGATAAATGACGTGCAGGCTGACAAAGCAATTATATTGGGGTCAAAGAGGTGCAAATATGGAGCTAAAACAAATACGCAAATAGAACATTTCTTTGGAAGAGTTGATCGGTAGCTAGAGTTATAAAGGTGGGTTATATATTTTTAGAATAATATTTTGTCTCTTTACCACTCATAAAACTCATATTGTAACTTAACATCTCATTCTTTATTCTTTATTTTTGCAAATATTAGTTAGTGTAGCATATGGATTGTGTTGGCTAACCAATAAAAGTTTGAAAACTGTATATTTAGTTGCTCTTGTACTGTGTATGTCAATACAGGTTGCGCATCTCAATTGATTATGCAGAGTATTCTCCTCGTCCTTTTTCTGCATTGAACTTTCTTATTCAAGGTCTTATGAATGCATAATACTGCATTATTTATGCATATGGTATTAAGCCAATACATGATTCTAGAATGTGACAATATTCACTTATCCCAAATTCACCTTTCTCTCACTGAAAAATGATCGTCTCATCGCATCTTCATCTCTCTGGGAATTTCATTAAAAGCGAAGATGAGCATGATGAACTTTTCCTTTGTTCTCTAAATATATTGTTTAAGCTACTGATTTCTATTGTAACTCAATTCTCCTATCTCAGTTGTTATTGCATTCTACAACTTACTGCTCGATCTGTCTGGTGCAGGGTTTTATAGGAAGATGGCAAAACTCATGCGTGCGATGGAGCATTCTATTTTCAGATAGAATGTATGGAATTCCATACTAGAAGGTGCTTATCCTTTTTCTAATGCTGATTTTTCTGTACATGCATGCATATTGAGTTTTGTGGCGGCCTTTTCCAACTAATGCGGGGACTCTGTTCATGGCGCAATTGTTTACTTTACATTGGATTTGGCATGTGGCAAGATGGGTATTGTTAGATATCCCTGAACTAGTAAAAAATTTCTAGTCTTGTGCATAGAAAATATTAGTTACTAGATTGAATCATAGAACCTAAAAATGTGGAAACTCTTTATTTTTTGGAAAAGTCTAGGTTGTTCAAATGTTATTAGACAATTTTACTGTTAGAGAAAGCATTAACAAAGAAAGAAGTTTTTTTGGGGTTGATTGTTATGAAAGAAGCATTAAAGAAACTGTGGGTAATGTGGGGACCGTCTGTGCCTGGCTCAATAATTTTGAAAGACTAGGCGTAGTTTACTTTACATTGAATTTGGTACGTGGGAAGATGGGTATTGTTAGATATCCCTGAACTAGTAAAAAATTGTCTACTCTCGTGCATATAAAATATACTTGGTACTAGATTGAATTAGAGAACCCATAGGTGTGGAAACTCCTTTACTGGAAAAGCGAGGTTTTGAATGTTATCAGACAATTTTACTGTAGGAGATTTCATTATTGGAAGAAGAAAGTGTTGGGAAAAACAACGAAACTTCGGCGGGGAACGATAATAATAATACCATCACTGTAAAACGTAAAAAGTACTGATCAAGATAATTTTCAGGAAAGAATGTTCTTGACAATTTCTTTAGACGTAATTACCTTTTCAAATAAGTTCTCAAGAAAGACTAGAGGGTCACAAATGGTCCACTTAAATTTCAGTCTCCTAGACAAAACTTACTTACACAGTACAATTACAACACTAACCAAACGATACAAGAAACGATAGCAGATACAATCCAAAAAATACTTAGAATATTTTCCACCGCCGTAAGATTATAACGGTCAAGTAGTAAGAGAAATAATGGTTAAAATGAATATCGAGAATTTTACGTGGAACCCAAATTGGGAAAAAACCACGGGGACCAAGTCTAGAAAAATCTCACTATGAAAAATAAGATTTACAATATTTTTTTAGATATCGAATATTTTAGAAAATATTCACTAAGAGAAATCACCACTCTTAGAACTCTCAATGTGCACAAAAACATCACACTTTCTTTTCTCTTCCTAAAAATAATTCCTCACTATATTTCTCTTCCTCTTCACTTAGAAGTGATTTTCTCCAGTTTCTCTTGGGTAGAAGATTTCACTTCTCTTCATATGTTTGAAGTGTTTACTTGAAGCCTCTACTTATAGAGGCTTCAAGGGGACACTGTAACGACCCTAAAACTCTTCCAAATTTTACGTGTAAATTTTTCTTTTTCTTTTATACCTAATAAACTCTTAAACTATTTGAAAACCTTTTAAGAAAACGTATTTAAAGTAAAGGAAACTAAAGAAAACAATTTATAAAAATTAAATTTAAAGGCAGCAGAACATAGGGACGAAAAGGGCATTTCGCCCGATTTCCCACAATCACGATCGATCGAGGTGTGATCCCGATCGATCGAGCCGCCTCTGGAATCATTGGCGGAAATTTTTCACAAATCACGATCGATCGAGGTGGTGTGCCCGATCGATCGTGATCAGCTCTTTTTCTTCTTTTCTCTCTTTTTGCTTATAACCTACACCCTAAACCAATTCAACAGAAAATCATTCATTTCTCCTTTCCTCAACCACCAAATAAACGACTCGAAACATACCCTAGAACGTATTTAAAAACGTAGTAAGGTTTCGTAAAAATGAACTGCGTGGATCCGTTTAAAAACTAAACAATTCCTCCTGTTTAAAATAAAACTCTAAGCAGTTCTGTATATTTCCAATAAAAGACTTTCCAAAAGCAATTTATAAAATAGGTTTCCAAAACATCAAAATATAACCTATCCACTATCCAGATCCCAAACATCCTATTATGTTCAACTATACAATCTGGTCTACTTCTAACATCGTATTCCCAAAATACTTACACACATCCCCACGGGTCAAAAGCGCACCGACTGCCCAGCACACTCCTGCAGGCCATCGTTCTTTAACTGATCATTTCCTCGGGTGGAGGGATCTTGTCTTCACCTATACACGCTCACATCTGCATACAGCTGTGTCTGAGCCCCACCTCGCATGACCAGATAACAGATTACGTAGATTCATTTCATTTTTACGCGATGTGGTATTATGACAAGCCCCTTTTGGCCTTCACAATAGATCAATAGCCCCTTTTTCGGGCCACATCTCTTTTCGTGAAAACATAGTGCGGAAATTTATTTTCTATACATAATTGAAAACCATGATGCATGAACAATTACGTGTTAAGGTAAATATACATCATACATACCATCGAGACAATAAAAGCATATTCTATAAAAGAACTAATCCTAACTACCCAACCAAAACATTTAAACAAACAAATCACCAATGTTCCTCGAAACGACTTCGACATACGGTGTAGGCCAATTGGCCATAGTCAGTCACGAGAACTTACCTCGCGTCCGTTGAAATTCTAGCTCCGTGCACGAGCGTTGTTCACCTAAGGCAATTCACAACATTCGTCATTAAGCCGAGTTTAAACCATTAAACGTCCAAATTAACGAAATCTTAATTAAAGAAATTTCTTAAAACTCTAAAATACTTCATTGAGGCATTTTATCGAGTAACTTATGCTCACTAATAACAATCCTCCATTAACAGAGGTTTTTCAAAGCTCTATACCCAATTTTTCCAAACAAACGCCCAAATCATCCATTATTTCGACTAATAAACGTTAATAAGGTAATTTTTAACGTTTCCTAACAAAAACCCGACTATTTCTACAAAATTCCTACGAAACCCTAAATGTTCGAACCTCTAAAAGTCGAGAGCTAAAGCCGGAAAACCATAGATTCTTACCTAGAATCACGAGGGGAGAAGAAAACATGAAGAAACTTGGTTGATCGGATGACGAATCGTCATCAGAAGGAGGGAGGAGCCGCGGGAGAAGAAATCGTCGCCGAGAAGGGAGGAGAGAAAATGAGGGAAGAAGAAATCGTGAAGTGTTTATGGAGAAAAGAGGTTTGTGATTTTTAATAAAAATTAACTTATCAAATGACCATTTTGCCATTTCTTTGATTTTCTATTTGTTTCGTCCTTTGTTTCGTTAATTAGCTAACGATTCGGTTTCTTCAAATTTCTTTATTTCACCAATAATTCCTATTTATCACTAGGGTTCCATTAAAACTGTCTGTTCACAAAACAAACCTCGTTTACTATTTTTACTAAAACGTCCTTTATATTACGAGAAACATAATTCTCGTAATTTAGCGTCACAACTCCAAAAATTCCCATATCTTTCCTAAAATTCATATTAATCATTAGGATTCTAATAAAACTTTTTGCTCTCAAAACAGGACTTGATTTGACATATTTATAAAAATGCTATTATATATAAAAATTATAAAATTCCGTAAAGAACGGGGTGTTACAGACACCTTCCTTAAAGGAAGGTGTGAAGGAAGGTGTGCGCCTGTAGACACTTTCCTTGAAGGAAGGTGGGCACTGAAAGAAGAAAGAAGTTCTTTCTTCTTTCTCTCCTTTTTTTTTCTTCAACATTTAATTTGATGGGTCCTTCATCATAATGGAGGGATCCCACAAATCTCCCCTTCCATACTTATGATGAAGAATCTCCAATCCAGCTGAGCCTATACAGAATTCGTGTTATTCCTTTGTAAAGCCTTTGTCATCATGTATGAGTCATTATCATCCGTGTGAATTTTCTCAAGATGCACTTGCTTATTGTTCAACACATCTCGTATCTAATGATACTTCATATCTATGTGCTTTGACTTCGAATGAAAGCTTGAGTTCTTGTTTAAATGAATAGCACTTTGACTGTTGCAATACAAGATATACTTATTTTGTTTATGACCCAATTATGTTAGAAATTTTTGCATCCACAAAATTTCTTTACAGTCTTCTGTTGCCGCCATAAACTCAGCTTCTGTTGTAGACAATGCAACTGAATCTTGTCTCTTAGATTGCCATGACACAGCTCCCCTCCAAAAATAACCAATTACTATGATGTTGATTTTTTGGAGTCAATGTCTCCAGCCATGTTTGCATTAGTATAGCCTACCAACAAAGGCTTTTCACTTCCAAAACATAGATTGAATTCTGAAGTACCTTTAAGATACCTAAGAATCCACTTCACCGCATTCCAATGATCTCTGCCTGGATTTGTTAGAAATTGGCTGACTACTCCAACAGAATGTGAAATATCAGGTATTCGTACAAACCATGACATACATCAAGCTGCCAACTGCTGAGACATATGGAATTCTCTGCATTTCTGTTTTTCCTTCTTCAATGGAAAGACTTTGTTCGAAAGTAAGTTTGAACTGTTTAGCAAGAGGAGTGCTCACCGGCTTTGCCTTATCCACATAGAATCGATTGAGAACTTTCTTGATATATTTTTCATATGATAGTCATAATTTTCCATTTTTCGTATCACGAGTGATTCTCATACCAAGTATTTGTTAAGTTCATTCTTCAACTTAACAATCTTTTCTTTGTCTGGACCCATAATTAACACTGTCGTCGACATAAAGTAAGAGTATTATAAATGTCCATCTGTGAACTTTTTCACGAACACACAATGATCAGAGGAAGTTTTCTTGTATCCTTGATTTTTCATAAAGAAATCAAACTTTTTCTACCATTGTTTTGGGGCTTGTTTTAATTCATACAGACTTTTCTTTCAATTTACACACCTGATGTTCATTTCTCTTGACAACAAATTCTTCTGGCTGTTCTATGTAAATCTCTTCTTCTAATTCACCATACAAGAAGACAGTCTTCACATCGAGTTGCTCGATCTCTAAATCAAGACTTGAGGTTAATTCAAGTACTATTCGTATGGATGACATTTTCACTACCGGTGAAAAAATTTCCTCAAAGTCAACTTCCTTCTTCTGTTCAAAGCCTTTTACGACTAGTCGTGTCTTATACTTTGGTTGTGAATTTTCGTCTTTGAGTCTGTATACCCTATTTGTTCTTGAGTGATTTTCTAAGTATGGTTCTCATACAATGATCTCATCTCATCTTGCATCGCATCCAACTAGTTCTTCTTTTGTTGATGCTCTATAGCTTCTTTATAGCACTCAGGTTCATCGCCGTCAGTGATTATCTCATACTTGTTCACAGAGTATTTTCTCGATGGTCGATGATCTCTTGTTGACCTTCTTAGATTTAGTTCTGCAACTGATTCAGGAGATATCTCTATTTCTCTTTGGTCAACATCATTAGCTGTTTGGTCACTAGATTCTCCGACATCTCTCCTGTCCAAAGTTGATTTCTCTATACCAACTCTTACTGGATGCTTATTAATGGCATATTTCTCCTTGTCTTCAATGGTCTGATCTTCAAAGAAGACAAAATCTTGATTTCTGACAATTTTCTTGTCAACCGGATCCCAAAACCTATATCCGAATGCATCACTTTCGTATTTTAGGAATATGCATTCCTTAGCTTTGCTGTCTAGTTTGGAGCTCTCATCTTTAGGAATATAGACGAATGCTCTACATCCAAATACCTTTAGATGTTTATAAGAGACATTTTTTCCTGTCTATAATCTGTTTGGCACTTCTCCAATCAAAGGTGTTGATGGAGACAAGTTGATGATATTTATTGCAGTATTCATTGCTTCTCCTTAGAATGTTTTAGGCAGTTTTGAATGTGATAACATGCACCGTATCTTCTCCACGATAGTTCTGTTTATTTTTTTTGCAACGCCATTTTGTTGTGGAGTCTTTGGAATAGATTTTCATGCCTGATTCCGTGCATCTTGCAATATTCATCGAATGATTCCATATATTCACCACCATTGTCAGTGTGAATGCATTTTAACTTTTTTCTAATTTCTCGCTCTGTGAAAGCATGAAATTATTTGAAAACGTTAAACACCTCATCAATAAATGTGACCATGTATTGGGCAGCTCCTAACGTTTTCGTTGACATGGGACCATGGACATCTGAGTAAACAACTTTCAACACGTCTGGCTTCCTTGTTGCAGAATTCTTCTGAAAGGAAATTCTGTGTTGTTTTCCTGCCAAACAATGAACACAACTTGACAGAGGTTCATCTTTGAGATATGACAAATCATCTCTTTTGCCAAGCAATCGAAGTCCTTTCTCGCTCATGTGACCAAGTCGTTTGTGCCATAAATCAATAGACGAGTCATCTTAGGCATCATTTACTGATATTTCCTTAACAGTCACTTGAGTCACATACAAGCTAGACTCTTTGATTCATTTCACTATGATTAGCGAACCTTTGATGAGCTCTCATTTACTGCCAACAAACTTGTTCTTGTAGCCAGCTTCATCAAGAGCACCAATTGATATTAGATTTAGTCTAATGTCCGAAACATGTTGACATCTTTAAGCACCAACTCACATCCTGTGTTGGTCTGGATACAAATGTCCCATTTTCCAATTATTTTGGAAACTTAACTGTTCTCTATTTTGACAATGCCAAAATCACCTCTAGTGTTGATGAAAAATACTCAACTTTTGAAGTAACATGATAAGATGCTCCAGAATCACACACCCAACATGATTCATTCATCGTGAAGTTGACAGCATTTTTCACATACAATAACATCTTCACTTTCAGAGACAGTTGCAGTCATACCCTTCATTTCTCCTTTAGCACATTTTGTGTCTTTTTTTTCATGTGGCCTATCTTGCCACAATGATAGCACTTGACTCCTATTTTGCTTTTCGACTTTGATCTTTCTGACATGTTGGTTCCAGAGGCCCCACGTTCTATTGATCTCCCTCTTATTACTGATAAAGCCTCCACAGAGGACTGCTCTTTGTTTTTCCGTTTACTTCGTCAAGAACGGCGACTGCAATATCAATGAACATCAATATTATTTTTGCAGTACCATTGAGCAAATTTACGATGAGGTGATCATATGAATCTGGCAAACTTTGAAGTAAAAGTTCAGCTCTTTCATTTTCGTCGATTTTGTGCTTCATTGGTGTAAGTTGAGAAAATAATGTATTGAGAGTATTGACGTGATCTGTCACTGTTGTAGATTCTGGCATTCGAAGGGTATATAATTTTCTTTTCAGGAAAATTTTATTATACCACGACTTCTTCTCGTACAATTTTGTCAGCGTATCTCAGATCTGTTTTTCCGTTACCATTTCTGAGATACTTGACAAAATTCCATCTGCCAGAGAAAGATGAAAAATGGTCATTGCATCATCATCAGTTTTGTTCTATTTCTTGTCTTCAACGTTCGTCGGCCTGTTGCCTATGGCCATAGCACAACTATCTCTACGCAATAACAGAATCATTTTTAATTTTCACAGAGAAATTATTTCTGTTGAATTTTTTAATTTCAATCTTTCCCGCCATAATAACGAGACTCTGATACTACTTGTTAGGAAAAACAACGAAACTTCAACTGGAACGATAATAATAATACCACCGCTATAAAACGTGGGAAGTACTGATCTAGATAATTTCCAGGAAAGAATGCTTTTGACAATCTCCTTTAGACAGAATTACCTTTCCAAATAAATTCCAAAGAAAGACTGGAATGTCACAAACAGTCCACTTAAATTTCAGTCTCCTAGACAGAATTTACTTACACAGTACAATTACACAACTAACCAAGCGATACGAGAAACGATAGCAGATGTGAACCAAAAAATACTTGGAATATTTTCCAGCGCTGTAAGATTATAACGGTCAAGTAGTAAAAGAAATAATAGCTAAAATGAATACCGGGAATTTTTTGTGGAAACCCAAATCAGGAAAAAACCACAGGACTGCGTCCATAAAGATCTCACTATGAAAAATAGGATTTACAATCTTTTTTTAGGTATTGAATATTTTAGAAAATATTCACTAAGAGAAATTATCACTCTTAAAACTCAATGTGCACAAAAGCATCACACTTATTTTTCTCTCAGATTCTTTCTTTTCTCTTCCTCAAAAATAATCCTCACTATATTTCTCTTTCTCTTCACTTAGAAGTGATTTTCTCCGTCTTTATTGGATAGAAGATTTCACTTATCTTCATATGTTTGAAGTGTTTACTTGACGTCTCTATTTATAGAGGCTTAAGGGGACACCTTACTTAAAGGAAGGTGTGCGCCTCCAGACACCTTCCTTAAAGGAAGGTGGGCGTTGAAAGAAGTTTTTTCTTCGACATTTAATTTGATGGTCCCTCGTCATAATGGAGGGACCCCACTGAAAGAAAGTTAAATTTTTGGTGTTTTCGATCTTTGATTTCTGGGTTTCGTTCCTTGTCTGCATTTTTTGATTGGCAAATTAGACTTGGGCTCTGTATTAGGTTTTTGGTCTATATCTGCTGCGTCTTAATGCTCTGCTAAATTGGACTACAATAGAGTTTTATTTGTGCATCATAGCAAAAAACTGGGCCTGAGGTGGAAAAAGACATCTAACCATGTGCTTTGAAATCTGACTTTCAAAGATGTCATAAACTGTGGGAGGCTTATGGCCTGCTTCATTAAGAATTGCAATACTTATAAAAACTTGTTTTTGAAAACTGTTTTCGGAAGTTTAAAAAGCTAGTATGCTTTTGGAAAACTGCCGAAATTGTATTTTCCAAACAATAGATTGTTTCTCAATTCTTTTAGAATAGTTTTTAGAATCATCTCCTGATCATATTCATTAAATTTTTCGTACTGAAAACTAAGAATAGGATTAGAGTATGATAATGGGTATTTCTAAGAATGGAGTGTCAATCTTTGTTGTCAATTAAACGTCTTAGCTCACATAAATTGAAAGGATAATCAATTTCAACCGTCCAAAATTAGCCATTTTATGCAGATTTTGATGCACGAGAAAGCAACCCAACCCTTTAGAACTGGACTATTTTCTATCCTCCTTTTTATTTTTCATGTTGCAAGACAGATTTTTATTGCTTGGATGCCAAGAAAATTCGAGGAAATTGACATTACATTAACTTAGATATTTTCATATAAAGATTATGTCTTTATCCAATTCAAAGAACATAGTAGTTGCTCTCTCTCTCTCTCTCTCTGCCAAACCAGCTTTGTCGGATTTCAATTATTGCTCTTTGCTTTAAGTTGCTTCACTTAACGAAAGTGTGGTTGAATTTAGAATTTTAGTTCCAACCTCATTCACATTTATGATTATGATTTTGTGTTTATCACATTCTCAAGAAATTGTAGAATTTAAAGCATGTACGCGTCTCATTAAGAAATTGTAGGGGCAGATATGAAGGACTGAAGTAATGGAGGACAGGCTGACAGACAAAGTGGACAGCTAAGAGAATTTCGAACTCTGAAGTCAACCTCAGCCACCATCGGAGGTGGTCTGGTTGACTATTCAATTCCATTTGTATCCACCAGAGCTGTCTTATAGTATTTACCTATTTGATTTAGGTTGAAATTTTTAATGGATTTAGAGAGAAAACACTCGTTTATTCTCAAAGTGTTGATCCTCCTACGACTCATTTCAATTTGTTTATCTTAATTAATTTCAAGTTTTTTTTTTCATTAAAGTTCTTGTAGTTTTAATTATTATTTAATGGTAATCTAATCAATCTATATCAATAAATTTAACTATATCCACGGTGACAAAAGCATTGCGTGTGATTGAATAATAAATTAATCGATAGTTTGGAGCCTCATGAGTAGTCGATATGGTAAAAAGAAATAAGTCAAACATGATAATTTTAGCGTTGAAATTTATCGACATGAATTAGTTGAAATAAATTCTTAATTTGAAGGACAACTAATGTATCTCGCGGTTGATTTTAATTTAGTTAATTGATTTATTCAGGAGTGTTCCTCATGTATGTCAAGGATAGTGTGTTTAGTGGAGCTGAGTTTGAGTTATGAAATAAACCCAATTTGATTATGTGGCTGTGTGAGGAAGTCAAGTTTTAATTCTTAATGAACTAACACATTTCATCTTATATTTGACAACATAAACATGTTCTATAAAAAGATTAGATAAATAAATATGCGTCGCTTTAATCAGCTTCTTCGATACTTTTTTCTTTTATGAATAATAAGAACTTAAAATGTGTCGAAACATAGGAAAGACGAGTTCTCGGTAATCGTTAATACAAAACATCTCATCTTTATCTCCCACATACAATAAATGGTAGCATTTCATTGATTACGAGTAAGTGGTTAGTTTGCATTGGTATTCAGGGTGGGGCAACTCTTCTCCACTTCGTCGACTTCATCTCATACCTCTAATTGTTCATTGTATCGTGACTTATCGATCGTCGAGAATCTATGTGTAAGTCGAACAATGTTAAAGAAAGATTTGATCGGGAGAGGGAGCTTGATGTTCAAGTAAATGAGAAGGGTAAAGAAGTCGAACAAAATCTAAACCGAGTTGATTAATCCTTAATTATGATTATTCAACACTCGTGGAGGCGCTTTTTTTTTTAACCAAACACAAGGTTTGTAAAGTTAGACACTCCACCATTTAATTAATTATTTATTAGCGATCCTTAATAATGATTAGTAGCAAAATTGGTTTTCAACTTTCCCTTTGATTGCCACGTATACGATAGAATTAAATTAATAAATCTTTTGAAGGCATTAGGGTTTTAAGTATTTTGATTTGTAATTAGAGCTTTATTATGTTTTTATTCTATCAGCACAGGCTCTCTATTGTAATTTTGTTTTTTAAAATAGAGCCGAACATTCTTCCCGGCTTATGATTTTTCCGGTTAAGTGTTTTCACATAAATCTATATGCTATTACACTTGATGGCCACTTAAGTTTATGGATTGATTAGTAAACTTTGCAATATTAACTCTTAAATTTGAAATTTGATATGATAACTTGACTCTATTATGTATAAGGATAAGGATACCAAAATTAGGTCTAAATGTTAGGAAAGTATAAAAAAAAAATTCAAAAGAGACATTATGTACAGGGTATAGTGCAATTTAAACTCTAAGATGTAGAGTCATTTACAGATTAGACTTTAAACTATTTTCTTTTACAAATCAAACCTCTAGCTTTCACCGATTAGTAATTTAGATTTTTCTGTCAATTTATACGTTAAATCCATTATGTGTATAATACAAGTTGTGACAATTCATCTTAATCTGATTTCAAACTCTTTCGATTTCTCGACAGAGTTTGAGATCGTTGGAGAATAAATCAATATAGTTTGAGATTATATTAGAAATCATGAGAATGTTAGAAATTGTAAGAATGATTATAAATTAAATTAAAACACCTTATTCAATGAAAACCATTTATAAATTTGTAAGATTTAAGGGATAAATTGACGACAAAATCTCAATTATTCATAACTAAATGGTGGATATTCGATTTGTCAAAAAATTAGTTTAATGTCTAATCGGTAAATAACCTCAAACTTTAAAATTTAAATTACACTTTACCCTTATATATAATTAAATGGTCAAGAAATTATACGAAACGATGATCATATTATAAGCCAAGTGAAGTCAAGAACACATGTGAAACGAAATCAAAACATGGTTACCCAAGAAAGATAAAAGTCAAATCTATTTATTCTGAACTCATAGTAGTTATCTCTAATATTTTTCTCCCGACTCAATGGTAATTCAATATAATATCACAAAGTAAACTCTTGACTTTGACTCTATTATGGATAAGAACAACTAAATTTAGGTATAAGCACAAGGAGAATGTTAGAAAATATTGGAGAAAGATAGTTATAAATGGCAATGCAAATTATGCTAAAACGACTATCATGATCGAATAAAGTCTAGAGAAGTAGAACATAGCGAAAACTAAACAAAAACATGATTCCCAAAAATATAAAAAGGTCTAATCTATTAGTTGAGAATTGTATGGAGCTTTGAAAATAAAAAATGTGGGAAGAAGAAGAAGAAAATACAATGAACTGCTACAAATTGGTGGCACATATGAATGGGTTTATCCAGGTGACCTAGAACCTGAAAATGGAAGTTTGATGTGATGGAAAGCCACGTTTTACACAGCTTTCAAAAACATTCCATCAATGGAGAACGGTTTTTAGTTCAGTACTGCTTAACGCGTGTTGTCTTAATTATGGCTATCTCCGTCCTTGTGGTTGTCCAAGAAAATGTGGATTTCATGGAGTAGCTAGTCTGGGAATTTCATGTGGTTTTAACAGACAGGCAACCCTAGGATCAGGGAAGGACATTATGAAAATGACAGGGGGCATCTAGATAACATTGCGATTTTATATTATTTCTAAACATATGGATGAGTTTCTCGTTGCTCCAAATACAATATTGTTCACTTTGGATAAGAGTCTGTATGGATTTGTTCTTGGTCTTAACCCAAAACGCGTTGTATTAGGTAATAAAGAAAACTCTATTAATAAATTATTTAACTTCTACTCTCTCAAACGATATGAGATTGTACTATCTCACTGTTATAAGTTAAGTTACCACAATCAGCAGAATATTAAGTTGTTCTTATCTTCACAGAACAGACTGCTACATATATTGTGTTAGCATAATTAATAATACAAGTTGTGACAACTCATCTTGACTGCACAATTTCATGCCGCGTGAGGAATGTGGATAAATAAGTAGAATTGTGTCCAAACATACAGTATGCTGAAGAAAAGGAGTAATAAAAGTAAAATAAACAAAGATTTAAGGTTGAAATTGGGATAGTGGCAAACCCTATCGGCTAGATTGCCGACACAGAATCCAGAAATGTCTACGAGTAAGGAATTGGAATAAGGGAAGGATTAAAGAGAGAGAGATGTTCCATTATCACAAGTAATCTGAGAAAGGAAAAGAAAGAAGGGCAACCAGGGGTCTGGACTCCGAAATGGAAGAGAAGGGTCGTATGCCAATGGAAGACCGATTTTTAGAAATTCCTTTTTTGGCAGAAAAAGTCCAAAACCGTCCATTAAAGAAAACATACTCTTCTTCTCCCTCCTCTTTTTCTTGGAAACTTCATGTCGACTAAAACCAGTTCCATTTTGTTTACCATGAAAATTGATCTTTTTTCTCTCTTTTCTTAGTCTCAGTTTCGAGTACTTTATCTAATTTGTAACTCAGGCGGTGGGAGGTGGAAGACGGCGGTAAACTGAACATAGTTTTTGATTTTTGGATTAAAATTTGGATCAGAAGTTAAAAATGCAGAAACCCAGGACAGAGAAATTAATGAGTGTGTGCTTTCAGATGGAAAGTTTTGATTTTTACGAAGTCCTATCGAGAAAATTGATCCGAAGAAGACATGATTCCACACGTGGTATTCTGTGCTTGAATCATAATTATCACGCAAGCAATTACGATCATTGACCCAAAAAACAACTTTAACGCTAGAAAAAAGATCTCCCCATTTCTATTCTTGGCCTCCAAATTTCTAACCTTTTGAACTTTGAAATCTCTACCTACTACTTTTCTCGTAAAGTTTGCTCACTTCCTTTGGTCATTATTCAACATTTTCTGTCTATAAATTCCCTTGCATCCTCTCCTTTCTCTGTACTTCACATTTCAGAATCTATCCTCTCCATCAGCATTTCTTCGGACTCTGAAATGGGAGTTTTGAGCAACCAACTTCTCTCTAAGATCGCAACCAGTAATAGACATGGCGAAGACTCGCCGTATTTCGATGGGTGGAAGGCCTACGACAGTGACCCTTATCACCCTCGGGAAAACCCTCATGGAGTTATCCAGATGGGTCTTGCAGAAAACCAGGTTTGATTCTTTTACTGAGTTCAAGTTGTGAGTTTAGCGTAGGAGAAGCTTAAATCAATCTTTTTTTTGGGGGGAAATTATCAGCTTTGCTTCGACCCGATTGAGGAGTGGATTAAGAATAATCCACAAGCTTCCATTTGCACAAAGGAAGGAGTGCATAACTTCAAAGATATTGCCATCTATCAGGACTATCATGGCCTGCCCGAGTTCAGAAAAGTACACACAAAAAATCCTCCATAATCTCTACATATAATGCAGTCTTCCCGTTTTATTTTCGGGGAAATAAAGAAACATTTTTGTTTTGCAGGGAATAGCGAATTTCATGGGGAAAGTGAGAGGAGGGAAGGTGAGTTTTGATCCAAATCGAATAGTGATGAGCGGCGGAGCCACCGGAGCTAATGAGATGCTCATGTTTTGCTTGGCTAATCCCGGCGATGCTTTTCTTGTTCCCTCTCCTTATTACCCAGCGTATGAACTCATACCATCTTTGCTTTCATTCTTATCTCTAGTTCTAACCCGCCATGGCTGAGTTGAAGCTCTCTCTGTTAAAAAAAAGTTTCTGGTTTGGATTTCTTGCCTAGCAAGGAAGAAAATGGAAGAAAACAAAAAAAGAATCGTCCTTGTCGCGATCTTGACCAGCTGGAAGCAAATGACAATCCCGTCTTTTATAAAAGTCTTCACTGAAATTAGGATTTTGAGGGTTAGAGAGAGAGAGAGAGAGAGAGAGAGAGAATTGTTGAAGTCAGGGGGCATAGTCAAAAACAAAATTTCTATCTATATTAGTTAGGTCAGCATGCTTATGTTTGGTAGAACAAAGACTTGATTTTTTTTTTATTGCTTTTTTGAGTGAAACTTGAGAAATCCATTTCTCGAACATCAATTCGAAATTCTCCACCATCAACTCAAGTCTTCTTTCTTTTTCTGCAGATTTGACAGGGATCTGAGGTGGAGAACTGGAGTTCAAATTCTTCCCGTTGACTGCAACAGCTCAAACAGTTTCCAGCTCACAGAAGAAGCACTTGAAGAAGCTTATGAAAAAGCTGTAAGACTGAATATCAACGTCAAAGGAGTTATAATTTCCAACCCTTCAAACCCTTTAGGCACCATTATCGAAAGAGCTTCCTTGAAAACCCTGGTAAACTTCGTCAATGGAAAAAAAATTCACTTAGTCTGCGATGAAATCTACGCTGGCACCGTTTTCCGATTGCCGGAATTCGTAAGCATTGCAGAAATTATCGAAGAGATGGAGTGCAATCGTGATCTTATCCACATTGTCTACAGCTTATCAAAAGATATGGGGTTTCCCGGATTTCGGGTCGGAGTTGTTTACTCATACAATGATGACGTCGTCAACTGTGGCCGGAAAATGTCCAGTTTTGGGCTGGTTTCATCGGAAACACAGCACTTGCTTTCCTTCATGCTTTCCGACGATGATTTTGTAGTAAATTTTCTGAAGGAAAGCTCGAGAAGATTGGCTCAACGACATTTCAAGCTGACAAAAGGTCTATCGGAGGTTGGAATCACTTGTCTGAACAGCAACTCCGGTCTGTTCGTTTGGATGGATCTCCGAAAGCTTCTGAAAGACCAAACGTTCGAAGCAGAGATGGAGCTATGGCGATTGATCATAAATGAAGTGAAGCTGAACGTTTCGCCCGGTTCTTCCTTCCACTGTTTGGAGCCCGGTTGGTTTAGGGTTTGCTTCGCGAACATTGACAACGATACAGTCGACGTGACCTTACAAAGGATCAGAGCTTTTGTGGGTCAGAGGAGAGAAGAAGAAGAGCGTCCGCCATTGGAGACCACCAAGCGGTGGAGAAGGAATCTGAGCCTCAGCTTTTCTTCTCGAAGGTTCGAAGAAAGCGTCATGTCGCCGCATATCATGTCTCCCCATTCACCATACCCACACTCACCTCTCGTCCGAGCAAGAACATGATCAGCATCTGAAACAATCAAATCTCTGCTGATTACCATAATTAATTAAATTTAGGGTTCTTCCTAAGCTTGATTATAGTGATGCAATTTTTCCCATTAATTATACAATTAATGGGTTCTTTTTTTTTTTTTTTTTTTTGTGTGGGACACTCTAGGAATAATGTCCCACGTATCATGAATGTTACCAATTTGGTGGGCTGTCTCAATTGTTTGTCACCAACTTTGTACTTGTTAGTTTCTTTATATTTTCCAATCAATTATTCTGATGGTCTTTCGTTTACTTTTATTTTGTTTGGATTTGATTGAAACTTGGTCGTGGAATTTAATTAATTTTTTGAATTAAAATCAATTTAAATCCTAAAGTATGAGTTTAATTTAAATAGCCTTTAAACTAAAAATTTTAACAACTAAAACCTTAAACTATCTAAAATATAACAAATCAAATTTCGGCAGAGGGTCGATCACTTCTCGTTCTCAATTTATGCCGAGATCGGGGGACCGATTTAAATTTAATGGCCCCCTAATCTGTCCAGTGCATACGTGCACTGGACACATATTGGGTCGGAGGGTCGATGTGGGAGGAGGAGACCCCTCGTTCAATGTGCACCACACGTGATTCGAGGCCCAGGGGACACCGCCCCTGATTGGCCCCCCATTCTCTGCCTCTTTCTTTTCAAAGTTCTAAAAAATGGGAGGTCACTGCCCCGGATCAGCCCCCTATTCTCAAAATGAGGTATGAGAATTGGGGGTCGCAGTCCCGGTGCGGCCCACATTCTCAAACATCGAATTTGAATGCGGGGGGCCGATCCTGAGCGGTGATCCCCCGTTCTCATACCTCATTTTGAGAACGAATAACTGATTCGGGGTGGTGATCCCCCGTTATCAAAATTAGAGCTAAGAACATGGGGTCACTGCCCTGGATCGGGGGACCGATACCCAACTCTATATAAAGAACCGACCTCCCATTTTCACCCCCGTTGCAGAAAAAATTGATTTTCTCTCGACCTTCTACGTTTCCAACCCAAAATCTGACCATTTCATGCCCCCTAATCATTTTCTTCAAATATCATCAAAAAAATCTCATAAATCTGAGCCCTAAATCGTCCAAATCTCCAAATTTTCCTCAAATGGCTCTTAAATTGATGATTAAACGAAATGATGCCCCGTCATAAGCAGGTCCGTCATAAGGTGGCTCGATCGAACGTGCTCTGCTAAATTTCTCATCGTTTTCACAAGGAGAACCATCTCAAGGGGTTTGACAAACCAGACACCGTCATCACAAGGTGTTCCGGCTCAAGCGCGACGACTACCAACTGGGTATGTTTCGATTGAATTTCGAAATCAAATGTGTCAAGAACAGTTTGAGCGAGATATGTCAAACCACTCGGTTATTCATTCGAAGACAGTAAATTTTAGAGGTTGGGAGTCGTTGGAGATCAAAGAGATGTTCGACAGAATCGCCCTACACGAGGTGTACGGATTGATGAGCGATAGCTGCGACCAAATTGTTCACTTATTTTATGTGAACTTGGCCTCTACCGGGAGAGTGAGTGTTTGAAAACTTGCATCCTTAATACAAAGATTGTTGTACCTTTAAAGTCATTTAATAAATTGCTCGGGTTTGCCGAATAAGAGAATAATGTGGAGAGATACTACCATACTTCTCGAGATTGCGATTTTTTCAAATCGGCTCAGGGACTAGAGTTCCTTAAGGAAATTCATCGCAATTCCAACATCGCTGGGTTTGTGAAGCCAAAATCCAAGGATTTGAACGTCAGAGCTCGGGTTATTTACAATCTGATAACCCACAACATTCTACCTTAGAATGAACATAGAGATCTCGTGAGCTGCATGGATCTCTGTGTAATGAAGAAACTGTACAACGGGAAGATATTCGACTCTAGCTTTGTGATTTTAGGTCACATGCATAAGATCAGTCAGACGTGTAACAAGAATCTATCGTAGACATGTTGATACAGAAGATCGTTGAGTGAGCTCAGATTTAGCTACCGACTGGAGAGCAAATGAGAGCACAAGGATTCGACGATGTATTTGATAGGCTTCTTTTGATTCGAATTGACTTGGTTGAAGTCGACGGGACTTGTGTGTTCAAGGGATATCAAGGGCTCCACCTTTGCAGATGTTCCTATAAAGGATGCCCCCACTCAGCCATTGTCCCCCAGATGGCTAGTTGGTGAGATAGGATGGAACAAAGACTGGATTTCCTTGTAGGTAGAGTCAAGGAGCTCATAGTGACACAAAGAGAGTTGAAGAAATTCTTCATGGATTGGGTGGAGTGAGACGACGACGACGTCCCACCGTAGTTTAGTTTATATTTTGTATTTTCTTTTATGTATTTTACTTTATGTTTGTACTTTATGCTATGAATAGTATGATTGTACTTTACTTTATGATTGTACTTTAGTTTAGTTTATTTTTATAGAAATTATAGCCGAATAGTCATACATTTCTACCTCTCCTGTGTATAGAAGATTATTGCACATAATGAAAACTATATTAAAAAATATAACTTGTATTGTTCGTCGTCCTTCCCTTCATTAATTTTCTGAGCTTCACTTCTTGCTTTTCTGGCAAGACTTTGTGTAATGTTGACATTCAAATCCTTCTTTACTGTCTCGATAATGGACGAAATTTTTCACGTAGGTTGACTTTTGAACCTATCGAAATAATGATTTGCCACTCATTTTTGGGTAACGTGTCGATTCTCAATTTTTTCTTGAATAGCTGTGACAATCGTTGAAATTTTTTATTTGAAACGTAAGTTTATTTTTCGTCTTCGAATCACGCAGTCGCCAATCACATCCGTCTTCACACACTATCGTCAGTCGGCAAGATTCACTTTTAATAAATTTGATTCCATAATTATTATTCAAAGCATATTCTACTATATCTTCTGGAATTGCCTTTAAATAACTATATTTTTTCTCATATAAAATCTCATCGAAATTTCTTCCCTTATCGGTATGTTTTCCACTTCATCATCCTCCAAGTCGACCAGTGTTAGAAAGCTCATCGTCTAGAGTTTTCGACGTTGATTGCACCTCTATTTCTTTATTACCTTCAAGGTGATCGAATATCCGAAGATCACCATATATGGGCATGGAGTACGAATATCAGTCCATATTGGCATCAAAAGTTATTGTCTCGTCTAAATTAACTGATCTACTCAAATCAGAATCTATCGACGTCGCTAATATAAAGAAAGTTCACCGGAGCAAGAAAGAGTAGAGGTTTGAAGGTTTTTTTGCCAGCAAGGGGAGAGAACGGGGAGGTGTTTCCTTATATAGTATCGGAGATCGGCCCCCCATTCCTGAGAACGACCCACCATTCTCAAACTTACCAAAAAATTAGGGCCAACAACGGGGGGCCGATCCAGGGCGGTGGCCCTCCGTTCCCATGAACCTTGAAAAGAGAGAGGCAGAGAATGGATGGCCGATCCAGGGTGGTGACCCTCTGTTCTTAAATCATGTGCGGTGCACGTTGAATGGGGGTCTCCACCCCCACATCGACCCTCAGACTCAATATGTCAGTGCCACGTAAGCACTGGACAGATCGGTGGCTGTTCAATTTAGATCGACCCCCTGATCTCAGCGTAAATTGAGAACAATGGGTGATCGACCTCCGCCAGGGTTTGATTTGTTACATTTTAAATAATTTAAGGTTTTAGTTCTTAAAATTTTTAGTTTAAAAGTTATTTCAAATTAAACTCATACTTTGAAGTTCAAATTTAATTTAACCCTAATTTTTTATTTTGGTCTTTTTCAAACTTTGGGATTGATTGACCAACACTAACTACTTCCCAAATGTCACCTAATTAATTCAGTATTAATGTGCATTACTTATTATTGTCACATTTATTTTATGAGAAGTGGAGAACTTATGATTATTAAAGTCAAGCATGTTATATAAATCACTCTATTTTGATGCGAAAACATGTATCAAAAAGAGAAAAATAACACTGAGATTTGCATGAAACTACTTAAGAAAAAAAATTACAAAAAAATTCACAACATAAAAAAAAGGAATTGTAAAAGAGTTTATGCACAAGAATAGTGATGAAAAACTTATAAATGTTACAAAAAATAATCTTTTTTTTTTCAATTATGTCGCGCAACAAGCTTTTCAAGTTAGGTCAAATTTAGTAAATTAGACATGTGAATCTTCCTTCATTGTCAAACTAATTAGATTATATCATGGGTATTTAATCATCACATGTCGTAGCACATGACATTAGGTCTTTGTGCATCAAATTATTATTATTATTATTTTTAATTTTTAGGTATCTTTCTTTGAGAGATGACAAATGGGATTAGGACTTGAAAGTTTTGGCTATTATAGGACATTGTTCTCCACACTTGATCATATCTGCCTATTGAAGCATAGGATGCAATTGACTATAGATATAATTTGTCTCATTGAAATATGTTTATTGTGTTAGGTAATAGAAAAATGCCCTGACCCATCAACGTGACAATGTCACATTAATTATTCAACAAACATTAGATTATACGACAGTGTGGTCAAACTACATAATTACCTAATCATCTTTTGCAACACATATGGTATCCCGTAATGAATTAACAATCAAAATTAGTTAATTAGGATTCAATTACCTAAGTGTACCAAAATAAGATGTCGGCATTAGGACTCAATGAATCTTGGTTTCGATTAAACTAAAGTGTGAAAGCAGAACGTAGTCGTATCTATGGAACTTATCACTAATTTTTTTTATTTTCGGTTTTGTTTGTCTTTCTTTTGAGCCAGCAGAATCATTGACTTTTGAAAAAACTGTTTTTCAAAATTTTCTATTTTGTGAAGCAAAACTGAAATTCAGTATACAAAATGATCTGATTATGTTGTGTTCATTTTAAAGAACACTCCCTTCATTTTTCAGTAAATCTACTTATCTACTTGTAGCTAGAACAGAACTAGTGCTGCAGTCTACATAAAACCAGCATATTATAACACTAATAAAAAATAAGTGAATAGCACAGTAAGGTACTTTTCCCGGTCGCCAACTTCCAACTACTACAAGATCAGCAACTCTGACTTCAATAATAAAATAAAAAACCTGCAATGAGTTAAATTACATATCGGAATTTAAATTAAGAAGATATGGTTTCAATATTGTTGGTGTTAGAAATTGAACGATAACCGGAAAAAAAATATTATAAGATACTAAATTTACGTAGAAAAATTCTTTCAGGAAAAAATCACAAGTGGAGGATAATATCACTAATCGAAAATCAAAGTACAAATGAATTTTGCGACTCAAATATCAATAATAGAAAAAAATCTAATATTGATAAACGGTTCTGACTTGATCAAACTAGAATTCAGATGACACTGAACTCTTAACAATTGGAGTATTGGTTAAGGTTGGAGTATTGATTAAAGAAGCTGAAGGATGTGTTACAATAACACTAGCCAACAATTTTGTCTAAATTAAGAGAATAAAGCAAAAATAAAAACAATGTTAAATATATATGTCCATAAATTGAATCTGTGATGACTAATGTGTACGTATGAGCACAACTGCAGAGCAAACCTCGAGTTGCGGAGTAAACCTCAGGACCTAAGCCGACTGTAGGCAAATCTCAAGTCGTAAAAAAGGGTCGTCACAATCTTGCATCGCATGAGGAGGTATATGAAAATGAAACATATGTAAAGAGACGCGTTTTGAAGCACAATTGGCAACGGATCTCATAAGAACTGCGAAGTTAAAAATGTTTCGGTGAGAGCAGTACCATGTTGGGTAACCGACTGAGAAGTCTTCGCCAAACAAATCCGTGAGGGGAGGATATTAGACTACGGTCCAATCCCCAGAACAGATAATATCTTACTAGGAAAATGAGTCATTATAAATAGTATCAGAGCCTGTACCCAACCAGAAATATGACCAACGAGAACGTTGGGCCCCTAAGGAGGGTGATTGTGATGACTCGGTATGAGCACGACTCGAGTATAGGCAAATCTCGAGTAGTAAAAAGGAGATCGTTACAATCCCACATCGCTTAGGGAAGTATATGGAAATGAAACATATGTAAGGAAACCCTTCCAAGATAGTAAAACGCATTTTGGAGCACAATTGGTAACGGATCTCATAAGAACTTCGAAGTTAAAAATGCTTCGGTAAGAGCAGGACCATGTTGGGTGACTGACTGAGAAGTCCTCGTCAAACAAATCCGTGAAGGGAGGATATTGGGCTACGGTCCAATCCCCAGAGCGGACAATATTTTACTGGAAAAAATGGTCATTATAAATCAATTAAAAATCTCGGCGGCCAAATCAAAGAGCAGAATGGGTTGTTAGCATAAGCATCTAACTTCAATTAAGAGTTCATTGTTGAGTCGTGGTGCTATGAAAAACGTTGAGATTATTGAGCAAATCTTTATGCAAATCAATATCTTTTCATATCGAGATACTTCAAAGAAACAGACAAATAAAGGAGCAAATATAAGACAAGCTAGAGACCAATCAGCACACAGCTTTTCAAGTATTGCTTGCGTGACAGCTTGCCCTATGAAGTCAAGAACGATTCAAAATTCTGTTGATTTTGAGAACTCAACATATACTAGTAGGGGTGCACAATCCTACATTGTTTGGGAGAATAAAAATTGAATAGCTTATGAGTAAAGTTATCTTCTTAATCTAGTACAATGTGTTTTGTGTTAACTCCCAAATCTATGCAAATTCTATCCCAAAACATACAATTTTTTACTGGAGTATCAGGAGACTCCACAGCTTGGTGATTTACATTGTCAGGAATGACCCACAAACTTCCTTGATGTACATTTTGTCTGTAGTATCCCCATATCTTATGCATTGTTTAAGGTAGTTTTCTCTAGCAATTAATATGAATCTATACTGTCACATAAAAGCTTAGCCAAAGATCAAAATACCTATGGTTAGGAAGGTGTTGATTGCAAAGCCTTCAGAATGCTTCAAAGCAATGGCGAAAGTAAAATTTTATGAAAATAATAGTTACTTGACAGAACGAGAGAGAATGAGTAAAGAGTAAGATTGAGCTAGTCAAGTTGGGAATTGTTGTTTCAAGACTTTAAACTTTTGTATACAAGCAATGTAGCATCAGAACATTATACATTTCAAATCTAAGGTAGCAAAATATATTTGAATGAACTCACCAATCAGAAGAAGAAAACCTATTCGTATAAGGTATCATATAAGCCCCCAATTAAGTTCCTTTGATGACTGAATATTTAATTAACTTCACCTCTCTATTCAAGTAATCTAAATTAGATTATTATTCAGGATCTTATCAATATCAATGTCACAGGTAAGGATGCTAAAGGTCTGCATGTGTTTAGCACATTTATTATAAAGTAATTAACAAAAAACCTTAAACTATAGGATCATCAACAAACTCAGTCAATAAACTATGTTTGTTAACAATATCGTTATTAAACTATGCTCTGATAACAAAACAACTCTCATCAAGCTTTAGTTATTGAAACCCAAGATCCCGCTATCCAATTTTGCATTAAAAATTTCTACTTCCTGGCTCACGCCCTTGAAACCAGGCTCATGCATCAACGCCCGCCTTCCGAAAGCAGGATCCCAGTCTAGAAAACAAAAAAATTAGTAGAGCCCGCCTTCTGAGAGCGGACTCCTCCTATAGAGAAGAAAAAAACAAGGTTGGCTCCAGCTGGAGAACAAAAAAAAGAATCTTATTTTAATACCCTCTGTTTTTGTACATTCATAGTATCTTGTCATGTGAAATCAAATCTAAACTCGCTGAATCCTTAATTAATACATTGTTTAATTGTTAGCTTGAACTAGGGGTGGGCACGGTCCGGTCCGGTCCCGATTCTCACTTGGAACCGCACCGGACCGGACCGGCCAATTCAGGAATTTAGGTTCTAGAATAGGAACCGGTCCCATGAGGAACCGGTACCGAACCGGGACAAGACCGCATTTTCGGTCCGGTTCCCAGTTCGGTACCGGTTCCTATCGAATATTTTTTTTATTTTTTTTTAAATATTTTTTTTGGTTAAAAATGCAATTGAGAGTACAGTAATGTCTCACTCATTTCTTTCTGTTTAATAGGAATTCACTGTTTCCTACAACTCATTTATTTATCTTCAAAAAATATAGCACACAAGAAAACAAAAATAGCATTAAATGGAAAAAAAAGCAAGAACAACAGAAATAGAAAGTATAAAAACTAAAAAGTAGTCAACATGAATGAAAAGATTCTTTTCTCATGCCACAATACACAACTACGCAAGGCAGAAAGTAACAAGCCTTCTCTGTTGTCTTCATAAACCTATGCTCAAAGATTAATGCACTTACTTGGCCACTAAAATCCACAACAGAACATAGAGTACTTCATGCAAACAATTTGACAGAGCAGAGAAGAGAAACAACAAGAACACTTCAATCCCGTTTACATTATCAAAATTCAAAGGAAGGAGATTAATGCATATTCTACAAAATGGCAAAACTCAAAAGACAGAGGCCAACAAATTCATACCTTTGGCTTCAAGAAGTGGCCTCTTCTGTTCTCTTTAGTCTCCAATGTTAAAATAAAATACTTATTGGACAAACAGAACATGATTTATCAAATTAAAATACAGCAAAGGGAAACTCAAAACTCAACAGAACAGAGGCGAGAAATTCATACCTCAGAAGAATCGAGCTGCAATACTTCAACTCCAATTGTCCAGAGGGGAATGGAATCGAGCTGCAAGTCGGGAAGGGCTTAAGACTTCCCGCGACAGAGAGCACTCACCAGTCACCACTCCAACTCCGATTTTAGGGCTCCTAAAGAGTGTCTAGAAGTCAGAACAGAGGCGAGAGACAGGTGTAGCCGAGTCGGTAAGGGATTCAGAGTCTGGAGTCGAGACAACCCAGAGAGAATCGAGAGAGAGACGGGAGTCGGACTCGGGAACCTCAGACTTCAAAGTTGGAAGGATTAGGTTTGCGGGTGTAATACCCGGTTGTACGGATTTGTATATTATATTATTGGATGACATTTTTGTAAAATATGTCAAATCAGGTCCGTTTCACGAAAAGAAAACGTCATTACGATCCTAACGAATAATAAGAATTTTAAAGAATTTACGAGAATTTTCGGGATTTTAGGAAAACTCGTTAATTGTGATTTTAAACTATCGAGCGTTAATCGTTGTTTAAATACTTCGATTAGTTAGGTGAATATTTTAGGAAAATTTCTTAGTTAAGGTTTTTGTTAAATTTGGACATTTAATTGTTTAAGCTCGTATTAACGACAAATTGATGAAAATTGCGTAGGTGAACAACGCTCGTGGATGGAGCAAGAGCTGCAACGGGCACGAGGTAAGTTCTCGTGATTCTTCTCTGGCCGATTGACCTACACCGTACGTCGAATGTCGTCTCGAGGAGTTTGGTGACGCACTAGTTTATATTGCTTTGGTTGGGTAGCTAGGTTTATTTGTTTTATAGATTAGGTTTTACAGTCTTTGATGGTATATATTATTGCTTGTTTATTGTATGATATTGAACTGTTCACGCATCATTTGTTTTAAAGAAAAGCATGAAAATGAACTTCCGCACAGAGTTTTAAAGATAACGTAAAGCATAGCACTGGCCGAAAGGCGTATTGAGCATAGCATTGGCCGAAAGGCGTATTGGCCGAAAGGCGTATTGGTCACGCGAGGTGGGGCTCAGGCACGGCTGTACGTGTTGTAAGCGTGCACCCCCCGTCTCTAGCTGGAAAGAGTAGTCCGCCCGCTGGATGAGCTCTCTCTGGTTAGAGGGATAGGATCTCGGTGATACCTATTGAGCATTGCATAGTAAGATAAAATAAAGCATGATTTATCGAACTCATACGCACAGCATGCATTGCATTTACGTAGAGCTTACTGGGATTTCATCTCATAGTGTATTGTATGGTGTAGGTGACATAGAGCCAGGTGAGGACGAGATCCCACCACCTGAGGAGTGACAGCAGTTGATGGAGGATGGCTGCGGTGGTGTGTTGCGCAGTCGAGGCTTACCTGACCCGTGGGGACAGTATGTATAGATTTTGAGGGTTTAAGACATTTTGGGCTAATGTTTGTATAGAAATACTTTAGGTTGTTGGATTCTGGATAGTTGATAGGTATTTATGTATAGGTTGATGTTTTGGAAACTGTTTTAATGGTCTGGAAAAGTCTTTCATTGAATGTATTTTGGAACTGCGTGGTGATTTGAAACAGGAGGATTTGTTTAGGTTTTAAACGTACCCATGCAGTTAGTTTTCATGAAAATGTTCTTAGTTTTAAAAATGAATTTCGAGTCGTGTATTAGGAGAATGGTTAGGTGTGAAAAGAATGAAAATTATAGTGAGTTTTATTTGATATTATTGTAGTTATGTGTTAAAGAAATTGATGGAAAGGAACGAAGGAGGAGCAGGGGCAGTGGGGTTGGCGAATAGTCGCCAACCCTGGCGATTGAATCGCCTCCCTCTGGAAAAATCCAGAGGGAGTGGCGATTGCTCGCCACAAACCGTGGCGAGCAATCGCCACAGGCGATGCAACAGGCGATTACTCGCCTGTTGCAATCGCCTCTTTATTTTTTTATTTATTATTTAAATTATTTTTAATTTAATTAAATTAAGTTTTAATTAAATGGTTTTAAAGTTTCAATTGTTTTAAAAGTTATAATTTAATTCCGATTTCGATTTCGGTTTAGTTTCCGCTTAGAGTTTATAAAAAAAAATAGTACGGGAAATACGGGCACAGTATTAGGGTCGCTACAGCAGGAGTGCACCTCTGCTGAGTACTGAACCAGGGCACGGTAATATTTTGCCGACCCATGGGTCACCAACCCATGGGTCGGTGTTCCCGCGGTTCCCAGTTCTGTGATCAACAGAACCGGGACCGGAACCACGGTCCACGGTTCCATGGGTATGGGAACCGGGAACCGGTTCCATAGCCCCCAAAACCGCCCAAGAACCGGACCGAACCGACGGTCCATTCCAGTCCGCCGGTTCCGGTCTGGTTCTGCCCACCCCTAGCTTGAACGGGCCCAAAACATACTGTCACTTCATGGGTTAGCTATTCAAATGTTGAAGAAAAAAAATAACAAAAAACAGAAGAATTGGACAAATAAAGACTGTTTACTGTTTTCGTGCCTTAATCAATAGGTAAGATAACCACTAGCCGGCAAAAGACCTTACTATCTACGGGGGATGCAAGAAGGGTCAGGTCAAGATCTCTAATCATAAACAACTTAATCAGTGTCTCTAACCCTGTCTTAAAAAATGCTAAGACAAACTATGCACACTCATTCTCTATTGGTACGACTATATATCAAATGCTTTAGAAATAGAAGGAAGTCATTATCTAAAAATATACAAATTCTGCAACGACTTGCCCTGTGAAACCAGTGGGAGTGCCAAATCTCACATCGGTCGGGAGTGGAGATTGGTGCGGGCTTATAAGTCGAATTCCTCTTCTTACCCAGTACAATGCGTTTTAACTATAATCTAAGAACAAAGTTGTGCATGCTCAGGCCCAAAGAGAAAAATATTGTACTGTGAGTATCGAAAAACTCCACAAATAGTATCAAGTCATCTCCCGATAGGAAGTGTGGTCGACAGGGACATCGGGCCATCTAAAGGAAGGAGGATTGTGGCGACTCGCCCTGTGAAACCAGTAGGGGTGTCAAATCTCACATCGTTCGGGAGTGAAAATTGGTAAGGACTTATAAGTCGAGTTCTCCTATCTACCCAATACAACGTGTTATAAGCATAGCCCAAAAACAAAGTCGGGCTCTGGTCTAAAACAAACAATATTGTACTAGGAGCACTAGGAGACTCCACAAATTTAATATCCCACGTGACCATGACTATACATAACGTGAAGCCCTGGAACTAATTTTATTCAATGCAAATCATTTCTTTGCCTCGTCTCCACCTATCTGCAATGTTGCTCTTCTACTGAATACGCTCCGGACGATTGGGGCACCTTTCTGCACTTTCTCCAAGAACCCACAAGAAACATAGGGGAACTAAAGAACACCCACATGGTAAAAACCAAAGAAGGCTCAAGACTCTGTTCTTTTTCATTAGCCTTTTGTCTTTTCATCACTTGTTTCTCCTCTTTATTCGAACTCCTATTCTTTTGCTTGTTTTTTTTTCTTCTTTTGTTTCTTGTTGGGTGATTGTCATATTTTTCTCTATGGGTGATTGTCATATTTTTCTCTACGTTGACTCAATGCATAACTCTGTTATGTTCTTAATATTCATTTATGTATAAATGAGAGGGAGAGTCTACTCTTTAAGTGCGGACTCTGTTGAATTCAATAAAAATAACCAAATTAATCGAATCTAGAATAAATTCTAAAACTGAAAAGAGCGAGAGCCCAGTTCCTGAATCAACACGTTAGAAATTCTACAAGCAAATTGTAACACCCGCAAATTAGAATTAATTAAATTAGGGATATTATAATTAAGTAATAAAATAGTTGTTTTAATTAAAAGTGACTTAAACATTTATTAAATTATGTTTGGATATTTCTTGGGAAATTAAGCCGTGGGTTATAATTTAAAAGCGAGATTTAACGAAAGTCGAAATGGTCGGAAACATGGGAGGTCAAAACGGTAATTGAGGATTAATTAACGGTTAGTTTTATTATTATTATTATTTTTTTATTTAATTAAAAATAAATAAATAAAAACACAACAGAATGGCCGAAGCCATTCTGTCGTGTTCGAGCACCCGAGGGAGCAGGGGAGACGAAGGGGGGGGGGGGGGGGAGGCGACGCGGCGCCGATCACCGGCGACTTCCGACGGTCTCCAACCAGACGAAGACGAGGAGCAGGTTTCCGGCCTTCTCCGCGCGCGAACCGACTGGTAAGGTTGATTTTCGCCCTGTTTTCCGTTCTGTCGTGGCCGAGAGTGACGAGCTCGATTGAGCTCTGATCACCGGCCGATTTTGGGTGTTTCCGGCGTGGGTTCGCCGACCCTTAGACCGGCTTTTGTCGTCTGGTTGTGAGGAGCCCGATTTGGGCGTAAAACAGTGAAGCCCTCTTTAGGGCATTTCGGGTTTTTGTTTGTAGTATGGGATTTTTAGTTAAATTATGTTAATTGAGGGTATTTGTGGTTGATTAGTGAGGAATTGAGTGAGAATTATTGAAAAACCAAAATGGGGGATTTTCCGGGTAAAGGGGAAGTTCAGGTTTACTGATATTTGACCTAGCTAGGGTTGTTTGTTTTCAAATTCCTTTTGGCAGGTTAAAATAGGTTATTAGAGGAGTACGTGGCCGCTGGAATCGTTCGATTCCGATAACCGATGCAAAAGTTATGCTCGTTTGAGGTTTTGGGTCGGTTTTTACCGAACCCAAATTGGTGGCCCGTTTCGTTAGGTTTTTGTTGGATTAGGCTAGAAATAGTAGTTTGAGAGTAATTGGTGAATGTAGGATTAATTTGAACGAAGTTTGAATAATTGTAGTTAGAGTTAGCCTAAATATCCTTTAGAAGTGAATTGTAATGCTTAAGTGACTTTTGTGAATGTAATAGGTTACCGAGTGGGGAAATTTACGTAGCCAAAGCGAGTAAGTGCGGTGCAAGAGTTCAGGTAAGTAGAGGATGTTTGTTTTGCCTTCGGGCCTACACCATGGAACGGTAGGGAATTCTTTGCTTGTTTGCTTATTTTGTTGTTTCGTTTCGTGTTGCGTGTCGTTGTTTTGTTTCGTGTATCGTTGGTTTGTTTCGTGTTGTATTGCATATCTTTGTTGAAACATGCATCGTGAGTTATAGTACGCTACGCTAGAGATGAGTGGCATTGTTTGGCATTGTGAGCATGCACGTAATCAGATAAAGTGAATTGTAATGAATCTCAAATAGTGTGCCTTGTCGGGATACGGTGCTTGCAGCGGCACCCCAAAGGGAACTCTTTGAGAGACCGGCTAAAATACGAGATCTGGAATAGTGTGCCTTGTCGGGATACGGTGCTTGCAGTGGCACCCCGAAGGGAACTCTATGAAGGATGGTTGGCTAAAATACGTAAATGTCGTGAGTATGAATTCCTAGACGGTTATAGGATTCTACGATCGACGAGGGAGATTATGCATGGCCATCCTTGACGGTTATGGGATGTGAGCTATCTGGTCTTGCTCTGGTGATTCTGAGTTTGGCCGTCCTAGACGGTCATGGGATGTGTGCCTACTCAAATCACACGGCTTATGAAACGATTAAAGTAATGAACAGCAAAGAAATACAACTGAGTGGTAGAAACTGCATGGGTTAGGTTGATTGCATTGTGTTGTTGTCTCATTCGTTACTCCCTACTTGCTAAGCGTAAGCTTACGTGTGTGTGTGTGTTCTGTGGTGTAGGTGACGACAGGAGTACAGGTTAGAGTTAAGAGGGAGCCAGGATTAGGCTGCAGTTGGTGGCACACGGGGCACGCCGGTGCGGGCAGTTGTCGGGGCGTCTCGACCATGGTCTTCGAAAAGACGTGGGTGGAACAGTATTTTGGGGCCGTGTATAATTTACAATTATTTTTGGTGGTTTGTAGAGTTGTCTTTTTGGTTGATGTAGGTTTTAGAGTTATTGCATAGCTATGTGTATTTGATGTATATAATCATAGTTAAGGGTGATGTGTCGCCCTGTACTGTGGACTTTCTTCACTTAGAAATGTTTGTATTTTAGTTTCCCTCTTTACTGCTATTTGGAGATTTCTCATGCCGTATGCTGGATAGTTGGTTAGGAGTATTCTGGATCTGTTTGGGGATTAGTTTATTGCAGGTATCTAGCATTTTGGAGGCGCCATTTTCAGGCGTTACTTTGCCAAAATTTTCGGGAAGGACGCTGTGGTGTTAGAATTAAGAAGAATTAGTAAGTCTAGGCAGCTAGGTATGACGTAAGAGAGTTTCGAGAGACTTCGTTTCGAGAGACTTCGTTTTAATTTCTGCTGTGTCAAATTTTATTTTAAATTGTGTTTTAACGTGGGATTGGTTAGCAAAGTAGCGCTCCGAGCCAGGGTGGGTTCGGGGGCGTTACACAAATCGTTAAAGCAAGAAGGACATACCCAGATCCATTGATTGAATGCAAAATACCGTAGATCGGGTACGTAGATCTTCCGATTCGACAATCGCCCTCTCTAATGTCTCTCTAAAATGATGGAGGTTCTAACAAGGAAAGTGTTCAATTGAGAATTGGTGACCATAACCCTATTTTAACTTAATTGGATAATTTACCAATTTGCCCATCACAAATTAATAAATTACTCCTAGTGTCTCTACACATTATAATATAACTATATTATATTTAATATACTCCAAAGTCCAATGAAATCATATTAAATCACTTTAATATGGATTTAAACCTGATGATAACATAATGTATAATTTATAGTTTAACAATTTAGATCCAAATAGAATTATAAATCCTTATAATTCTAACAATCTCCTACTTGGATCAAATTATAAACTAATCAATTACACATTATAACCTTATCCTTATGATATCAAATTTTGTTATCATCTAAACAGAGTATACTCAAACAATCTCGTCCATCAGTTATATTAAATGCAGGACCAAAGCGACTTTCGTCACATTTATCGTAACTAAACCTATCAATGATCACATACACCAACATAACCAAACGACACAGATCAAATATGGATGTGTAGCATGGAAATTAGATGTAATGTGATTTAACATGCCTATTTCCAATTGGTCAAACCAAAATTTTATTGAGATCATTAAAACTCAAATGCCAGAGTGAATTAAATAAATACCTCATAAAATGAATACTGCAGTAACCAAAATATTCATTACAAATATCTATAGAATAGAATCACATAAAAACAAATTAAAAACTCCCACTAAACCTCAGTATCTCCAAGAGATACAACCCCCATATGAGCAACATGTTCGTGAAAGACCTTGGGTCGTAATCCCTTGGTTAGCGGATCCGCAATCATGAAGTCTGTTCCAATGTGATCTATAGATATTTGACCACTCTGAACTCTTTCCTTTACAACAAGAAACTTGATGTCTACAAACTTAGACTTTGAGAAGCTTCTGTTGTTGTTGGAGAATATCACAGCTGACTGATTGTCACATAAAATTCGAAGTAGTTTTTCAATACCATTCGAGATTCGCAATCCCTTGTAAAAGTTACTCAGCCATAACACCTGATTGGATGCCTCATAACATGCTATAAACTCAGCTGCCATAGTAGAAGAGGCCGTAAGTCTCTGTTTAGTACTCTTCCAAGAGATAGCTCCTCCAGCTAAAAGAAAGATATAGCTCAACGTTGACTTCAAGTCATCTTGGCATCCAGCAAAATCAGAGTCAGTATACCCAATGATCTCGAGCTGATCTGATTTCTTGTATGTGAGCATGTATTCTTTGGTTCTATGTAAGTATCTGAGTACTCTTTTTACAGCTTTCCAATTATCCAATCCAGGATTGCTCAAGTATCTACCCAACATGCAAACTATGTAATCCAGACGCGTGCATACTTGAGCATACATTAAACTTCCTACTGCCGAAGCATAAGGAATCTTTTGCATATTTTTGACTTCAAAGTCACTTGAAGGGCATTAACTTTTATTTATTTTGTCTCCTTTTGCAACAGGGGTATCTCCTGGTTTACATTCTTGCACGTCAAATCTTTTTAAAACCTTCTCGATATAGCTCTTTTGTAATAGTCTAAGTATATCTCGACAACGATCTCGGTATATTTGGATTCCTAATACAAAAGAGGCGTCATCAAGATCTTTCATGTCAAATTTCTTTGAAAGAAATTTCTTGGTGTCGTGCAACAAGCTTATACTATGTCATCGACATATAAAACCAGAAACATCATTTTATTCCTACTAAATTTGTGGTATACATAATCATCAACTTTATTCACCTCAAAACCATATGAGGTGATTGCTTGATGAAATTTGTAATACATTGACGGGAAGATTATTTTAGCCCGTAGATGGATTTCTTTAATTTACAAACTAAGTCCTTTGATTTATCAGAATCAAAGAACTCGGGTTGCACCATATAGATCATTTCATCAATGTCACCATTGAGAAACGCCATCTTTACATCCATCTGATTTAACTCTAAATCAAAATGAGCTACTAGTGCCATTATAGTTCTAAATGAATCTTTCGTAGATACCGGAGAGAAAGTTTTCTTATAGTCAATACCTTCTCTTTGAGTAAAACCCTTAGCAACAAGACGTGCTTTGAATCTCTCAATGCTACCATTTGAATCCTTTTTGGATTTAAAAATCTATTTACAACCGACGGGTTTCAAATCTGCAGGTAACGGGACGAGATCCTAAACGTCATTGTCCTTCATGGACTTTAACTTCTCATTCATGGCATCAGTCCACTTTTGAGAATCAGAACTCTTAATGGCTTGGTTGAAAGTGACTGGATCATCTTCCACCTCATCGAGTTCCTAATGTTCTTATAGGAATACGATATAATCATCTGAAATCGTACTCCTTCTCTCTCTAGTGGACCTCCGTAATGACATATTTTCTCGAGGCTGTTGAGTTTGTTCTTCAGGAATGACTTCTTGAAGAGGTTCAGGAAGTGATTCAACATTGTCTTTTTCATTATCCACTTGATCGAAGTTAAGGAAAACTAAAGGAAGAGGAACAACTTTCTCCTCAAAGACAATATATTCCTTATCTCGCCTTACAAACTCTACATCCTCGAAAAATCAGGCATTTTCCGTTTCAAAGAATGTCTTTACAGTGGGATCATAAAATTTGTACCCCCTTAACCGTTCAGGATACCTTACAAAATAACAACTAACAGTCCTAGAGTCCAGTTTTTTTTTATTGGGTCTATAAGGCCTTGCCTCAGCTGGACACCCCTACACGTGTAGTGTTTAAGAACGGGTTTTCGGCCCATCCAACACTCATGTGGGGTTTTGTTAGCCGTCGCCTTAGTAGGTACCCTATTAAGGATATAAGCTACGGTCTTTAGTGCTTCACCCCAGAGGGATTCTGGTAAGGTCGAATGAGCAATCATTCTCCTTACCATGTCCTTAAGCATTCTGTTCCGCCTTTCAGCAACACCATTCATGTTGGGCGAACCTGACATGGTGTATTGAGGAACAATACCACACTCCTCTAGGTATTTAGCAAATGGTCCTAGATGTTGTTCACCTGACCCGTCATACCGACCATAGTATTCACCACCACGATCAGATCTGACAACCTTAATCCTTTTATCAAGCTGATTTTCCATCTCAGCTTTAAAGGCTTTGAACACGTCTAAAGATTGAGACTTCTCATGAATGAGATATAGGTAGCTATAACGTAAGTAATAGTCAATGAATGATATGAAATAATCTTGACCATTCCAAGATGCCGTAGGGAAAGATCCACAAATATTTGTACGTATCAATTCAAGGAGTTCTGAAGCTCGGTTAGCTTCTAATCTCCTTACACTTGTTTGTTTCCCTTTAATACAACTGACACAAACCTTGAAGTCAGTCATATCAAGAGGGCCCAAAATTTCGTCTGACACAAGCTTTTCAATTCTCTTTTGAGAGATGTGACCTAAACGCTTGTGCCATAACGAAGCTGAATCATTATTAGTTAATTTACATTTTGTACCTCTTGAATCAGTATGCAAGGTTTCATTAAATGAAGCTATGGTTTCTAGCATATATAGATTGTCATAAACAGATAAAAATCCAGAACCCATTATATTTGACTTTAATGATAAACTGAATTTTCCATTTCCAAATGAACAAGAACAACCAGATTTATACAATGCAAAAATAGAAATTATATTCCGTCTAAAAGACAGTACAACAAAAGTATCATTTAAATCCAAAAATTGTCCAGATTTTAATAACAATCTAAAATCTCTGATAGCTTTAACTTCAACTGATTTGCCATCGCCCACAAAGATGAATCTTTCAGCATCATTCGGCTTTCGGCAATTCAGACAACCCTGCATAGACATACTAATGTGAGTTGTAGCACCCAAATCTAACCACCACGTATGTATAGATACAGACCCCAAATTTACCTCAGAACAAACAAGATTGAGAAGTGTACCTTTCTTCACACGCCATGCGTGATACTTGGCACAATCTTTCTTTTGGTGCCCTTCTCCATTACAGAAGAAACAACTGAAGCCCTTAGACTTCTTTTGTTTCAACTTAGAAGAAGCACCAACAACTTCCTTCTTCCTTTTCTTTCCTTTATCTTTGGAAGATGATGCTAAATGAGCACTTTCTGTCCGATCATGCTTAATCCTCTCTTCCTCTTGGACACAATGAGATATTAATTCATTAAGTGTCAACTTATCCTTCTGGCAGTTATTACTGATCTTAAACTGCCTAAACTGAGGAGGAAGAGAAATCAAGACTAAGTGAACAAACATGTCTTCAGACAGCTCTAACTTAAGTTCCTTGAGTCTTGAAGCAAGATGAGACATTTTCATTATGTACTCCCTGATATTTCCCTTTCCATTATACTTGAGTGAGACAAGCTTAGCTAAAAGCGTGCTTGTCTCAGCATTCTCGTTTTTCTCAAAACGTTTCTCAAGTTCTTCGAGGAATGTTTTGGCATTAGTGTCTTCTGACATATTGCCTCGAAATGCTTCTGGAATGGCGCGCTTCATGATCATTAGACTTACATGATTCGAACGCTCCCACTTTTCTAGCTCTCTTTTATCATCAAGGGTACTTGTGTAACGCTTCGAATTATATAAACTCAGTTCGCTACACATAATACTGAAGCACACTATGATATTCTGAGAAAATTTTAAAATTTCACTCAACGGTCAAAGTTTGACCCTTAAAATGTTAAAACTTGCAGTAGAAATTCATTTGTATAAAACGACATTTATTAATTAATTAAAATATTAAAGACAATTGGTTGAAAGAAAACAAAACAAAACAGAACACGTCCACCGCTGAACAGTTCCAGCGATAGAAATAGAAACAAAAGGCATCCACCGCTAAACAGTGTTAGCGGCAGAAGCAGAAACAAAATAATCTCAGCGGTGGACGTAGAGACAGAATACGTCTTCTACTAACTGAACACCCACCGCTCACGTCAGTCGAACGACACGTCGACTACACACGTCCACCGGTCACGTCAGTCGAACGACGCGTCGACTACACACGTCCACGGGTCACAAAGCGACAAAATCTATTACTCACGTCCACCGATCACAAAAGGACAAAACCTAGTACTCTCATCCACCGATCACAAAGCGACAAAACCTATTACTCACATCCATCGATCATAAAACGACAAAACCTATTACTCACATCCACCGATCATAAAATGACAAAACTTATTACCCACGTCTACCGTTCGACAACATCCGCTGATAGACTACATCCACCGATAGACTACATCCACCGATAGATTACATCCACCGATAGACTACATCCACCGATATATTACATCCACCGATAGACTACATCTACCGGTGAACAGTAACACTCTAAACAAACAGACAACTCTGCTTACTAAAAGAACTTGTAAACTCTTAACAGCAGCTATTCAAAACAACATAAATCCGCAACTTTATAAATCCAGAATAACAATCTACAACTAAAATCAAATCGTGTTTTCATAATCAGAAAAGCTCCAAAATTATTAAAAACATTAAACTCCTACTTTCATTAATATTTTCAGCATACTAAAACTGAACTATTGTCAGCTAGACTTTCACACCTACTGACATTAGTTAAACCGCATCATCAGATTGTCAAGTCGATGCGTGAATGTACTCCTCCAACCAGCCTAGTCCTCAACATGCTCAGGGAACCCACCTGCTGAAACTTCTTCACCTACATCACAAAACTCATCTATTAACCTAATGCTAAGTAAGTAAAGCAACAATGAAATGATATGCTGAAACATAAATCCTAGACATGCAGTTTCTACTTTCACATCTCTGTTGCGTTCACGTTCTTTCTCTGATCTGATTCCTCAGTTCCATTGAGAGTTGGATCATTTTTCCTAAAGTCATACATCATCTTCATAAATTAAGGGGCAGATTAGTTCCCTTAACAGCTGATCTGATCCTAAATTTCATTGGAAAGCGGATCAATTTTCTCAAAGTCATACATCCTCTTCATAAATTAAGGGGCAGATTAGTTCCCTTAACAGTTAATCTATTACATTCTGTTCATACCTTGCCATGCCATTACATGTAAATTTATTTTCGTGTTCTTTCCAAAAAAAACATGATACATGACATACAGAAAACATTCAAACAAACATAAACCTGCTGTTTTGTGATGTAGACCCGAAGACACACACATACTCCACTTACCTGGTTTCCTAGAAAAGCTTGGTTGCAAACTACTTCGGGTTTTTCTCAAACCTATAGCCGTAGACAGAGTATTAGTTAAGCTTCATTCTAAACTATCCTCAAATCTACCAGAACTCATAAGGAAACTAGTTTGGAACTCAGATCATCAAGCATTCCTGGTATGCCCTGAACCCGAACTAACTCTCACTTACAGCATTCTCAAAACTCGCATTTAAAATTTCCTCTAACATCGATAGCTACAATGTAACAAGAAATCGAAGTAGAACTCACCTAGCTTCGAGAAAATTGGAGGGAAAATTGCCGAGAGAAACTCTGCTTAGCTGAGCTGAATGCCGAGAAAGGAAAATGAGAAAACAGTGGTGGCTAAACCTCATTAAACCCTCCCTTAAATACGTTATCCACTATAGATCTTCATTTACCATTATGCCCTTACTTAGTCACTTATTAACCTAATCAATATTTCTCCCAATTTCATCCATAAAGTATACACTAATAGATGACAAGGTAAAATCGGTTCGATGGAACCGGGTGTTACAACTTGATGCTGAAAGAGGTGGGAAGCGTGCGACCCTAAGTGCAATGTCAAGATCCATGCACCCGAGAACAATCATAACGTTCTCTTTCCAGACTTTATAGTTGGTCCCGTTAAGCATAGGAACTGCATTAACGTTACCCATTATACTTGAGATGTTAACTGTAACAACAGAGAAAATGAAACAACATTAGCTCACAAATTAATATGCATATACATGTGTAGCACCCGGTTTCGTTTAACCAGTTTACATTATTAAATTATAGTGAATATTTTAAGGATGGGATTGGGAGGTTTAGTGATTAGGTTAATAAATGAGTGAATAAGGGTATGGTGGTAATTTGAGATATTATACTGGATAACGTATTTAATGGAGGGTTCAATGAGGTTTAGCCGCCACTGTTCTCTCATTTTTCCTTTCTCGGTATTTAGCTCAAACTCAGTAGAGCTCTAGGCAATTTTTCCCTCCGACCTTCATTTCTCAGACTAGGTAATTCTTTCCTTTTTGTTTTCTTAAGATCTGGGTGGCTAGATAGCAGATGAGTGCAATGTATGTACCTTGTTAATGCTGTGAGTGAGTTGAGTTCAGGTTTAGTGTTGAGCCGAGAATGTACGATAACCAGAGCTTCCAAACTAGCTCCTTAGGTTTTGGAATGATATAGGATAAGGCTAGTGATGATCTAATCGGTATTCTGCTTATGACATTAGGTGAGCAGGACTTCTAGTGTAGTTGAAACCGAGCAATTTCCAGGAGACTAGGTAAGTAAAGTTTGCTTGTGCCTTCGGGCCTACATCACAAAACATTAAGGTTTGTTTGCTGGAATGTGTTGGTATGTCATGCATCATGTTTTAAAAAGTATACGAAAATGAATTTGAATGCATGTTGGCATGGTAAGGATTGAACATATCCAAACAGCTATGTGAATCAGTTTTACTGTTAAGGGAAATAATCCGCCCCTTAATGAGACAGTGGATATTTATACTTTGGGACAGTTGATCCAACTTCCAATTTCACAAGGGGATATGAACTTGTGAATAAGATTTATTGTTAAGGGAATTTATCCGCCCCTTAATGAGTCAATGGATGTTTATACTTTGGGAGAGTTGATCCAACTCCCAATTTCACAGGGGGATCTGAACAGAAACGATGAATGAGCAACTGAGATGAGAAAGTAGAAATTGCATGTTTAGGAATTCATATTTTAGTATTTCATTTCATTACTACTTTACTTACTTAGCAATAGGCTAATAGATGAGTTTTGTGATGTAGGTATTGAGGAGACTGCAGGTGATTTCCTTGAGTGCACTGATGAATAGATGTGGTTGGAGGAGTACATCCATGTTTCGGTCTGGTAAACTGATGAGGCGGATTAACTGATGTCTGTAGTTGGAATGGTTTAGTTGACAGTGTTTCAATCTGAGTATGTTAAGTTTTCATGACAGTAATGGTCTTTAATATTTTGAATACGTTTTGAGATTTTCTGATGATAGTATTCTGTGAAATTTTAAATATTGGGTTCTTACTAGATTTGAGTAATGCAGCGATTTGAATTGCTTCAGAATGATTTCAGTAAAGTGAGTAAATTCCTTTCTGTAGTTAGAGTTGTTGTTCTGTTCCCTGTCGGTAGATGAAGTCTATCGGCAGATGTTGTGTTGTTAATCTGTTCTCTATCGGAAGATGTCCTCAATGGAAGCCATCGGATGATACAGAATGTAATTTGTCGTTTAGTAACCGGAATATGTAGCTTGTCTTACCGGTGGACGTGTGATAAAGTCGATCGGACGAATGAATCATCCGGCTGACGTCACCGGTGGATGTGTGATAAAGTCGATCGGATGAATGAGTCATTCGGCTGACGTCACCGGTGGATGTAGGAAGTGTTTTGTCGTCTAGTGATCGGTGTATGCAGTTTATTCTGTCGGAAGAAGGGAATGAGGAATTTTGTCGTTTAGTCATCGGAAGAAGGGAATGAGGAATTTTGTCGTTTAGTCATCAGTAGAAGCCTTCTATTTTGTTTTGCTCCTTCCGTTGCCTTTATTCATCGACAGATGCGTTTGACTTCTGCGACTTCTCAAGTATTTCACGGTTCAAACTTCAGTTCCTATTTGCCGATTGTTTCTTAACATTTCAAACAATGTTTCGTGGTATTGTTTAACTCCATTGTTGTTCAAATGATTTCCGCTGCAAGCATTTAAATGTTTTGAAGTTTTAGAAAAATGTCAAACCCAGACTTTCGAGTGAAATTTTAAATTTAGTTCAAAGTTTCTTAGTTAGGTTCGAGCTTTGTGTAACGAGTCGGGTTCAGATAACTCGGGGCGTTACAACATGACAATGATATAACTCAAAATATAGTGCATCCATCAACAAGAAACCGACACAACATTAACACTTAGTCTTTTGGCTAAAAGTGTTAACTTGTAATTGGTAATTTGGTCCAGTATATAAATATTGACAATAAGACCTGTCAAACAATGAACTTATTTTTGGACAAGTTCAATGTTCACATGGAAACCTAATAATTGTCACATGTTTTAATACTGCTAACAAGCCATGCAACTGTATAGACATCAACCTTCCTTTGGGCCGATCGAAATTCATACAATGTCATGTCTCATGTACAAAATATAAAAATAGAATAATTAAAGTAAGAGAGGCTAATTTTATAGCATGTTTGTAACACCCGGGATATTTTTAAGGAAAATTGGAGATAAAATAAAAGAATAAGAAAATAGATTGTTTTAATTAATTTAAAAGAAAAGTGAATGGTTTTAGGTTCGGGTATTTTCAGTGAAATTAAGCCGTAGGTTATAATTTAAGAACGAGATTTAATGAAATTTGAAATGGTCGGACATACGGGAGGGCAAAACGGTAAATGAGAATTTAATTAATGGTTAGTTTTATTATTATTATTATTATTATTATTTAAAAAAATAATAATAAATAAAAATCAACAGAATAGCCGAAGCTATTTTGTCGAGCCCGAGCGCGAGAAGCAGGGGAGGGGAGAGGGAGACGACGAGCGACGTCCCTCCTCCGACGAGCACCGGTGACTCCGACGTTCTCCGGCCAGACGACGGCGACGAGCTGGGCCCGGTTCTCTCCACGCACGAACCGATCAGGTAAGCTCGGTTCCTCCCCTATTTCGGTTCTGTTCGGGGCTGTGGATCGCCGAGCTGCTAGAGCTCCGATCACCGGCCTAGATTGGCCGCCTCCAGCATGGGTTTGCCGACCCTGGTCCGGTTTTGGTTGCCTGGCTGTGAAGAGCCCTTTTTGGGCAAAAATACAGTGAAGCCCGATTTAGGGCATTTCGGTTTTGGTGAGTGTAGCTCGGGATTTTGGTTAGATTATTCAAATTGAAGGTGTGGGGGTCGTTTGGTGAGGAATTGAGTGAGAATTGATGGAAAATCAGAAATGGAGATTTTTCGGGTAGAGGCAGTTCGGATTTTTGCTATTTTGACCTAGCTAGGGTTATTTGTTTTAAAATTTCTTTTGGCAGGTTAAAATAGGCTATTAGAGGAGTACGTGGCCGCTGGAATCGTTCGATTCCGATATTCGACGCGAAAGTTACGCGCGTTTGAAGTTTCGGGTCGATTTTTACCGAACCTCAATTAGTGGCCCGTTTAGTTAAATTTTAGTTGGAGTAGGCTAAAAATAGTAGTTTGAGAGTAATTGGTGAATGTAGGCTTAATTTTAATGGAGTTGAAGTTGGACGGTAAAATTTACATAAAAATCGGGTTTTGTGTTTTGGTGAGAGAAAGGAGTTTGAAGTATGGTTAGTTTTAGTTAGAAAATTTATGAGTGAATTGCTAAGTTATTTTCTATAATTGATAGGTTATCAGACGAGTGAATTGATCGTTAGAGGTGAGCACCGTAAAGCCGAGCAGTCAGGTAAGTAGAGGACGTTTGTGTTTTGCCTTCGGGCCTACACCACGGAACGGTAGGTTTGTTGTTTGTTGTTTGGTTGTCTTCTTTGTTGGTTGAGCATTGTTGGTTGATTGCTTTGCTTTGTTTTGGTCTGGTCTTAGTATTTGTGCGACTTGCATCATAGTGTGAAATGCATCGTAGTTTATAGCCTCGGGGGATGTTTGTTTGTTTGGTGTTGTATTGTTGACTTGTGTTGTTGTGTTGATGGTTTCGTGTGGTATTGCATATTTGAAGCATGCATCATGGTATAGCACGTTAGAAATGATTAGTGGCATTGTTTGGCATTGTGAGCATGAATGTAATCAGATAAAGTAAAATGTAAAATGCATCGCGAATAGGGTGACTTGTCGGGCTGAGGTTGCTGGTAGTAGCACCCCGAGGGGAACTCTATGAGAGATGACCGGCTAAAACACGAGATCCTGATTAGTGTGCCTTGTCGGGCTGAGGTTGCTGGTAGTAGCACCCCGAGGGGACCTCTATGAAGGAGGATTGGTTAAAATACGAAATTCTGAATAGTGGGCCTTGTCGGGCTGAGGTTGCTGGTAGTAGCACCCCGAGGGGACCTCTGTGAAGGATGACTGGCTAAGATACGTAAATGTAAAATGCATCTCGAATAGGGTGACTTGTCGGGCTGAGGTGCTGGTGTGTAGCACCCCGAGGGGAACTCTATGAGAGATGACCGGCTAAAACACGAGATCCTGATTAGTGTGCCTTGTCGGACTGAGGTTGCTGGTAGTAGCACCCCGAGGGGACCTCTATGAAGGATGATTGACTAAAATACATAAATGTCGTGATTAAAGCAACGATCAGCAAACGAACACAACTGAGAGTTAGAAACTGCATTGTGTTAGGTTGATTGCATTGTGATGTTGTTTAGTTGCATTGGGAAGTTGTGTTGTTGCGTTGCGTTGTCGTGTTGAGCGTGTGTGTGTGGTTGTGTTAAGGTTGTGTGAGGGTTAATTGTGGATTGCATTTGTTTATATTTATTATCCCCTACTTGCTAAGCGTAAGCTTACGTGTGTGTGTGTGTTCCGTGGTGTAGGTGACGACAGGAGTACAGGTTAAAGCTTCGAGGAAAGCTAGGATTGGGACGCAGTCGTTGATGTACGCGGTATGCCAGTGCGGGCAGTTGTCAGGGCGTCTCGACCATGGTCTTCGGAGATGTGGGGTTTAATATTTTGTTGGTGGTTATTGTAAATGTTTATTGTTGTATATAGTTAAGTTAAGGGTGATAGGTCGCCCTAACCTGTGGATTTTCTGGATTTGGGGATGTTAGTATTTTAGTTTCCCATTTTTCTATTATTGGAGATTTTGTATGCTGGATAGTGAGTGATTAGCTGAGTAAGAATATTCTGGATCTGGTTGAGAATTGGTTTGTGTGCAGGTACTTAGCATTTTTGGAGGCGCCATTTTCAGGCGTTACTCTGCCGAAATTTTTGGGAAAAACGCCGTGGTGCTTAGCGGTTAGGAGTAAGGGTAATTAGCGAGTCTAGGCCTAGTTTAAATTATGTTTCAACGTGGATTTGGTTAGCAAAGTAGCGCACCGAGCCAGGGTGGGTTCGGGGGAGTTACAATGTTACCCAACCATCCTATTTTACAATGTAAAACTTCATAAAATTGCACCAAAAAAGAGTTAAGAAAATTTATATACATACATTTTCAATGGATAGACAACCATATTAGTCAATCAGTAAACCAAATGATCAACCAACTTAAAATGTAAGGTTCAATCGGCCAAAACTAAGCAAAAACAGGACGAAACGGGGCGAACCGAGCCCTGAATTGTCCAGAAACAGTCATTAAAAAGACCCAAAATAGCCGAATCAAAATGAACCAGGGCACATTTAACCAAATGGATCGGCTCAATTTTTTTTTGCCAGACCTGACTAGACCGGACCGAATCGGTCTGGGTCGAACCAACCAAAAAATCGGTTCAAACCGTAACCGAACCGAGTTGGTTTGGTCCGAGTGGGCCCGAACCCAAATGGTTTGGTCCGATTTGGACCAAATCTAACCTAATCAGACCGAATCGACCCAAACCACCGGAGAGGGGCTGCAAACCAGCAATGAAAATCGCCGAAATCTCACAGATTCCGGTAGATTTTCACCTCAAAATTGTCCGATTTATCAAAATAATGATAGATCGGGCAATAATCCTTAACATGCATCAACAAAAAACCAATTTTAAGGCATCAAAACATGCATTCTAGCGGAATTAGATGCAACAATATAGCCCTAAAAAATAATTCCGAAAATTAAAAAAAAATTGATGCTTAATCCGATTTCAAGCCAAAAAAAATCGATTACTTGTAGTATACTGTAACCGTCTCTGATACCAATTGTTGAATTCAATAAAAATTACCAAATTAATTAAATATAGAATAAATTCAAAACTTGAAAAGAGCGAGAGCCAAGTTCCTGAATCAATACGTTAGAAATTATACAAGCAAATCGTTAAAGCAAGAAGGACATACTTGGATCCATTGATTGAATGAAAAATACCGTAGATCGGGTACGTAGATATTTCGATTCGACAATCTCCCTCTCTAATGTCTCTCTAGAATGATGGAAGTTCTAAGAGGCAAAGGGTTCAATTGAGAATTGGGGACCATAACTCTATTTTAACTTAATTGGGTAATTTACCAGTTTGCCCATCACAAATTGATAAATTACCCCTGGTGTCTCTACACATTCTAATATAACCATATTATATTTAATATACTCCAAAGTCTGATGAAATCATATTAAATCACTTTAATATGGACTTAAACATGATGATAACATAATATATAATTTATAGTTCAACAATTTATATCCACATAGAATTATAAATCCTTATAATTCTAACAGACTCTAGATGTTTTTTTTTTCTCTAGAGAGGGAGTCCATTCTCGAATGGAGGGATCCCACCGAGGGAGTCTGTGTTTCAAGGGAGAGGCTAGATGTTTGAATTTTTAATTGAAAACTAAACGGAGAGATCCCGAGTTTCAAGAGCGGAAGCCCACTAAGGATTGTTGTGTTAACGGAACGTAGTTTAAAAAAGAGTTTGTTAACGAACATAGTTTAAAAGAAAATTTGTTAATGAACTCATTGTCTAACTACAATGAAAATCAATACATGGTGCTTAGGAATGAATCCAAATAATGGTGCGCAGAAAATTGAAGCTCCCTCACTGACTTTGCACAAGTTGTATAGATGACAATTATTATGCACATCCTTTCCAGTTAAATGGACCAAGAAAATTAAAGACCTTTATGAAGATAAGAAAATTGCAAGTTAAATAAGACTAACCTACTTTTCTTAAAGCGATCTTTCTTCGCCACAGAAAGAATGGTCCCAATTGCATAGAATAACCAGGTTTTCCCCGCTGACTCTTTGATGCATGATTCAAGCTATAAAATATACATATCAGAGTGAATATTCTCAATAGCAATCTGGAAACCATAGAAGGCCCCTAGCCTCATAAACATGAATCTCCAGGAAATATTTTTCAAAATAATGCCATCTGAGGCGGCGAAGATATTAGCATGTGTACTTTTACTATTTACTTCTAGTTAACTTAGTTTAGTTACAATTACAGTTTTTGTACTTTTGTCTTATCATTCATTTATAGCTGTCCTTGTACATTGTAAACATTACACTTGGAAAACATAATAGAGTACAATCATCTTTCCTGCAGTTACCTGTCTTCATCTTTTTCTCTTGTTCTTCATCTCCGGCAAGTTTCACGGTTGTTATCTTAATGTGGTATCAGAGCTAAGGTTGGATGGCATCTTCAAGCTCAACAGCTCTTTCTTCACCCTTCCCTACTCCAATTCTTTCCCTACCCCCATTTCCGTCCATGAACTAAACACTCTCTGCGAAGCTAGACAACCGTAACTATTAATATGGAAAGCTCAAAACCTCCACCTTGTTACTGCCAATGGCATTCGTCACATCCTGGACGGTTCCTCTCCCCAACCTCCCGAATTTCTGGATGCCACTTCGACTCAACTCAACCTCGATTTCATCCTCTAGAACCGTTACAATAGTCTTATCATCAGCTGGCTATTCTCCTCTCTGTCTGAAGAATTTCTCCCTCAAATTGTTACCCTTACCTCTACAAGTGAAATTTGGACTGCCCTTGCCAATATTTTTGCCTCGTCTTCTCTGGTGTGTATCAGCGAACTCCGCTCGCAGCTTCAATCTTTCACCAAAGATGGTCATTCAGCAGCTGCGTACATTCAGAAACTCATTAGTATTTGTAACACTCTTGCTGCCATCGGCGAATCAGTTCCCCCCCAAGACAAAATGTTGTATTTCCTCGGAGGCCTCGGTTCGGAGTATAATCCTTTTGTCACCGCAATCACCACCAGGTCCGAACATCCGTCTCTGGAAGATGCCCAGAGTATGCTCCAAAGCTACAATTTTTGCCTGGAGAAACAAAACCAGACCATTCTGCTTCCGACACCAGTGCAAATGCACGCGAACGTCATTTTTCAAAGATCGTTTTGCCCACCCTGGAGCCCTCGCCCTGAAGCCACTATTCGCCCTAACCTGATGCCTGTTTCCCCTCCCAGCCAACCCGGTTCATTTCCTCAATTCACTTCGCCTGGCCCATGGCGTCCCCGGCCCAACTCCCATTCCCGGCCCCGTTGCAAAAGTTGTGGCAAACTGGGCCACTCGGGCCTCAAATGCTTTCAACTCCCATCTGCAGCTCAGCGAGCCTAGTTTACAACCCAAGCCCATGCCAACCTAACCAGTTTAACCCCTGAACCGACCCAAACCCAATACTTCTACCCATCAGTCCAGGCCCAACCCGAATTTACCCACTCTAACCCGCCCATTCCCTTAACCTCTCATCAGCTTCCCTCTCTGCAAACCCGATCGTCCCCTATCTCGAACTTCACCGGCCTCCTTCCCACTCTTTCTCTGCCGCCAACCACGCCGTGGATCCTGGATTCCGGCGCCACCGATCATTCCACACCACATCCCGAGCTTCTTAGTCAGCTTCAACCTCTCTCTGCTCCCACCCAAGTTGCCACGGCTGAAGGTAACGTCGTCCCTCTTTCTCATTCTGGTTCTGCTTTTATTCTGGCAATCAGCCGGTCACTTCACTTACCTCAAGTATATCTGTAATACCCGGCTGTACGGAATATTATTTTAATATATTGGTATTTTTATAAATTATGTCAAATCAAGTCGGTTTCGTGAAAAGAAAGTGTTATTATGATCCTAATAATTAATATGGATTTTAAGAAAATTTCGGAAATTTTTATGAATTTAACACTAATTTTACGAGAATTACGTTTAGCGTAATATAAAGATACTTTGGTAAAAGTAGTAAACGAGGTCCGAATTGCGAACGGACAGTTTTAATAGAACCCTAGTAATAAGTCGGATTTATTGGCGAAATAAGGAGATTTGGAGAAACCGAATCGTTAGACAATTAACGAAACGAAGGACGAAACAAATAGAAAATCAAAGGAAGGACGAAACGGTAATTTACAAAGTCAAAAATGTTAATTAAAAACAAAAACCTTTTCTCTTCTCCCTCACTCCACGATTTTCCCTCTCTCTCCTTGCGACTTCTCCTTCCTCCGGCGTTCTCTCACGGCTACCTCCATTTCCGACGACTATTGCTCCTCCGTTCGTCTCGGTTCTGTGCGATTTCTTCCCCAAACTCGACCCTAGGTACGATTCTAAGGTTTTAGCAAAGTTTATTTCAGTTTTTACGGAGTTTAAACGATTAGGGTTCGTTTAGGTTTTTGTCAAAAACGCGATTTAGGACTAGAAATCGATATGTTTACCTTAGTTGTGAATATAATGGACGTATTGAATGTTATTGGACGAAGTTAAGTCGATTTATGAGAAATGTTAAAGTTTGAGAATTTTAGGGGTTTTCGGAAAAACTTGTTAATGGAAATTTTGATGTATCGAGCGTGGAATGCTCGATAAAATGCTTCAATGAATCAAATTAGGGCTTTAAGGAATTTTCTTAGTTAAGGTTTCGTTAAATTTGGACGTTTAATAGTTTAAGCTCGTTTTAACGAAAAAATTGTGAAATTGTCTTAGGTGAACAACACTCGTGGACGGAGCTTGAAGTTCAACGCACACGAGGTAAGTTCTCGTGACTTACTTTGGCCGATAGGCCTACACCGTACGTCGAAGTCGTCTCAAGGAGTTTTAGCGACGTGTTTGTTTAAATTGTTTCGGTTGGGTAGTTTAGGTTCGGTTGTTCTATAGGTTGTTTGCTATAGTGTTTTGATGGTATTCGTAGAGTTTTAATGGTATGCTCTTTATGTATGTTTATGCTTATATTGAACTGTTCATGCATCATGGTTTTAAAAGTGTCATGAAAATGAATTTATGCACAGATTTCATGAAAAGAATATGCATGTAAAGACAAGTAAAGTATCATAGTAAACAACCATGACATGGGGTTATCGGGGATGAGGTTCAGACCTGACGTTCCGTGGTGAGCGAGTTTTCCTCCCTTCAGATGGTGTGGGCTGTCTAACCGCTGGACGTGCCCTATCCATCTGTTAAGCGTTTCCGATAACCATAGACTGACACATACTGATATATGAATTGACATGGACGGTTTTCATAGCATTGAGCATACATGATCACGCATTAGCATTTACGTAGAACTTGCTGAGATTTTTATCTCATAGGTGTCTTTATGGTGTAGGTGATATTAACATAGGTGAGGACGAGATCCCTCCACCCGAGGAATGATGCAGTTGAAGAAGGATGGCCTGTGATAGTGCACTTGGCAGTCGGTGCGTTTTGACCCGTGGGGATGTGTGTATGTATTTTGGGATTTGTTGGTTAGTATAAAATATATAGTTGAACATATTAGGATGGATTTGTTGATAGGTTACGTTTTAATGTTTTTAAACGTTTTAATAAATTGAATTTATAAAACATTTTGTTAAGATTTCTGTCGAGCTTTTTATGAACTGCTTGGTGATTTTAGCAGGAGGAAATGTTTGGTTTTCAAACGGATCCACGCAGTTCATTTTTGTGAAAATGTACTTCGTTTTAAATTACGTTTTGAGTCGTTATTTAGAATAGAATTCTAACTCACATCGACCGATGATCACGTGTCTGCCACGCGACACGTCTGATTCCAACCAGCAATAGACATCCACCGGTGGTCACGGGCATTGCACGTGTCTAATTAAAGACATCGCCCGGTCTCAAACATTCTCCACTAGATGTTCATATTTACACTACATCGACCGGTGGTCATGTGCGCCTCGCGTGACTAATTAAAACATTACTCGGGCACTAAACGACAAGAAAATACTCACATCATCCGGTGACTAAACGACAAACTACATTCCCATCATCCGGTGATTAAACATACTACATCATCCGGTGACTAAACATACTATATCATCCGGTGACTAAACATACTACATCATCCGGTGACTAAACATTCTACATCATCCGGTGAGGATGATGTAGTATTGATTAGGTTGCGTTGTATTCTTTCAAGAAAAAGAAAGAATTCTATTCTAATCGGATCTTTGATTAATTTTTAAATCTTCTTAAAAGATACCCATTTCAGATTCTCCGACATGTTCTTAGCTAAGGTTCAAGAATTCTATTCTAATCGTAAACTATTTTAAAATAGGAACATGCTATGTTATGACTAATCACATCATATTTAGACCTTGAAGGAATATAACATGAGAATTATATTTGTATTTGAAAGATCAAATACTAAGAACATGCTTTCCGTAGTCAAAACCCTAGTTTATAATATTACATCAGGATTTGATCAGAAATAATTCACCCCCCTCTAAGGTACGATTATTTCGTTCTTAATTATTTTCTCTCAACTCCTTATTGAATAAATAGAACTCGGTGACTATGTCTTGGAATGAAAATAAAAAAGAGAGAGAAATATGCTCGTAGAGAAGATGCTATTAAAGAGAAGAAGAATGACCTCCTCGTATGCACAACAATCTGAAATTTTGTTGGCATGCCTTGGGATGATTCAGCCCTCTCTATACAATGATAAGAGGGGGGTGAATTAGACCTTTTTAAAATTTTCTTAATTACTAAACACAAGCAGTCAATCAGTAACAGTAAGAGAATTTTTGTCTTACATTTAGATAAGTAAGACAAAGATTTCAAGTAGTTCTCTTTAGGTACAAACAGTTGGTCTAATCTAGATATTCCATCAGAAAAATGAATTTTTCAACTTAATTGAAATATACTTTTCATATGCAAACATCATATTTAACATCAATTTACAAAAGAATTACCGAATTTAATTCTTGTTTTTAAACCTTCCCCCACCACCAGAGTCCGTTTTTTGACTCTAATTTAATACTTAGAAACTTAAAAACTTTTTTACTTAGGGCATAGGGTTTGATAACCTAGAATAGATATGCACTTTCTGAAGTAAATATATAAATGGAAAAACTTTACTTCAATTTCAGTGAATGTGAGCGGTGGATTTACCAACACAGATTACACTTAGCATTATAAATTTTTAAGTCTAATTCACGCATTACGATTTAATTTACACCTAATTTACACATTATTTTGTGAAGGTAAAAGAGGTGGAGTCCTCATTGAAATGAGTCTATAAGAAATTTTTTCAACACCACGCCACGATTGATTGTAGGACTGGAATAGTTAGCTTCCGGCCACAAGGACTTAACAAATTGTTAAGTCAATGAAATTGATTTCCTGAACAGTTACAATGTTCAATCTACATTCAACTATATAAATATTGTTTTTTAACAATAAATGCAATTTAAACGTTTTAATAAATTGAATTTATAAAATATTTTGTTAAGATTCCTGTCGAGCTTTTTATGAACTGCTTGGTGATTTTAGCAGGAGGAAATGTTTGGTTTTCAAACGGATCCACGCAGTTCATTTTTGTGAAAATGTACTTCGTTTTAAATTACGTTTTGAGTCGTTATTTAGGGTGATTGGGTGAAATGCGAAAAGGATGAGGATATGAGTGAGTTTATATTATGATGTTATTGTGTTTATTAATGTGTATGAATGAGAAGAAGAATGGAAAAGAAAGAATGGAAGAGGAAGAGAAAAAGGGAAAAGAGGAGGAAGGCGCTCCCTGGAATTGAAATTCCGGGGAGGGTGGCGATCGATCTCCTAAGGAGGGGATCGATGGCCCGTTTGGTCGTCACGCTCTGAAAAATTCCAAAGCGTGTGGCGATCGATCACCCAAAGGTGGGCGATCGATCGCCCGGTGAACGATCGCGAGGCGATCGATCGCCCGGTGAACGATCGCGAGGCGATCGTTCCCCACAGAGAGGGGCGATCATGATCGCCCCTCCCTTTTATAACTGGCGTTCGATCGCTAGAAATGGGCGTTCGATCGCTAGAAATGGGCGATCGATCGCCCCATCATTTTAGGAACAAACGTCCCTTTTTGCCCTTACGATTGTTATAATTAAGTTTTAATTGTTTTAATTAATTGTTTTAAGTTTTATTTAAATTGTTTTTAAGTTTTGTCAAATGATTTAAAAGCATAAACTTCAACAATTCCGATTTTAAGAGTTTTATTTCCGCTCAAACGTTAGGTTTAATGTTTTAAGTTACAAGAAAAAAATTTATACGGTAAAATTAGGAATAGTGTAAGGGTCGCTACAACTTATGGTATCAGAGCCCCCGGGTTTTAAAAACGGTTCTGTAGACTTCTCGACTGCACAGCCACTACGCGGACATCCTTCTTCAACTGTAAGTATGTTTATATGTTTTTTCTTTAAGTTCGATTTCATAGAATTGTGTGCTTTTAATCTTTATAGGAATTCTATAAATATGGTGCGTCAAGAAAACGACCGAGATGACCGAGACGATACGATAGACACTATTAAGGATTTTATAGCCCAACAGTCCCAACATATGGAGCGTCAGGCCCAACAAATGGAGAGACAATCCCAGCAGCTTGGCACCCTGATAGACCGTGAAGGCGTTAGAGCTCGGGAGACACCGACTCAGGGTAACCGAGGGATGGAAAGATTTCAGAGGCTCCATTCTCCGGTGTTCAACGGACGGTCTACGGATCCCTCTTCAACTGAGGAGTGGATTCGAACCATGGAGGACATACTGGCCTATGTAAGCATTGAGGATGGAGAGAAGGTTGCATTGGTTAGCTACCACTTAGCGTTGGATGCCCGATTTCGGTGGTATTCGATCAAGACAACCACCGACACGACGATTATGAGTTGGGAGCGCTTCAAGATGATATTCTATGATAAATACTTCAACCATACACTACGAGAGGCAAAGATGGTGGAGTTTATGTAGGTGCGGCAAGTTGGTTTGATTGCCGAGTATGTGAGGAGGTTTGAGGCACTGTCACGATTCGTGCCACGTCAGGTCAGTGTCAATGAGAACAAGGTACGCTGATTTGTACAGGGGCTTGGTCAGGAAATTTGGAAAAGCCTCACTATATCAGGAGTACAGAATGTGTCCTACGATGAGATTGTGGCCAGGGCACTTAAGATCGAGGCCGTAGATCAAAGTTCAGTCAAGCCGAGGAAGCCAGCTAGAGGGTTTTTTCGGGAGATATAGGCACGACCTCAGAATAAAGGCTTGCAACCGAGGGGGACAGCCACAACAACAACAACAACGGGGCGTTAAAAGGCCCTTAGAAGGAGGCAATGATCGGGGGAAAGGCAAGCAAGTCCAAGGGGCTGCACAGAAACCTGTTTGTCTGAAGTGCCAGAAGGAACATTATGGCGCTTGTTGATTGGGCACAAACAGTTGCTATAGATGTGGAGAGGTCGGCCATTTTGCTCAGAACTGTCCGAGGGCGGCTACCGACCAAAGAAGAGTTATACCGAGGATCTTCACATTTATCGAACCTGGTGACATCGATGACGAGGCTCAGCCTTCCGTGATAGCAGGTACTATTTCAGTTATGGGGGTGGCTGTGTTTTCTTTGATAGACACGGGGGCTACGCATTCTTTTGTTTCCACTGTCTTCGTGTCTAGATTGAAGCTGGTGCCTAAGTTAGCAAAATGCGAGTACAGTGTGATGCTACCTTCAGGAGAGCGTATGCAGTCAGGCTATGTTGTCCAGGGCAGTATTGTCTCAGTCGGGAACAGTACCCTCTATGCTTGCTTGATTGTTATGGGCATAGAGATCTATGATGTCATCTTAGGGATGGACTGGCTATCATAGCACTTCGCCACCATCGATTGTCGATCTGGGATTGTGACATTTCGGCCCCCGGGTAAAGTCGAGTTTTCTTATCAGGTGATGAACAGATTGAGTGGATAGCCTATTTCCTATTCCATGAAGGTCAACGAGCAGTTTAAAGGTGAGTGCTCTATTTATTTGGCCAAAGTAATTGATACTCAGTTGCTCAGTAGTGTAAAGCCGAGTGACATTCCCATAGTCAGAGAATTCTCTGAGATATTCCTTGACGATCTTCCCAGATTACCGCCGGACAGAGAGATCGAATTTGTTATTGATGTATATCCTAGCTCCGCGCCACTGTCTAAGAATCCATACATATTTGCGCCCGCTGAATTGAGAGAGTTAAAAACTCAGCTAGAGGAGTTACTGGATAAGGGTTTCATCCGACCCAGTTTTTCACCCTGGGGTGCGCCCGTTCTATTCGTCAAGAAGAAAGACGGGACTCTCAGGATGTGCGTGGATTACAGGAAACTGAATAAGCTCACAGTGAAGAATAAGTATCCACTGCCTCGGATCGATGACTTATTTGACCAACTGCAAGGTGCCCGAGTATTTTCCAGGATTGACCTACGCTCGGGTTATTATCAGTTGAAGGTTTGGAAGGAAGATGTTCAGAAAACGACATTCCAAACGAGGTATGGGAATTATGAGTTCCTAGTTATGTCTTTTGGACTTACTAATGCCCCTGCAGCGTTTATGAACCTGATGAACCGTGTATTTAAGGAATATCTGGACAAATTCGTTATGGTGTTCATCGACGATATTCTGATTTATTCTAAGACGAAAGAGGAGCATGAAGAGCAATTGAGGATTGTTCTCAGAATTTTACAACGACACCAGCTATATCCAAAGTTCTCCAAATGTGAAGTTTTGGCTAGATATGGTCAGTTTTCTCGGCCATATTATAACAAAAAAAGGGATTTCTGTAGATCCGAGCAAGATTCAGGTGGTCAGAGATTGGCCACAGCCTAAAAACGTGCGTGAAGTATGTGGATTTCTCGAGTTGGCGGGTTATTATCAAAAATTCATAGAGAGATTTTCGAAGATTGCAAGTTCCTCTCTCTCGTTTGACTTAGAAGAATGAAAAATTTATATGGTCGGCTGCTTGTGACAACAGTTTATAGAGTTGAAGCAGAAGTTGACCACAGCTCCAGTACTAACACTACCTGTTGAAGGTGACAAATTTAGTATTTGTTGTGATGCATCTGGAGTTGGACTCAGTTGTGTATTGATGCAGGACGGAAAGGTTATCGCGTATACTTCTCGGCAGTTGAAGCCGTATGAGCAAAATTATCCTACGCATGATCTGGAGCTAGCAGCCGTGGTCTTCAGCACTGAAAATATGGAGGCATTATTTATATGGGCAGCAGTGCGAGATATTTTCCGACCACAAGAGCTTGAAGTACTTGTTTACGCAAAAGGAGCTTAATATGCGGCAGCGCAGGTGCTAGAATTTGTCAAAGACTACAATTTTTATATCAAGTACCACCCAAGAAAGGCGAACAAGGTCGCCGATGCTTTGAGCCGAATGCCTACTGCGAGTCAGCCTTCACTTGCAGCGTTGTCAGTTACATTGCGGTCTGAGATTGAGAGGTTCGATGTGGAGATAGTGGCAGAGTTGTCCAGTATTCTCACCAACATTTCTCTCAAGCCGACTATTCTGGATAAGATACGTGAAGCTCAGCAGAATGATATGGAGTGTGAGGAGCTTCGATTGAGTTTGACATCTAGAGACGTGTCTGAGTTTAACTTGTCAAACGATGGTATTCTGAAGTTCAGGCATAGTTGGTGCGTGCCTAATGACGAAGAATTGAAGAAGGAGATATTGGCCGAGACACATTCTTCAGCTTATTCTGTGCATCCAAGAAGCACAAAAATGTACAGAGATTTAAAGCAACACTTCTGGTGGCCGAACATGAAGAGGGAAGTGGCGAAATATGTTGAAACCTGTTTAGTTTGTCAACAGGTTAAGGCAGAACACCAGAGGCCGGCCGGAACACTACAGCCACTGCCGATTCCGGAGTGGAAATGGGAGCAGATTTTCATGGATTTTATAATGGGACTCCCGAGGACGACGAAGGGTCATGATGGCATCTGGTTGATTGTGGACCGATTGACAAAGTCAGCTCACTTCTTGGCTGTGAAGATGGCATCTTCTATGGATCAGCTCGCCGAGCTTTATGTGCAGGAGGTTATTAGATTGCACGGAGTACCAGTTTCGATTGTCTCAGATCGAGTTCCGAGGTTTACATCGAAGTTCTGGAAGAGTCAACACAAAGCTATGGGGATTCAGCTTAATTTCAGCACGGCATTTCATCCTCAGACTGATGGTCAGACAGAGAGGACAAATCAGATTCTGGAGGATATGCTTAGAGCTTGTGTGCTGGAATTTCAGGGCTCGTGGAGCAGATATTTACCACTAGTAGAGTTCTCTTAAAACAACAGCTTCTAGGCTACCATCGGTATGGCTCCGTATGAGGCTTTGTATGGGCGAAAGTGTAGATCTCCACTATATTGGTACGAGGTTGGTGAAGCCAGTATCGTTGGTCCCGAGATTCTACAGCAAACGGCAGAGAAGATTGCCGTTATCAGACAGCGCATCGAGATAGCTCAGAGTCGACAGAAGAGCTATGCTGACACGAGACGGAGAGAACTTGGAATTTGAAGAAGGTGACGAGGTTTATCTGAAGGTTTCTCCGTGTAAAGGTGTATGAGATTCGGAAGGAAGGGCAAGCTAAACCCTCGATATGTGGGGCCCTTTCCTATTTTGAAGAAGGTCGGGAAGATGGCGTATCGACTACAAATTCTGATTTCAATGGAAGACATCCACGACGTATTTCATGTGTCTATGCTTCGGAAGTGTTTGCGCGATCCATCACATATCGTAGAGGCAAGAGAGATTGAGGTACAGCCTACCTTAACATATGTGGAGAAGCCGGTACGTATTTTGGAGTCTTCGATCAAAGTTTTGCGCAACAAAGAGATTCCGCTAGTTAAAGTCCTATGGCGGAACCACGAGGTTGAAGAAGCGACTTGGGAGCGACAGCAAGATATGATGACTAAGTATCGCGAGTTGTTTGTATAGTCAAATTTTGAGGACAAAATTTTAAATAAGGTGGATGGATTGTAATACCCGGCTGTACGGAATATTATTTTAATATATTGGTATTTTTATAAATTATGTCAAATTAAGTCAGTTTCGGGAAAAGAAAGCGTTATTATGATCCTAATAATTAATATGAATTTTAAGAAAATTTCGGGAATTTTTAGGAGTTTAACGCTAATTTTACGAGAATTACGTTTAGCGTAATATAAAGAATACTTTGGTAAAAATAGTAAACGAGGTTCGAATTGCGAACGGACGGTTTTAATAGAACCCTAGTAATAAGTCGGATTTATTGACGAAATAAAGAGATTTGGAGAAACCGAATCGTTAGACAATTAACGAAACGAAGGATGAAACAAATAGAAAATCAAAGGAAGGACGAAACGGTAATTTACAAAGTCAAAAATGTTAATTAAAAACAAAAACCTTTTCTCTTCTCCCTCACTCCACGATTTTCCCTCTCTCTCCTTGCGACTTCTCCTTCCTCCGGCGTTCTCTCACGGCTACCTCCATTTCCGACGACTATTGCTCCTCCGTTCGTCTCGATTCTGCGCGATTTCTTCCCCAAACTCGACCCTAGGTACGATTCTAAGGTTTTAGCAAAGTTTATTTCAGTTTTTACGGAGTTTAAACTATTAGGGTTCGTTTAGGGTTTTGTGAAAAATGCGATTTAGGGCTAGAAATCGATAGGTTTACCTTAGTTGTGAATATAATGGACGTATTGAACGTTATTGGACGAAGTTAAGTCGATTTATGAGAAATGTTAAAGTTTGAGAATTTTAGGGGTTTTTAGAAAAACTCGTTAATGGAAATTTTGATGTATCGAGCGTGGAATGCTCGATAAAATGCTTCAATGAATCAAATTAGGGCTTTAAGGAATTTCCTTAGTTAAGGTTTCGTTAAATTTGGACATTTAATAGTTTAAACTCGTTTTAACGACAAAATTGTGAAATTGCCTTAGGTGAACAACGCTCGTGGACGGAGCTTGAAGTTCAACGCACACAAGGTAAGTTCTCGTGACTTACTCTGGCCGATAGGCCTACACCGTACGTCGAAGTCGTCTCGAGGAGTTTCGGTGACGTGTTTGTTTAAATTGTTTCGGTTGGGTAGTTTAGGTTCGGTTGTTCTATAGGTTGTTTGCTATAGTGTTTTGATGGTATTCGTAGAGTTTTAATGGTATGCTCTTTATGTATATTTATGTTTATATTGAACTGTTCATGCATCATGGTTTTAAAAGTGTCATGAAAATGAATTTATGCACGGATTTTATAAAAAGAATATGCATGTAAAGGCAAGTAAAGTATCACAGTAAACAACCATAACATGGGGTTATCGGGGATGAGGTTCAGACCTGGCATTCCGTGGTGAGCGGGTTTTCCTCCCTTCAGATGGTATGGGCTGTCTAACCGCTGGACGTGCCCTATCCATCTGTCGAGCATTTTCGATAACCATAGACTGACACGTACTGATATATGAATTGACATGGACGGTTTTCATAGCATTTAGCATACATGATCATGCATTAGCATTTACCTAAAACTTGCTGAGATTTTTATCTCATAGGTGTCTTTATGGTGTAGGTGATATTGACATAGGTAAGGACGAGATCCCTCCACCCGAGGAATGATGCAGTTGAAGGAGGATGGCCTGTGGTAGTGCGCTGGGCAGTCGGTGCTTTTTTACCCTTGGGGATGTGTGTATGTATTTTGGGATTTGTTGGTTAGTATAAAATGTATAGTTGAACATATTAGGATGTTTGGGTCTGATTAGTTGATAGGTTACGTTTTGATGTTTTTAAACATTTTGATAAATTGAATTTATAAAACGTTTTGTTAAGATTTCTGTCGAGATTTTTATGAACTGCTTGGTTATTTTAGCAGGAGGAAATGTTTGGTTTTCAAACAGATCCACGCAGTTCGTTTTCGTGAAAATGCAATTTGTTTTAAATTACGTTTTGAGTCATTATTTAGGGTGATTGGGTGAAGTGCGAAAAGGATGAGGATATGAGTGAGTTTATATTATGATGTTATTGTGTTTATTAATGTGTATGAATGAGAAGAAGAATGGAAAAGAAAGAATGGAAGAGGAAGAGAAAAAGGAAAAAGAGGAGGAAGGCGCTCCCTGGAATTGAAATTCCAGGGAGGGTGGCGATCGATCTAAGGAGGGGATCGATCGCCCGTTTGGTCGCCACGCTCTGGAAAATTCCAGAGCGTGTGGCGATCGATCGCCCAAAGGTGGGCGATCGATCACCCAGTGAACGATCGCGAGGCGATCGTTCACCACAGAGAGGGGCGATCCCTTTTATAACTGGCGATCGATCGCCGGAAATGGGCAATCGATCGCCCCATCATTTTAGGGACAAACGTCCCTTTTTGCCCCTGTGATTGTTTTAATTGTTTTAAGTTTTATTTAAATTGTTTTTAAGTTTTGTCAAATGATTTAAAAGCATAAACTTCAACAATTCCGATTTTAAGAGTTTTATTTCCGCTCGAACTGTTAGGTTTAATGTTTTAAGTTATAAGAAAAAAATTTTATACGGTAAAATTAGGAATAGTGTAAGGGTCGCTACAATATCACATTCCACGTCTATCTCACAATTTGTTAAGCGTGTCCAAATTATGTCAGCAAAATTCTGTTTATGTTGAATTTCACCCAACGTGTTTCTTTGTTAAGGATCGGCTTTCCCACAGAGTTCTGCTTCGTGGTTCTCTCCATGACGGACTCTATCACACGCCCTCATCTGGTCATTTTTTGTCACTTATGGCTCGATCTCCTCCGGTGTCCTTGCCAGCCGCTGTTTTGTCGCCAGAATCTTCCTTGTCTCTCACTACCCATCCAGTGGCTCTTCTCCCAACATTTTGAATGATCTCTAGCATTTACGTTTGGGTCACCCGTCTTTTTCTGTAATGCAGCAAGTGCTTAGATCATGTAATTTCAATTTATCAAATGTTGGACACAAATTTTGTACCTCTTGTCAAATGAGCAAAAGTCATAAATTGCCCTTTCAAAATTCTCTGTCTCATGCTCAATTTCCTTTTGATCTTGTTCATACTGACGTTTGGGGTCCATCTCCCATTAAATCCATCACCGGTGCCCGGTATTTCATTTTATTTGTGGATGATTGCACCCGTTTCACTTGGTTTTTTCATCTTAAATTAAAAAGTGACGTCTACAATACATTTGTCACTTTTTATCCATTTGTTCATACACAGTTCGATATTAAAATCAAAGCTGTCCAATCCGACTGTGGTGGTGAATTTCAATCCCTCACCAACCTGTTTAAATCTCTCGGCATTCAGCACCACATTTCTTGTCCCTATACTCCAAACCATGATGGTAGAGTCGAACGCAAAAATCAACATGTTGTTGAAACTAGTCTCGCTCTACTTTTTCATTCCTCTGTTCCTCATCACTTTTGGACCTATGCTTTTACCACAGCCACTACCTTGATTAATTTTCTTCTCACCCCCGTCCTCCGTCACAAGTCTCCTTTTGAATGCTTGTTCAAAACTCTCTCCGATTACTCTTTCCTTCGTGTTTTTGGTTATCTGTTTCCCTTACCTTCAACTCTTCAATCAACATAAACTCCAGCCTCGATCTCTCCCCTATGTTTTCTTAGGTCCAAGTCTCCATCACAAAGGATACCTATGTCTCGATCCAAAGTCCAACAAACTCTATATTTCTCGTCATGTCAAATTCGTGGAGTCTCAATTTCCGTTTACTATACCCACCAAATCTGCCTCTTCCCCACCTCCCTTTACTCTACACATTCCCTCCTTACCTTTTACCTCCTCTACTACCAACCTTCATGTTTCACCACTTCCCATAATTCCAATACATTCTCCCCCTCTGTCCGATCATTTTCCTGACTCCCCATCCTCTTCTTCCCCAAACTGTACCCTGCTCCCTTCGTCACCGCATGAATCCATATCCACTCTCATACCCATCCAAACTGCTCACATCACTCACCCTATGACAACCCGGGCTAAAGCAGGTGTTTTCAAGCCAAAAGCTTTTCTCCTTGAACCTCCTCTTGAACCCAAAACATTTAACCAAGCTGCCAAATATCCTCACTGGCTTACTGCCATGAAAGAAGAAATATCTGCACTTCAGGATACCCACACTTGGTTATTAGTCCCACTTTCCAGAGGTGCAAAACTAATAAGCTGCAAATGGGTCTTCAAGACTAAATTGAACTCTGATGGGACAGTTTCTCGGTATAAGGCTCGTCTAGTGGCTAAAGGTTATGACCAGACAGAAGGAATTGATTACGATGAAACCTTCAACCCGGTAGTCAAACCTACTTCCATTCGCACAGTGCTTTCCCTAGCTGTTTCTTTTCGCTGGATTATTAGACAGCTCGATACCAGTAATGCTTTTCTACACGGAGACCTAACCGAGCAGGTTTACATGCAACAACCTCTCGATTTCATTGACTCCGCATCTCCGTCTGCTGTATGCTTCCTACATAAAGCTCTTTATGGCCTCAAACAATCCCCACGAGCCTGGCATACCAAATTATACATAGCTTTAATTAATTGGGGGTTCTCCGCCTCAAAATCAGACACGTCCCTTTTTGTCTACCGTCACTCCTCTCACATTATTATTATGCTAGTGTACATGGACGACATTATTTTGACTGGTGATTCTGCTATTCTCATAGATCGGCTACTGAAATATTTACATTCTCAGTTTAAAGTTCATGATCTTAGGACCACTGTCATATTTCCTTGGCATTTCAGTCACTCAGACTCCCACTGGTATGACTCTTTCTTAGTCGCGATATATATTCGAGTTACTACACATGGCAAACATGGGATCTTGCAAGCCAGTTCCGACCCCCATTGTTGCTGGCCCTGTCCTATCACTTCACACCCTCTACCTGACAGCTTTCTTTACCGAAACATCGTTGGCGGCCTTCAATATTGCTGCCTTACGAGACCTGATATCGCCTTCACCGTCAACAAGGTCTCTCAATTCATGCATGCTCCCTCTGAGACTCACTAGGCAAGCAGTCAAGCGCATTCTGCGCTACCTTAAAGGTACTCAAACTCTTGGTATTTCCTTCACTCCATCAACCTCCCTTGGTCTGACATGCTACACCGATGCTGATTGGGCCTCTTGTCCAGATGACCGCAATAGCACAAGTGGTTTCTGTGTCTTTCTTGGTACAAATCTTATCTCTTGGTCTTCCATCAAACAGAAGGTGGTATCGCGCTCCAGCACTGAATCTGAGTATCGCAGCGTTGCAAATGGCGCAGCTGAAGTCTTATGGTTACAGCCCCTTTTGAAAGAAATAGGTATCATCTCTCCTACAGTTCCTACAATACTCTATGACAACTTGAGTGCAACATATCTTGCCTCTAATCCAGTGTTGCCCTCCAAGTCCAAACATGTAGAGATTGACTTTCACTTTGTACGGAGAAGGTGTTACAGAAGACGCTCGTAGTCAAATTCACTCCGTCTGCAAATCAAATCGCTAATGCACTCACTAAACCTCTTCCTCTGGCGACATTCTCTCTTTTCTTGTCCAAGATCTTCGGTCTACGACCTTGATCTTAAGGGGGGCTATTAGCACATGTGTACTTTTACTATTCACTTCTAGTTAGCTTAGTTTAGTTACAATTACAATTTTTATCTTTTGTCTTATCATTCATTTATTGTTGTCCTTGTACATTGTAAACATTACACTTGGAAAACACAATAAAGTACAATCATCTTTCCTGGAGTCACCTCTCTTCGTCCTCTTCTCTCTGTTCTTCATCTCTGACAAGTTTTACAGTTGTAATCTGACGCAGCGGGAATTGCAGAAAATTATCGGAACTCACAAAAGCTGTTGAACCGCGCACGATTACCAGCAGTTGTCTTCTAAAATCTGTTGAATCGCGCACGATTACCAGATTAAAGGCATCAATCTCAAACCCTAGAGAGAGTAGAAACTGGAAAAGAGGCAAACTTTCATTCAATTCCAAAAACTGTCTCAACCCTAAAGAAAAAAACTATTTATATCGTCTTAGGAAAATTAAATAAATAACGGAATTAAAAGAAATAAAAATAATTGCAAAAACAACGATAAAAGTTATGGGCTCCGAAGTCGGGCCTTCGCAAAACTCGATCTTGTTGCTCCAGAAAATCCAATGCGATTTGATCCACATCATTCTACCCAGGGACGAAAAAATTCGACCGCGAATTGTCAGCAGTATCATCATCAGAAGAGTCACCATGAAAAGGAATCAAATGCTTGATGTTGAACACATCTGCAGTGCGAATATGACTTGGCAACTTTAATCTGTAAGCATTTAGGTTGATCTTCTCAATGATTTCTAACGGTCCAAGCTTTTTGGAAGATAATTTGTTGTAATCCTCAACAGAGAAACGCTCCTTAGTGAGAACTGCCCATACAAAATCACCAACTTGAAATTCAATATGCCTCCGTTTCCGATCCGATACCTGTTTATATTTCTGACTTGCTTGTTGTAGGTTCTCATCAACTGTCTTGTGAACATCCTGCAAGCTGTTCACAAAATCTTTCGCTTTTCCTTGTATCCTTGACTTGTTGGGCAGTATCATTAAATCAAGGGGACCCCTGGGTAAAACCGAGTATATTATCTGAAAAGGGCTGAAACCAGTGCTGCGATTAACAGTATGGTTGTGGGCGAACTCAGCTTGACACAACTTTTGATCCCAGCTCTTCACATGTTCTCCGACCAAACATCGTAATAGATTACCCAAGGACCTGTTAACAACTTCTGTTTGTCCATCTGTCTGAGGGTGGTATGCACTACTGAAGTTGAGCTGTGTGTTCACCATCTTCCATAAACTGCACCAAAAATGACTAAGGAATCGAGTGTCTCTATCGGAAACGATAGAGGCAGGTAGACCATAAAGTCGATAAATATCTCGAAAAAATAGTTGGGCAACATTAACAGCATCAGTAGTCTTTTTGCAGGGAATAAAATGAACCATCTTTGAAAAACGATCGAAAACGACATAGATGGAATCATTACCTCTTTGAGTCCTGGGTAGACCCAATACAAAATCCATACTAATGTCGACCCACGGTTGAGATGGTATTGGCAGAGGCATGTATAACCCGGCATTAGTCGCAGCACCTTTTGAAACCTGACATATTCGACACCGTTGTACATATCTCTCCACCTCCTTTCGCATACTGGGCCAATAATAGGAAGCTTGAATTAACTGGAGCGTTCTGTCTCTGCCAACATGTCCTTCATTATGTAATTCACAGATTATTTTATCCCGCAGGCTGCATGCTGGAATATATAATTGATTTCCCTTAAATAAGAACCCATTATGTAGCAGAAAATCTGAATTGTGACCTGTTTGTATATCACTCGCAATCCTCAAAAATAAAGGGTCAGTAGCAAGCATATCAGAAAAAGAATCCAATCCAGGTACCTCAACTCGCATGCTAACCAGTAGGTTATTGCGACGGCTCAGTGCGTCAGCAACTCTGTTCGTTAGGCCTGCCTTGTGTTTGACCACAAAGGTGAACTTTTGCAAGTAAGCCATCCATCTGGCATGTTTAGGGGAAACTTTATCCTGGCTGTGCAAATGTCTTAACGAATCGTGATCGGTGTATAATACGAACTCCTTATGGAATAGATAATGTCGCCAATGTTTTACTGCCTGCACAACTGCATAAAATTCCATATCATAAGTACTGTAATTAACTTTACAACCAGATAATTTCTCGCTGAAATAGGCGACTGGCTCGTTGTTTTGGCTCAAGACAGCTCCAATTCCAACTTTTGAGGCATCAGTGTGTAGTTCAAATGGCTGTTGGAAGTCCGGCAATACCAAAATTGGTGCTGCAGTTAGTCGTGTTTTAATCAATTGAAATGCCTCGTCTGCCTCTGTAGTCCATATAAATTTTCCCCCTTTCATGCAGTCGGTCACAGGGGCCATGATACTACTGAAATGAGGAATAAAACGCCTATAAAAGGACACCAATCCGTGAAAACTGCGTACTGCCGTAATCGAATCTGGTGTTGGCCAGGATGTAATCACTTCAATCTTGCTCTCATCCATATGCAGACCATCAGCTGATATCACATACCCCAAAAATAAAACCTTACGAGCCATGAATACACATTTTTTGATCGTAGCATAAAACCGATCGTTGCGAAGTACACAAAGAATTTCTCGTAAATGTTGTAGGTGTTCTTCGGGATTTGCGCTGTAAATTAAAATATCATCAAAATATATAACCGCAAATTTTCCAATAAATGGCCTCAATAGTTGGTTCATCACCTGCATGAAAGTACTAGGGGTGTTAGACAGTCCGAATGGCATTACTAGCCATTCATATAACCCCTCCCGGGTTTTAAAAGCAGTCTTCCATTCATCGCCAGGCCTAATTCGAATCTGATAGTACCCACATTTCAAATCAAGCTTGGAAAATATTGTAGCCCCACTAATTTGATCTAATAAATCATCCAGACGTGGAATGGGAAATCTGTACCTGACTGTTATTTTGTTGATGGCCCTGCTATCTACACACATACGCCAAGAGCCATCTTTCTTGGGAGTTAATAAAGCAGGTACAACACACGGGCTCATGCTCTCCCTGATGTGGCCCTTTGCTAATAATTCTTCGACCTGTCTGCGCAACTCTTCATGTTCTTTAGGACTCATTCTATAATGTGGCTTGTTAGGCAATGCCGCGCCTGGTTCTAAATCGATGTGGTGCTGTATATTTCGCAAGGGGGGTAGATGGTTAGGAAGATCATCAGGGAAAACATCAGAAAACTCAGTCAACAACGGTGCCGCTTCCGTCGGAATTATTGTCGAACCTGAGGTATCTTTTCCAATCAGCACAAATACTGTATCTGCAGCTTGCAGTTCATCCTCGAATTGAGCTAAAGACAACATAGTGGTATTGTTCACTAGATTTATCGGTTTGTTTGGCATCAAAACCACTTTAATCCCATTAATGGTGAAGCTGTAGGTATTTGCCTTTCCGTCATGTAGTACCTTACGATCGTACTGCCAAGGCCTCCCAAGCAACAAATGACACGCGTCTATATTGACTACGTCACACCATATTTCATCTCGATATTTAGTCCCAATAGAGATAGGAACTAGCGCGTGCTTAGAGACTGTCACCTCACCCCCTTTCTTAAGCCACGCGAGTTTGTAGGGTTTAGGATGCTTCTCCGCTTTAATCTGTAGCTTCGGAACTGCTTCTTCGGAGACTATATTTTCACAACTT
>CM039505.1:11756618-11791618 GCA_022432975.1 Begonia masoniana | reverse complement strand
CAAATACCATTAAAACGCGACAAATACCATTAAAACGCGACAAATACCATTAAAACGCGACAAATACCATTAAAACGCGACAAATACCATTAAAACGCGACAAATACCATTAAAACGCGACAAATACCATTAAAACGCGACAAATACCATTAAAACGCGACAAATACCATTAAAACGCGACAAATACCATTAAAACGCGACAAATACCATTAAAACGCGACAAATACCATTAAAACGCGACAAATACCATTAAAACGCGACAAATACCATTAAAACGCGACAAATACCATTAAAACGCGACAAATACCATTAAAACGCGACAAATACCATTAAAACGCGACAAATACCATTAAAACGCGACAAATACCATTAAAACGCGACAAATACCATTAAAACGCGACAAATACCATTAAAACGCGACAAATACCATTAAAACGCGACAAATACCATTAAAACGCGACAAATACCATTAAAACGCGACAAATACCATTAAAACGCGACAAATACCATTAAAACGCGACAAATACCATTAAAACGCGACAAATACCATTAAAACGCGACAAATACCATTAAAACGCGACAAATACCATTAAAACGCGACAAATACCATTAAAACGCGACAAATACCATTAAAACGCGACAAATACCATTAAAACGCGACAAATACCATTAAAACGCGACAAATACCATTAAAACGCGACAAATACCATTAAAACGCGACAAATACCATTAAAACGCGACAAATACCATTAAAACGCGACAAATACCATTAAAACGCGACAAATACCATTAAAACGCGACAAATACCATTAAAACGCGACAAATACCATTAAAACGCGACAAATACCATTAAAACGCGACAAATACCATTAAAACGCGACAAATACCATTAAAACGCGACAAATACCATTAAAACGCGACAAATACCATTAAAACGCGACAAATACCATTAAAACGCGACAAATACCATTAAAACGCGACAAATACCATTAAAACGCGACAAATACCATTAAAACGCGACAAATACCATTAAAACGCGACAAATACCATTAAAACGCGACAAATACCATTAAAACGCGACAAATACCATTAAAACGCGACAAATACCATTAAAACGCGACAAATACCATTAAAACGCGACAAATACCATTAAAACGCGACAAATACCATTAAAACGCGACAAATACCATTAAAACGCGACAAATACCATTAAAACGCGACAAATACCATTAAAACGCGACAAATACCATTAAAACGCGACAAATACCATTAAAACGCGACAAATACCATTAAAACGCGACAAATACCATTAAAACGCGACAAATACCATTAAAACGCGACAAATACCATTAAAACGCGACAAATACCATTAAAACGCGACAAATACCATTAAAACGCGACAAATACCATTAAAACGCGACAAATACCATTAAAACGCGACAAATACCATTAAAACGCGACAAATACCATTAAAACGCGACAAATACCATTAAAACGCGACAAATACCATTAAAACGCGACAAATACCATTAAAACGCGACAAATACCATTAAAACGCGACAAATACCATTAAAACGCGACAAATACCATTAAAACGCGACAAATACCATTAAAACGCGACAAATACCATTAAAACGCGACAAATACCATTAAAACGCGACAAATACCATTAAAACGCGACAAATACCATTAAAACGCGACAAATACCATTAAAACGCGACAAATACCATTAAAACGCGACAAATACCATTAAAACGCGACAAATACCATTAAAACGCGACAAATACCATTAAAACGCGACAAATACCATTAAAACGCGACAAATACCATTAAAACGCGACAAATACCATTAAAACGCGACAAATACCATTAAAACGCGACAAATACCATTAAAACGCGACAAATACCATTAAAACGCGACAAATACCATTAAAACGCGACAAATACCATTAAAACGCGACAAATACCATTAAAACGCGACAAATACCATTAAAACGCGACAAATACCATTAAAACGCGACAAATACCATTAAAACGCGACAAATACCATTAAAACGCGACAAATACCATTAAAACGCGACAAATACCATTAAAACGCGACAAATACCATTAAAACGCGACAAATACCATTAAAACGCGACAAATACCATTAAAACGCGACAAATACCATTAAAACGCGACAAATACCATTAAAACGCGACAAATACCATTAAAACGCGACAAATACCATTAAAACGCGACAAATACCATTAAAACGCGACAAATACCATTAAAACGCGACAAATACCATTAAAACGCGACAAATACCATTAAAACGCGACAAATACCATTAAAACGCGACAAATACCATTAAAACGCGACAAATACCATTAAAACGCGACAAATACCATTAAAACGCGACAAATACCATTAAAACGCGACAAATACCATTAAAACGCGACAAATACCATTAAAACGCGACAAATACCATTAAAACGCGACAAATACCATTAAAACGCGACAAATACCATTAAAACGCGACAAATACCATTAAAACGCGACAAATACCATTAAAACGCGACAAATACCATTAAAACGCGACAAATACCATTAAAACATAACAATCAACCTATAATTAACCAAACCTAAACTACCCAACCTATGAAATTTAAACAAATACATCTCCAAAACTCCTTGAGACGACTTCGACATATGGTGTAGGCCTATCGGCCAGAGTAAGTCACGAGAACTTACCTCGCGTCGTTGCACACTGAGCTCTGTCCACAAGCGTTTGTTCACCTATGCATTTCACAATATACGACGTTAAAGCGAGTCTAAATCTTCAAACTTCAAAAATTACTAACTCCTAACTAAAGAAAATTCCTTAAGACTCTAAAACACCATGTTGAGGCATTTCATCGAGCAATTCGTTCTCGTGATTACCAAACCTCCATTAATGGAGTTTTCAAGCTCCAAATTAGCCAAATCTCAAATACCAACCAATAATTCGATTATTTACGCCCAATAAACACCAATACGTCGATTAAAGGCGTAACTACGCTAAACTAATAGATCTCAAACTCTATTTCGCGTTTTCAACGAAAACCCTAAACGAACTCTAATTGTTTAAACCCTAGAAATTGATATCTAACGTTCTAAAAGCTTAGATTCGTACCTAGGAAGTGATGACGGAAGAGAAACGTGAAGGCTCGAGTCGCCGGAGAAAGGGAATCGTCGCCGGAAATGATGAATCGCCGGAGGAAGAAAATCGCGCGGTGAGGGAGAGGGAAAATGGAGAATTACGTGGGTGAGGGAAGAAGAATGAGGGAGTTTGATTTTTTTAATAAAATTTTGGTTTGCAATTTACCAAATTGCCTTTATCTCATTTTCTATTTATTCCTCCACAATTCTCGTTATATAACTAATGATTCGTTATTTATTATTACGGCTTCGTTAAAACTTTCCGTTCGCAAAACGGACTTATTATGACGTATCTACCAAAATACCGTTTATATTGGAATAAAAATAAATAAATCGCATAAAGCCGGGTGTTACAGGGAAGATGCAGAACCGGTCTAGGCTTGGCGCTAGTATGGAAAAAGCAGGCCATTCGACAACTGAATAACAATAAACAAAATGCTCAAATTTGACACCCTACCGGAAGGAAAGAAGAAAGCAGATTCGTACAGATTGATGAAGAAGAAGAGGCGCAAATGTGTATAAAAATGGAGCAGGTTTTGAAAATGAACTGTAGCGTAGCAGGTTATTTGAAAATTTTCAGGGGATGAAGAAGAGAAGAATCGGAGGGAGGGATTCGGCTGCCCGACAATTGACTGTTAGTCTTTTAGAAAATATAGGTAAAAGTTAGACCCTAACGCATGGACATTGGTCATTTGGTCCCTAACGTTTTTTTTTACTCAATCAGACCGTAGCATATACGCCATTTGCAATTCAAACCCTCCCATTAAATTTTGTACGTGCTCTTCACATGCCCTGCCAAAACTAGAAAATACCTCTTCTAAAATCTCCAATTTTTTCTCTCTCTCCTCGCTTTTCTATCTCTATCGTCTTTTTCGTCTTCTTTTCTTCAGACTTTTGAGTTTTCACAAATCTCGGCCTTCGTCTCATCATTTCCATGGCTACTCTATTCATGATCTGATATAATTACAATACCAAATAAAAAAACTAATAAAATTATACATAGAGCAGATTTCCAAGTAAATGCTATAAACAACAAAACAAATACCCCACCAGAAACAGAACAAGGAAGCATGAACGTCAAAAAGAACCTGATGAAAGCAATCGGAGTCACAGAGAAAAGGACCGTCGAAGAGGCCGGCGGAAGAAACAAGGGAGAGATCCAAGACGTAATCGGCGATGGCGACTCCGGGTCGGGGGAGGGAGTCGGGAAGAGGTTTGAAAACTCCGAAAGGTAGGTTGTGAATAGGGAAGTGAGAATCAGGATGGACAAGGAGAAAAGATTGGAGAGACATTGAAAGAAAGAGGGGACGTCAAACGCGAAGTGGAAGCTGAAACAAGAGAAGCAGAGGATCTCTAACCAGTCACCAGCTTCTGACTGAAAAAACAAAGAGAGAAAAAAGGTTATTACTCTTCCTTTTCCTATTGAGGATTCCGGTATTTGTTCAGTTGTTTATAGCATTTACTTGAAAATCTGCTCCATGTATAATTTTATTAGTTTTTTGATACGGTATTGTTATTATATCAGATCATGAATAGAGTAGCCATGAAAATGATGAGACGAAGGCCGAGATTTGTGGAACTCAAAGGCTGAAGAAGAGAAGCCGAAGAAGACGATAGAGATAGAAAAGCGAGGAGAGAGAGAGAGAGAGAAAATTGGAGATTTTAGAAGGGTATTTTCGAGTTTTAGCAGGGCATGTGCAGAGCACATGTAAAATTTAACGAAAAATTTAACAGGAGGGTTTGAACTGCAAACGGCGTATACGCTAGGGTCTGATTGGGTAAAAAAAATGTTAAGAACCAAATGACCAATGACTCCATACGTTGGTCTGGATTGAACTTTTTCCTAAAATATAATTCTAATAATTTGGACTCAGGTTTCCATGGCATTTCTCACAAAACAAAGGGCTTTACGGGAATAACGAAACTTTGAATGTCGGCCAATGTGGGTTTTCTTCTACCAGCCCAATCAGGCCCAGAAGGTCAAATACAGTTACTCCGACCCAACATTAAAGACGTGTCGATTCACACATTAATTTATATATTTTTGTATATGGATTCTTGATCCCGAGTTATCATTTGCATTAAAAGACTTGTAATTTGCACTTCCTTAAGTCATTTCTACTCTAAGATTTACATATTTTCAAATAATTTTTTGCTCTGAATTGTACATTTTGACTTCTTTGGAAAGTTTAAGGTCTTACTAGTGATATTAGTTGCATTCATGTTGGCACTTTATATGGTTGAAAAGTCACCATTTAGTTCAATTTTAATTACTCACGGTTTCGATTTCGATTACAGGCCATGAAGACGGTTGAAAAGTTGATATGAGGCCAAACTTTTCGAGTATGAAAGTATTTTCATGAGAGGCAAGCATGATTTGATCGTTCTTAATAATCGAAGAGTAATGACTTTTACTGCACTTTTGAGCAATTAGTGCGAGTACAAGACAACATATCTGTATACGCTAAACCATTTATCGTACGGACAACAATCGAACTACCTCAAAATCAACTTGCCTTAGTTCTTGATTAATTTGTTGAATGATTTATCAAATTAGAACAAAAGTGTGGTCTACTGCCATGATGTTGATGGAGGTATTAATTTTCTATTTAGTTTTAAATGATTAGAAGATGGATTACTTAATCATCTAACCATTTTATGATTGTGCTATAAATTCAATTCCCACTTGCCTTTTTTTAGGGTCACTGTTTCAATCTTACTTTTAAACAATAAATTAATTACATGCCTAATCACTCTAGTAAGATTGCTTTGGAGTTTAATGATTATGTTTGAATTGATTCGAAAAGTTTGTAATGTAATATATACGATGAAAGTGAATTTTATTACATAATGTAATTGTTATGTTGTGTTTGAATTGTAAAACTTTATCTAGTGCGAGGGAAATGAAGCAAGAGTGACCCGCCATTCACAAGCATTTATTTCAATCTTCAATGTTATTTGTCTTTCTTCCCAGCCAAAAAAGCAAAGCGTGACGTATTGATTTTGAAAGGATATTTTAAAAAATGTGTATTCTTTTTAAATAAATTTAAATAAAAATCAAGGAAAATTGACCTGAAATAATGGCGTTGGCCTTTCGTTGCATGATTTTTGAAGAGCTGAGAGGATTAAGAATCATAATCTCCCCTCCATTTGTTTAATCATACTTTAGTTAGCTGATAGGTCAAAACTACGTCTCTCTTCTCATCACTGTCAAATTTTTGCATGATTTACGTGGCAACGTACCTTGTTCGACTAGAATAACTCAAGTTCAAATTCTGTCTGATTGACGTGAGTAATTTATAAGTAAGTTCTTTTTCTAGACAAATACAACAGCTTTAAGATAAATTTTGAAATAAAAACGAAACGAGGCAGTTAGCCATGGAAATTGTAACTATTTCTACGAACTTACTGTTATGACAACAGTAAATCACAGTGAGGAGAGAGATAAAGTAAAGATAGTTAAAAAGAGAGACTCTAGAATATTACTTGATCAGTGAAACAAACCCATAATTCTTTCAAGAAGAATAATGTCCTCAGAGAGAAAGAGAGATAGAAGAGCCAGAATCATCTCAGGATCACAACCTTTGGACGAGTGTCAAAAGCGCAGCAGAGAACAAGGACACAGATTCTGAAAAGGAAAAGTGTAAGAAAAGCAACCCCCACCAATCAGACTCACTGACATTTACTTCAATAATTCATCTTTGCTTTTGTTCTTCGCTTACGGATCTGCATCATCATCAACCCACCATTCTTATACCTACAGAGCTCCGATTAAAACTATTTCAACAAATAACACAAGCATTTGGATTCTCCTCGATGCTCTGAACATAGTAGTGAGTTGTCATTTGAGGATTATAAGCCTTGTAAGCCTTCACCAACTCCAGAACTGGGTCTGTCGCTTCTTTCTTCTTCCCTTCTTCTTCCTTCTTCCCTTCTTCTTTATTCTTCGTTTTTTCTTCCTTCGCCTCCTCCTTCTTCGCCTCTTCTTTCTTTGGCTCAACGGCTGGACCTACTGAGATTATATCTGTATTCGGCCAGAATTTTCTCAGTTTGCTCACCACGTTCACTGGATCAGCTGTTCCTATCACTGTCAGTTTCCTCTCTTTCATATCCATGGAAATGGAATCTATCCCTACAAAACAATATCGAACCATCACAATGTTGAGAATTAGAGTTCTAATCTACGATCATATAACTATATATCTATTAAGTTCATACCTGGAAGAGCAGAGACTGTCTTCAGGGCCTTCTGCTTGGATTTGTCATTGTGCAAATCCAATTTCAGTATAACCTTCTGCAACAATGGAAAATCACATAATTAACTACAGAATAACTAAATAAACCCATTTTTGGCAATAGAAATCGGACGCAAAGCAAAGAGGGTGAACAAACCAGACCTTCATTTCAACAAAACTTTTACAGGAAGACGGCGTTATGGAAACGAGAAAAGAGAGAGGGAGAGAAAGCGACGGGGAATAAGATCGGAACAAAAGGGTGTTGAAAAAGACGGAGGAAGAGCTCAGATCGAAATATGCTTCGTTGAAAAAGAACTAAAGAACGAAGAAGAGAGATAAAATCTAGAGAGAGAGAGAGACGGTGATACTCATATATGCGAATGCGCTGAGCTTTTCTGTGTCATAAGACCATGCAGCAGTATTAAAATAACACAGACAATCATGTCTTAATCCACTTGCAACAGCGGTGCGTGATTTGACGCCCGATCGGATTTATCATACTCTTAATTAAAAATTATTTTATAATTTTTTATTAAATAATTTTCTAAGTGTTGTAAGGTAACCAGACATTCAAAAATGTCAGTAAATATAAAATAATAATTTTTTTCTTACTCACTACTAATAATTTTAATTTATAAAAAGGTATTGCGGTGGCGCGTGAAGCTGCTGGAGGTGTAACGGCGGTGTCGAGGTGATAGTGGTAGGAAAAGTCCAACAACACTTCAACGCTTGCATTGCCGCATCATGGCTTGGTCAAACTCCTTATTGCTGCCACGTCGTCTGATGACGTGTCACATCATTGGGGTCATTATCTAAACACACACCTCTCTCTAATTTTTAATTTCTTTTATTGCGGTTTCTTCTTAATTTGAAATAACTGCAAGATTAATTATTTTAATATATTATTTCAACTATTAATAATTTTATTTTAAAATACAAGATGGGTATGAATATTAGAAATCCAATAATATTTTAATTATATTTAGCTTTAAACACATAAATAAAATTAATTATTTTTTTCTTCAAAGTAGATTGTGTTTACTTTTTATGTCATTTTTTATAATCATTGGAAAAAAGTGGTATAGTACAACTACAGGAATGGCACTATGTCATGTGTACGTTTGTTTGTCTTAGTCTCATAGACTTTTCTTCCGTGTCGATTATTCCCTATAATCATACCGCTCAAATATCAAAAATCACTTTGCTCATAAGTCATGATTATGATTATTTATTTTAATTATAGTTAGCGTTTATTGTTTAGATTTGGTAACAAAGTTAATCCTAGAATGACATTGTATTACGTTTGTTCATGTTGGAACTTTTTTAACATTTGTCCAAACCACTTGAGTACGACTCCAAATTAATTTTATACATTATTTTGTGTAAAATATGGTTTAGGCCCCTCTAGTTTTAGCAACATTTCAATTTAGTCCTTGTAATTTAAATTGTTTAAGCAAAAACTATATAATTTTAATTTTGTTTCTAAATAGTTATTTATGTGGTAAAATTCAAAATCTGAATTGAACTTTAAGTCAAGTGCAAAAAATAGATCAAACAAATTTTTCGTGCAAAAAATGACTCAAAGTATCGAAAATGGATAAAAAATGGATTCGCGGCAAACCGGTATGCTCTCGCGGAGAGTTTTCTGAAGGAGAACGATTTGCCGCGTGCGGAGAACGGCAAACCATTCTCACCGAGGGAGCACTTGTGAGGGTGAAGACCCTCCGCGTTCATGTGCCCCTCACGTGCCCTCATTTTGTGGTTATCCTCTAAACTTCAAACGGCCATAACTTTTGCTACGGGTATCCGTTTTGAACCATTAAGATATCAAATTGAAGCTCTCATCGAGAGTCACACATCTTTTTGGGCCTGAAATCTATTGTTCAGGCCTTCAATTCGACATCCAAAAATTTTACAAACTATTTTCTGGATTATTTGATTTTATTATAATTTCCTTAAATAGTTAGTTATTTTATTTAGGGTTGTATTCCGAATTCAACAATTATTATTCAAGATTCTGAAATTAACGTTATTATCCTTAAATAGTTAGCTACTCTAATTTAAGAATCTTCAAAATCTTCAAATATCTAACTATTTAAGGAAATATCTATTCTAAAATTAAAGTACCTAACTATTTAAAATCTTCAAATATCTAACTATTTAAGGAAATAGCCATTCTAAAATTAAAGTACCTAACTATTTAAGGATAATAACGTTAATTCAAAATTCTGAAGTCAAAGTAGCTAACTATTTAAGGATAATAACGTTAATTTCATAATCTTGAATAATAATTGTCGAATTCAGAATACAACCCTAAATAAAATAGCTAACTATTTAAGGAAATTATAATAAAATCAAATAATACAGAAAATAGTTTGTAAAATCTTCGGATGTCGAATTGAAAACTTAAACAATAGATTTTGGGCCCGGAAAGGCATGAAATGTGTGAGCCTCGACGAGAGCTTCAATTTGATATCTTAACGGTACAAAACAGATACTCGTAACAAAAGTTATGGCCGTTTGAAATTTAGAGTATCACCACGAAGTGAGAGGCATGTGATCGCGGGGGGTCTTCACCCTCACAAGTGCCTCCTCGATGAGATCGGTTTGACGTTTTCACTACGCGGCAAACTGTTCTCACCGTAAGTGGGGTCTTCACCCTCACAAGTACCCCCTCGGTGAGAACGGTTTGCCGTTCTCTGTACGCGGCAAACCGTTCTTCTTCAAAAAACTCTCTGCGGGGGCATATCGGTTTGCCGTGAATTCATTTTTTGTCCATTTTCGATATTTTGAGTCATTTTTTGCACGAAAAATTTGTTTGATCCATTTTTTACACTTGACTTAAAGTTCAATTCAGATTTTAAATTTTACCCTTATTTATATCATTGGATTTGGTCAACAATTCAGTGGTTTGGTTCATTCCCCTCTCCCTCTTCCCCTTCTTCCCTTTTTTGTGACTTAATTTGTTTTCAACACAATAAAATAGTGGGAGATGTCGATTTGTCTTCTCAAACATGCTTGCAAAGTTTGATTTCGAACTCAAGAGTTTTTTTGTATAGCTCCAAGATTCACTAAGGTCCTCGTCGTTATCATTATTATATGACTAATCATTTAAGAGTAATGTTATATTTACTATGACATGCCTCGGAGGACCGTTGCAAGATCACAAACTCGGGCACAAAATTTAATTGTTCAATGTTCTAATGACTTGTCTCTTTTTGCAGGTTTGGATCACATCATGGACTTCACTTGGGAGCCGACATCAGAGGATGTGGAGAAACCTTGTCACGTCATTCATTGAAGCATTCACTCGAAGCTTCCTTGCAGCTCTATGGAAATTTGTCTTCCCGGGACTTAATTTGTAATTTTAATTTTTAAAACTCATTGACATACATTCGCCTTTATTGTAAGGATTTTATAATTGCATTTCATGCATTAGTTTGTGTGGTTAGGACTAGATGTATGGTGGTGGATTTGGGTTGAAGAAAATTCAACAATTCAAAGGAAAAGAGACCTTCACAAATCGAGCCCAAAGAAAGACTTGGCCTAAAGAAGAGCCCACATCCAAAAGTATAGTTTTGCAGGTACATATGTGGGTGAAGGCATGAATTGATGAGTTGGCACAATCTCCACCTTGGGCTAGGTTTTGGCGCAGCTTCAATCTCAACCGCTGGATTGGGCGCGCGCTGGCGCGCAGATCAGCGCCATGTGGCGCGGCATTGGCGCCAACCAGGCGCGGGCAGCGAGTAGCACGGATCCGGGCAGCGCGCGCTAGCACCTCCCAACCATCGATCAATGCGCGCTCAGCGCGCCTCCACCATTGATCCGAGCGCTCCTCCCTCTTTTCTCCTAGCCATTGATCGGTTTCTTCATCCAAGGGCTCTCATTCTCCCATACCAAACCCTAATCCACCTAGGAATTCTATAAATGCATGGTATTAGTGATTGTAGACAACTTTTTTTGCCAATCAATACACTACTATTTTCCTAAATATCCAAAGTTCCTTTGGCGTTTTTCTTTAGTTCCTTGAACCAAGAGGAGTTTGCCTCCATTGCTAACCTAGCTTGGGTTGCTAGGTTAGCTCTTATTCATTCCCTCACCTTCTCCATTGGGAGTTGGATTGAGGACGAAAATCCCTGGCCTACGGTAGTCGTTTTCCTCTTGGAAACGTTTATCCTAGAGCCTAACCCGTAAGATCGCTCTAAGGAACCTCCAAGGGTAATTTCTTTATTTTATTTGCTATCACATTCACCCACAATCATCCTCTAAATTTCGGCCACACAAAACACACACAAACCACCTTTATTTTATTGCAATTTTATTTCCTTCATTCCAATACTTCATCTTCCCTTTTTCTCTCCATTTTTCTCTTATTTTTCTTCATGCTTCATGTCATCATCTAACATCTAATATTCGGCCATATTACCTTAGCACACACCTCACTTTTATCTCTTGCATTTATTCTTATTTTTGCTTCTCCATTCCACGAATTTGTCATCCCTCACACACACCGAGCACTCTTGATATTTTAGTGGGTTTTCACGGACCCTTTTCTAAGGGATCCCGTGTCATACTATCTAATTTTGTATCTTAACTTTTATCTCTAATTTTAATTCATTAGTGCAATTAAAATAATATATTATAAATAATTAAATTAAATTATTAATTATATTAAATAACGAGTGAGATACGCAATCAGAAGTCAAAATTAGATACTAAACGTAGCATTATTTATCACGAATTAAACTAAAACTATAAGAATTTTAAAAAGACAATTCAACTAACAAAATGTAAATTGAAACGATAACTAAATTAGAGGGACAAATAAAATTAAGAATGGCGTATCTGTAAATAAACACTCAACTGGTGTCTGTTCTAGTCTTTGTCAAGCTTAAGGACTGGACTGGAGCTTTCTACCAACACAGGAGGAAAGCGGAGGGATAGACTGCAGAAGAAACAATATCCACAATGGCTTTCCCTAGCCAGTCGCTCTTCAGCTCGGCGACGTCATCGTTTCACGGAAACTGCGCCTTACTCTCGGCTTCATCATCCCTACGGCCTCTGTGTGGAAACCCTAGAAATGGAGGTGGACTCGTCATAGTGAAGGCGACTGCAATTGTGTTGGTGGAGAAGACTGAGGCTGAGAAGCCTAATCGGATCAAAGCCAATTATCTTGAAAAAATTGTACCCCTACTTAAGGAAGAGTTCTCCTACACGAATATCCTCCAAGTAATTCATATGTTCCTTTCGCTCATCAATTTTGTTGCTTCTTCATTTTCTTTTCCCTGTTTTTTTTTTGGGGGGTAAATTTTGGCCTTGTTGAATTAAAATTTATGGAAGATGTAAGTTCTTGGAGGCATGAAACTGTTTTGTTGTCGGTACCGATTGTTAGGATTGTTCTATTTAGCTATTCCGACATAGATTATTCGTTATCTGGTATAAGTGCGTGACTAAGCTAGGTTTCGATTCAAAGTGGGAGAGAAAGCAAGTTCTTCTTGAAAATTTCATCGAAGATTTGAGTATAAAGTGTTGTGACTTTGCAATTTGAGTGAATTTATTTCCAAAGAAAGTTTGTTATTATCAGATTCGGAGGCAAATTTGCCAATGTGGTGGCTCTCTGCCAGAAAATTTCAAATTTTTTACCTTTTCCAACTGCAAATAACCAGGTTCCAAAGATTGAGAAGATAGTTGTGAACTGTGGAATTGGAGACGCTCAACAAAATGCAAAGGGTTTAGAAGCAGCAATGAACGACTTGGCTGCCATTACCGGCCAGCGACCAGTGAAAACCCGCGCAAAAAACTCAGTTGCAACCTTCAAGATTAGGGAAGGCCAGCCACTTGGAATTGCTGTCACACTGAGAGGAAACGTGAGATTCATTCATTCCATTGATTTATCATTTTTATTTTGCTATTCCTTCAATGATCTCTTTGCTACTGCTGTATGTTCTTGGATGTTTGAAGGCCAGCTTACTCTACTAGATTGATAAATCTGCGTTTGGGTGCAGCTTATGTATTCATTTTTAGATCGATTGATCAACTTGGGACTTCCAAGAACAAGAGATTTTCAAGGAGTATACTCGAATAGCTTTGATGGACATGGGAATTACAGCGTTGGAGTGAAAGAGCAGAGCGTTTTTCCAGAAATCCAGTTTGATATTCTTGGTAAGCCAAGAGGAATGGACGTCTGTATTGTAACGACAGCTAAAACCGACAAGGAAGGCCAGAGATTGTTGGCTCTCATGGGAATGCCATTCAGAGAAAGTGGTGGCGCTGTCGGATCAGTGGTGAAGAAGAAGAAGCTCAAAGCTCATCATTTTGATTCAAAATCCAAAGGGAGAGCCAGGAGATAAATATAGGATTTTCATATTTCTTGTTTGCTTGTTTCTTATATCTATGAAGAAATGAATGATTCTCTGTAGAACTGGCCACTTCTAGTGTGCATTTTTTTGTGATTTAAGCTGTTGGGTTTCGACTCTCGACCTCATTTCGTAAAAGTTTATTTCTGCTATAAAGATAGGAGGGTTGTGACCGAGTAGAAAGCCAGCACACGGACAGTGTTCCCCGACCTCTTCACCATCTTAACTGCAAATGACGATGTTTAATGAACTAATGTCATACCCTTGCCCTCTTAATCAAAGCGTCTTCCCTCTCACTTCTTTGATTAAAAATCCCAAATTGGGTAACGAGAGTTTAGCGAATCATGAGCTCAACGATATCCTCTTGATGGAAGAGAGCAGAGAGAATAATGAGTTGTTGTTATTACCAGATTGGATTGGAAGAAGCGGGAGTGAGAGTCTCAGTTCCAATTGTTAAACCATGTCAACTCATGCGTTAGCATTAATTGCTCTCTCTCTCTCACGTTTCTTGTGTTTTCTCATTTCTTGTCTTTTTTTGTATTATCTCGGGTTTATAAAAGCCACTCTACAACCTTCATTTAATATGTAATGAAATAGAATACAAATTTCAATTCCTCTACTTTTTTCTTCATACAAATCTGACATGGTATCATAGCCATAAACGGCTCCGCTTCTCCTCTGTACCTTTTTGAAAATATGACCTCCTCCTCACAGAGTACGACAGATGAACCATCATCATCCTCCTTCCCTCTATCTCCGCTTCCTTACCTTCCGTCAGTTAACCAGCCATTAACCATCAAACTTGATGACTCTAACTTTTTCATCTGGAAAAATTAGCTTCTAAACGTGGTCATAGCAAACGGGCTTGAGGATATACTTACTGGTTCTCGTCCCTGTCCATCAAAGAAGCTAAATCTCATCTACAAATTAACCCGAATCTCCCCTCCTGGCAAAGGTACAATCGCTTGATAATGAGCTAGATCTATGCCTCTGTTCGTGAGCAAATGTTAGGGCAGTTGGTAGGATATTCAACAGCTTTTGAGATCTGGGAAGCTCTCGGACAACTCTACTATGCATCATTGCTTGCTCGGATCTTAGAGCTTCGCACAAGCTTACACGCATTTCGCAAAGAGGGTCTTAGCGCTATGACTCATGTTCAGAAATTTTGAAGTCGCTGCAACACTTTGGCTACAGCGGGCGAACTTGTAAGCCACAAAGACCAACTATTGTATTTCCTAAATGGTTTAGGAGCCGAATACAACCCCTTCGTCACTTTCGTACCTATTCGCACTGATCGTCCATCGGTTGAAGAACTAAATAGTCTACTGCTAAGCTATGAAGCTCGTCTAGAACGCCAGAATGTTGGAGCTTCCCTGAGCTCCCTTCAAGTAAATTTCACCAATATCTCAAGTAACAAACCCAAACCTAGATTTCCTATACTGTCTGGACCTCACTCTGTCTTCACACCAAATAGACCACGCTGCCCTTGACCTTCATTCTCATCTTCACCTCTTTTTCCCACTCCTCCTTATCGTCTGTCTCCACCTTTCCCCTCTCAAAATCGACCTCCATTTCGACCTAGATGTCAAATATGTCTGAAAACTGGACACAACGCTAACATTTGCTATCACAGAACTAATCTTCAATATCAGCCAGCTGCAAATCCACCTCGTAATTTTTCTGCAACTCTTCCATCTATTGAAGCTCAATTTGCCACGACCACAACGCCATTGAATCCCTTCTGGTATATGGATTCTGGTGCCTCTCATCACTTCACTCCTGATTTGAACATGCTGGACTTAACCACCTCGTACTCAAGTGACACTCAGATCACAGTAGGTAATGGTAAGGGTGCTTCCATCTCTCATATTGGTCGTGCAGTACTTCATACTTATTCTTCTCCTCTCCATTTCGTACTGTGTATCATTCCCCTTATCTTCAGAAAAATCTTCTAAGTGTTTCGTGATTATGTTTTGATAACAAAGCATTTATTGAATTTCACTCTTCCTTTTTTGTTGTCAAGGATCAGGTCTCCCACATAATTCTTCTCCGAGGAATCCTTGACAACGGTCTCTATTGTGTTTGCCTCCCGTCTTCACGTCAATATCTGTCTGCTCAGCTTCATACACTGTCCAGCAATCCCTCCAATCGTTGGCATTTTAGATTAGAACATCATGCTTCCACCATAGTTCACTCTGCCTTATCTAGTTCTAATATTTCTATTTAATCTCATTGTATGGACTTCTGCTCTTCCTGTCAATTAGCTAAATCTCATAGATTATCATTTCCTCTTTCTATTTCTCACGCGAATGCTAGTTTTGAATTAATTCATACTAATATTCGTGGATGATTTTTCCAGATTCACTTGGTTTTACCCTTTTCATTCTAAGGATGAAACTTTCAACAAGTTCATCACATTTAAACAAATGATTCAAACTCAGTTTAATGGCACTATTAAACGGGTAAGATCAGATTGGGGTGGTCAAATTAAAGCTTTATCAAATTTTTTCACGTCCCAGGGAATTATTCACGAAATTTCATGTCCATACACACCGCAACAAAATGGACGTGTTGAACAAAAAAATCGACATATAGTCGAAATAGGATTAACTCTCCTGCCCACGCCTCCATGCCTGTGAAATACTGGTATTTTGCTTTTAGCACGGCCATATATTTAATTAACCGTCTCCCGTCTAAAGTTTTGATAAACAAATCTCCTTTCCAAGTGCTTTACAACAAAATTCGTTCTTACAATCATCTCCGTATTTTTGGATGTCAATGTTTTCCTTTTTTACGTCTCTATAATACCATAAACTCGAATTCAAGTCACAGCCTTGTATTTTTCTCAGGTATAGTAGTTATCACAAAGGGTATCTCTGTCTTAATTCCAACAATGGTCGTATTTATATTTCTCGACATGTCGTTTTTAATGAACATGTCTTTCCTTTCTTTAAAACCCCTTCGTTCACTATTCTTAATGCAGACGTGCCCATCATTACTTCTCTACCACTATCACCCAACTCTCTTTCCTACCCGTCTTCCACTATTAAACCTTCCAACTCCTTTGTCAATCAACCTGTGTCCTTCTCTACTCTCATCTCCATCTCTTCTTCCTCTCGTACTACAAACTCTTCATCCTCGCAATCTGTTGAATCATTACCTGTGAATGACCATACAATGGTTACGCACTCCGAGTCTGGCATTTTCAAACCACGTGTGTTTCTTAGCATTGCAAATCACACACTCTGCAAACCCTCCTCTTACAAGGAAGCTTCCAATCATGTTGAGTGCCGTATAGCAATGCAAACGGAGTTTGATGCACTTCAATCTCAAGGTACATGGTCTCTAGTTCCGAAACCTAATAATTCTCGTATTATTAGATCAAAATGGGTATATCAGATAAAACTCTGCCCAAATGAATCGATTGATCGATTCAAAGCACGCCTCGTCGCAAAAGGATTTCAACAAACACTGGGTCTCAATTTTCAAGAGACATTCATCCCTGTTATCAAACCGACAACTATAAGACTTGTTCTTAGCATCGCAGTCTCTCGGCAGTGGACTATCAAACAGTTGGATGTTCAAAATGTCTTTCTTCATGGTGATCTGTTGGAAGACGTTTATATGCAACAACCTCAAGGTTTCATTGATACCACCCACCAAGACTATGTATGCAAACTTCGTTGCTCTTTATATGGACTGAAACAATCTCCTCGAGCATAGTTTCTCAAGCTAAGTATGGCTCTTCTTAACTGAGGTTTTATGGGTTCTAAAGCAGATACATCTATGTTTATCTGCCATACTGCCTCTGACATTATTGTGGTTTTAGAGTATGTGGATGAAATTATCATAACAGGCTCGTCTTTAAACCTAATATCAGAGTTGATTGAGCATCTGTCTCAACTGTTTGCTATCAAGGATCTTGGTGTGTTATATTTTTTTCTGGATATTGAAGTTCATCAGCACACAAGTGGTCTGCATTTGAGTCAGACTAAATACATTCAGGATTTACTAACAAAAAGGGAAATGCTGGATTCTAAACATCAATCCACTCAGCTTGCTCTACCGCCACTCTCCATTCATGCAGGTACACCGTTGTTAGATTTAACTGAATATCAAAGAATTCTTGGAGCTCTTCAGTACTGCAAAATCACTAGGCCGGACATCTCCTTTGCTGTTAATAAACTATATCAATTCATGCATGCACCAACAAAACTTCATATGCAAGCAGTTAAGCGAGTTCTACGATATTTAAGGGGTACTGCTAACTTGGGACTTTTCATTCAACATAATTCCGCCCATGATCTTTTTTGCTACACAGATGCTAACTAGGCATCGTGCCCTAATGATTGTCGTAGCACAAGAGGTTATTGTGTATTTCTTGGCCACAATTTGATATCCTGGTCGTCATCAAAACAACATGTTGTCTCCCGATCGAGTACAAAGTCAGAATATAGTCCCCTTGCAAATGGAGCTGTCGAAATACTATGGATCCAGTCTTTACTGAAAGAGCTGTTCCTCGCTCCACGTCTGTCTCCAGTAATATACTTTGATAATATCAGTACTCTTAGCCTGGCCTCAAATCCGGTTCTCCATGCTCGATCCAAGCACATGGAAATTGATCACCATTTTGTTCGCAAAAAAGTTGTTACTGATTGTTTGCATCTTGCCTATGCACCATCTACAGATCAACTTGCTAACTGCTTAAATAAACCTTTGGTTGTTGCACGCTTTCAGGAACTTAGGACCAACCTCACGGTTCTTCCTCAACCTATGTGTTTGCAGGGGGATGTTAAACAATCCCGATCCATGCGTGATAAACCATGTCGACTCATGCGTTAGCATTAATTGCTCTCTCTCTCTCTCTCTCTCACATTTGTTGTGTTTTCTTATTTCTTGTCTTTTTCTGTATTACCTCAGGCTTATAAAAGCCACTCAACAACCTTCATTTAATATGTAATGAAATAGAATACAAATTACAATTCATCTTCTTTTTTCTTCATACAAATCTGACACCAATGAAATCCTCTGTTTTCAGAGCAGAGTAGCCAATGGGTCCTGAACTTTTAGCGAATAGCTCGACTCGCGGTGGCTCTTCTTCCTCTTCCGGCAACTGCAATCTCGTCTTCGTCGTCAATCCCCAAGGTTCGTTTTGGTATAGACTATAATGCAAATGATGTATAATACATTGTTTCCTTCTCAGTGGTTACGACTCTCGGTGATAATTATTTGAATTTTTTCTTCTTCTTTTTTGATATTTTATTGTAGTGAGAGATTGAACATGTTCTTTGCGTTGTGGCATCTTTGATTCCCAACGTGGTCATTGATTATATTATACATTTCTGCAAAGGTAAAAACAGAAAAATGAACTTGGTACTACTTCAAATAGTTTATTTAGTTAGCAATTGATTTAGCGATCTCATTGCAATTTGATTCACATTTAATGACCCTTTCTCTCCATAAACTTGTTTGTACTTATTATTGTTTGAGATTTATGCTTTATTTACATTGTGGCCAGATATATGAATCTCTGACTTCGAGACCTTCTCATGCTGTCGACATAACAAGAGAGGTAGGTGGCGTGTTTATTTTCATCAAGCTCAAACTAGATGTAGGATCAACTGGTTTGAGTATTAGTTTTTTTTTTCTTTAATTAATTTCGTGGTTTGCAGGCTATAAGAGAATGTGCCAATTCCGTGATTGCTGTTGGAGGTGATGGAACTCTTCATGAGGTATTACCCTACTAATTTTAATTATCTCAAAAGTCAATTTGATCGATATATGAAGTGAGAAACAATAAATACTGCATGAATGAGGAAGTTAGTTCTCTCCATGACAAGCTTCGAATACTATATGAGAATGATAGGTGCTGAAAAATTGAACGAGAAACTGAAAAACAAAACGAGAAAATAATAGACACCGAATTTACGTAGAAACCCTAGAAGAGAAAAAACCATGGGCAGAGGAGAGAAATCACTAATCAAAATCGATACAATGAGTTTTGCGACTCAAACATCAATATATAGAGAAAACATAAAACTGTAATTGTAACGACCCCTATTCCCAGCAAGATATTGTCCGCTCTGGGGATTGGGCCGCAGCCCAATATCCTCCCCTCACGAATTTGTTTGGCAAGAACTTCCCAGAAGGTCACCCAACCTGGAATTGCTCTCGCCGAAGCACTTTTAATTTCGGAGTTCTTATGGGATCCGTTGTCAATTATGCTCCAAAACGCGTCTTGCTATGTTGGAAGGATCTCTTTACATATGTTTCATTTCCACATACTTCCCCAAGCGATGTGGGATTGTGACGACCCCCTTTTTACGACCTGTCACCTTCCGGTTCGCCCGCGCGGACGTACCGCCATCCGGGTTCCGGTTCGTGCAGCCATCGTACCCATACGTGCATATTCGGGTCATCACAATCACCCCCCCTCGGGGGCCCAACGTCCTCGTTGGCCACATTTCCGGTTGGGTACAGGCTCTGATACCATTTGTAACGATCCCTTATCCCAGCAAGATATTGTCCGCTCTAAGGATTGGGCCGCAGCCCAATATCCTCCCCTCACGGCTTTGTTTGGGGAGAACTTCCCGGAAGGTCACCCAACCTGGAATTGCTCTCGCCGAAGCACTTTTAACTTCGGAGTTCTTATGGGATCCGTTGTCAATTGTGCTCCAAAACGCGTCTTGCTATGTTGGAATGGTCTCTTTACATATGTTTCATTTCCACATACTTCCCCAAGCGATGTGGGATTGTGACGACCCCCTTTTTACGACCTGTCACCTTCCAGTTCGCCCGAGCGGACGTGCCGCCATCCAGGTTCCGGTTCGTGCAGCCATCGTACCTATACGTGCATATTCAGGTCATCACAGTAATATTGATATACGGGTTCGACCTGACCCAAATAGAATTGAGACCACACCAAATTCTAACAATCTCCACATTGACACAAATTCAACATGAGAGATCCAATGGGCTACTCGGCTCAACCCAAAGCGAATTCAGAACACTGAATTCTGACAATCTTCATCTTCAAAGAAATTCTGGTGCAAGGAAATAAATCTGTAAAACTCTATTAAAAATAACATCATCTACCTCAAAAGCCCTTGTTGGGCTAGTTCAGCAGCTGATACCAATCAGTTAAAGCCCCGCTTAAACTTGAGAGGCTTATTTGAGAAGAAATCGCATCTCCTCCTCCATGATATCACTGAACTATCAGAGTTGTTGCAACGAACTGCATCTGAACATGTAGAAGACTCCACACAGGAATCGTTACTCTCGAACACATTCAATGCATAACCTATAGTTTCATCATATCGCCCCAGAGTTTTAACCTTCCACATGGTTCTACCTTTGACGATACTATCCTGACATAAAACTGAAACTGGTGACTGAACATTTATAATAGGCTGACTCACTATCTCTGATATACCCTCTGATCCCAACTTGAACTTCACCTGAGAGACTTTTTCTGAGTCTTCTCAACCTTTCTCTTAGGAGGTGAATTCACAAATTTCATAGCTTTATTACTTGTCATTGTAGAACCTTGTAACACATACAATGAGGAACATTTTTCCCCCCTCGCAACAATCAAAGAGCCTTTGGCAAGCTTCTATTTTCCATCACGAAAGGTGTTGCAAAACCCTTCGTCGTCGAGCTTGCTGGTCGATATCAAGTTCATGCGGATGTCGGGGATGTGCTTCACACCTCTCAAAACCAGGGTGTTGCAGTTGCCGGCCTCCAAATGTGCATTTCTCATACCAATGGCTTTTGCAATGCCATCATTTCTCATCTTTACACTTCTAAAGTCACTAGAAGTGTAGGATGTGAAGAAATCTCTTCGTGAAGTGGCATGTATCGAAGCGCTACTATCGATCACCAAACTCGTATCTTGGCAAGCGAGATTTACGACGTCTCCGTCATACACACTAAAGAACTCCTCCTCGGTGGTCGTGGCTACATTCTCGCATGTATCACCCACTTCGATCTTCTTTTCCTTTCCCTTGGCATTTAGATTTTCTCGAAGAAACTTTTGACAAAATTTATTGATGTGTCCTTTTTTGCCACAATGATGACACTCAAAGTTTGCATATTTCCCCGACTTACTTTGACTTCAGTTTCTGTTGCTCGGACCTTTGCTTTGACTCTTATTCCTGTTTTTGGTGAATAAGATGTATGACTCTGAAGAAGAACCCGTCGACTTTCTTTTCATCTCCTTGTTCAGAACACTACTTTTGACTACATCTATAGCCAAAATATCATTTGGAGCGGAGTTAGACAATGACATTCTGAATGTCTTCCACGAGTCCGGTAAAGTCCCAAGAATCATCAACCTCTGAATCTCTTCATCAAACTTGATTTTCATTCCAGCCATCTGGTTGATAATCCCCTGAAATGTATTCAAGTGATCGGTCATTGCTTTTCTATTTTGGTACTTCAACCCTAGAAGTTGCTTGATCAAGTACAATTTGTGGTTGGCGGTCATCCGAGCATACAACTCCTCAAGCTTTTTCCACAAGCTCTTAATGATATTTTTCTCACTAACATGGTTAAGGACATTATCATCTACCACTGCCGAATGTAACCGCTCACTTGACGATGACACAATTTTCATTCGACATCAAATTTAGTTGCTGGCTTCGCACCAGCAAACACAGGTAAATAATTGTGACAGCCCGAAATCGGACCCGAATCGGTTTCCGGGATCGGAGCCGTCACTCCGGGACATTTACAGGAAACGGTGACTATTATTTTTTTTTTTAAAACTAATAGAACAATCAAAGCAGTGAACAGAGAGGGAGAACTGCAGGGAGTAATCGAAAACATTTGCAGGGGGAGAGAGAGAGTTCTCTGGAATGGAAAGCAAACAAATCTCAATAATAGATAACCGAACAGAAATAGGCATAAGACTGACGGAAATGGAAACAGGAAACAGTGGCGGAAGATGTAGTTTCAAACTGAACCGGAGGAGAAATCAGTGGATAGCGTCATCGGAAGATAAAGGCAGCAAACATAACCGGCAGAAGATGATGACGTCAGCCGGAAGACGTTCTGACGTCATCGGAAGACAAAGTTATAAACTGGGCGGAAGACTTATGCTAACGTCATCGGAAGAGAAGATGACGTCAACCGGAAGACAAATAACGTCACCGGTAGAAGAAAAATGTGAACAGTAACCGGAAGATGACGTCAACCGGAAGACAAATAACGTCACCGGTAGAAGAAAAATGTGAACAGTAACCGGAAGACGCAATCGGAAGACATAGTTTTAAAGACAGAATTACAACTTTTGACAGAAAGACATATAGAAGGCAACCTCAAACAGGAAGCATAAAGGTTTCAAAACCTTCAAACCCGATTCAAAAGAAGTTATAAAAATATACTTTACAATGGACAAAATTTCAAGAAGACATCCTGCACCATGACATCTTTTAACGAAGATACCTGCTGGCAGGAAGCATGAAAAACAGAAGGCATACAAGTTTCAAACTTTCATCACAGATGACAATTTCGAGAAAACAAACTGCATGGATAGCTCTAAAATTCGAGACTATCCATGCATGACCTGAAAGGGAGAACTCAAGCAGTTCCAGAATGTTTTCAAAACATTTAAAATATATGGATACAATCTGTCAAATACAGAGGTTTTAAATACATCAATAACAGATTCCAAAAGTTTTATAGGAACTTGACATACATTTAAATTTTTACCAAAACAGGAGTTTTAAAACAAAACACAAAATCTATACAGGACTCGACTTAACTTTCAAATATACACGCTCACAGGAATACATCTTGTCTGACTGCAACAGCCAGACCCCGTGAGCTCGATCCACCAACTACATCAGCTCGTCGTTTTGAGGCACCGGGTCCTCATCTGGAATATCCGTACCTACAACAGGGAGTTCACCTATGAGCCTAAAGCTCAGTAAGAACATAATCAACATGCAGTGATGCAAAATGCTATGCATGCAGTTTTCAGAAAAACGGTGACAGAACATTACATTACGTTTCACTGCACATGGTGGTATAAGTGAGGCTTATAGAGGAACTGGCGCATAACATACATAACATACTGGACATGACACTTGTTAGTAATTTTGCCGGTGTCCCAGGGAAGGACAAGGTACAGGGTATCCTTGGCGGGGATAAATTTTACATGAGTCCCAGGGAAGGACAAGAACAGGATGCCAGTCCTCGTCCACACTTAACCGTTCATTACATTACAGGATTTTATCTTTACTTACTTCAAAACCAGTGCTGAAAACATTTGCATGATTTTACTGGAAAACGTGTATGCATGGATAAGTGCGATACTCAACATTCACAGATAGCAGAATGGATACAACAGGGAAACAGAATGTAACAGAGACATGTTTAACTTAAAACATAATCTAGAACCTATCTACCCAAACCATACCTAGTACCTCCAAGTTGTAGGGCCATAAGGGCCAACATAAACGTATGAACTTACCTGGTTGCTGCGGTGTCAGATGCTCGAATGTCCCTGAAATGCTTGGATCTGTAGCATGCATGAAGAGGTATAAAACAAGCTGCAATGCTAACAAATAACTTGGAAATTTATGCAGAAAACTCCACTCAGACTGGTAGAAAACAACAATGTGTTTCCATACAAAACTCGAGAGTTTTCTCCTAAATATCCTAACCTAAAACTTCAGCAAAACGCATACTTTTTGCTTGTCCAAATGTGTTAGCATTGGGAGATGTTTACCTTAGGCAGAAAACAAGGAAAACCCTAGGAGATCAAGGGCGTTTGGGTGAACTTTTGTCGCCTGGCCGAGAGAAAACAGAGGGAGAGAAGATGGAGAAGTGGAAACTTTCACGTAGGAGGGAAGAGAAGACATATCTTCTTCAACAAGTTGCCACTTGGCACTCATCCATTGGTTTGCTTCCACCTACCTTAATTACTTCCACATTTACCCTTCCAGTAGCTTTTAACCTAATTAATTTGTTTTGGTTACACATTAGTTTAGTTTCACTAAACATTTCCAACAACTCAACCAAAACATACGTTGTATAAATATAAATGTTAATCCCGCACAAATGGTTTTGGGAAAACAATTACATGGCAAAAATGCCGGGTGTTACATTCCACCCACCTTAATAGAAATTTTGTCCCCAAAATTTGCCTAAGCAAAGAAGTCTGGATATTGTGTTTTAACATCCTCCAGTCTTTCCCAAGTGGCTTCCTCCACATTATGGTTGCGCCATAAGACTTTCACCAACGGAACCACTTTGTTGCGCAATACTTTGACTGAGGTATCCAGGATCTGTATGGGCCTTTCTTCATATGTCAGGGTTGGCATAATGTCAACGTCCACATGCTCCACGATCTGAGTTGGATCTCGTACACATTTTCTCAGCATCGAGACATGGAAAACATCATGAACACCATCCATTGACGCTGGTAGTTATAGTCTGTAGGCCATGCTTCCCACACGCTTCAAGATGGGAAAAGGCCCAATAAACCTTGGGCTTAGCTTCCCTTTCTTGCCGAATCTCATTACGCCTTTGAAAGGTGACACCTTCAAGAACACCTCATCACCTTCGGCAAACTCTAAGTCCCTTCTCCTGTGGTCTGCGTAACTTTTCTGTCGACTTTGTGCAGCTTGGATTCTTTGCTTAATCGCCGTTATTACCCCAGACATCTGTTGCAGTATTTCGGGGCCGATAAGCTTGGTTTCCCCGACTTCATCCCAACACAACGGGGATCTGCACTTTCTGCCATAAAGCGCTTCATATGGAGCCATACCGATCGTAGCCTGGTAGCTATTGTTGTAAGCAAACTCCACAAGTGGCAGGTATCTACTCCAAGGAGCGTGAAGTTCCAGCACGCACGCCCTTAACATATCTTCCAATGTCTGAATCGTTCTCTCGGATTGTCCATCCGTCTGCGGGTGAAATGCCGTGCTGAAGTCCAATCTAGTGCCCAAAGAGCTTTGCAAACTTTTCCAAAACCTGGAAGTGAATCTAGGATCGCGATCAGAGACGATTGACACAGGAATGCCGTGCAGCTTGACAATCTCATTAATGTACAGTTCTGCATACTGGTTCACGGTGAACGTCGTCATCACGGGTAGAAAATGGGCAAACTTCGTCAATCTGTCCACTATGACCCATATACTATTATGGCCTTTTACTGTTCTTGGAAGTCCAACAACAAAGTCCATTGTAATGTTCTCCCACTTCCATTCAGGAATTGGAAGAGGCTGAAGCGTTCCAATCGGTCGTTGATGTTCAGCTTTGACCTGTTGACATATTAAACAAGACTCCACGTACTTGGCCACTTCATTCTTCATATTCGGCCACCAGAAGTGAAGCTTTAGGTCCTGATACATCTTCGTACTTCCGGGATGTACAGAGAAAGAGGATGAATGAGCTTCCGACAAGATATGCTTCCGTAGCTCCTCGTCTTTCGGAACATACCATCTGCCTTTGAACTTCAGAACTCCATCGCCCGAATAGCTGAAATTGGACGAGGGCATCGGCACTTTGCTCACCATATCAGCCATCTCCTTTGAATTGGTCTTCTGGGCTTCCTTAATGCGGTCCAAGACAGTGGGCCGTAGTGTCAGGTTTGCTAGTATGGCCGATAGCCCAGAAACTATCTCCATATCGAACTTCTGCATCTCTGTTCTCAAAGGCGTCGATACGGCCGACATTACTGGTTGCATAGTAGCTGGCATTCTGCTCAGTGCATCAGCTACCACATTAGCTTTACCAGGATGGTACTTGATCTCAACATCATAGTCTTTTACAAATTCTAACCACCGCCTTTGCCTCATATTCAACTCCTTCTGAGTAAATATGTACTTCAAGCTTTTGTGATCCGAAAACACCTCACATGATCGTCCGTACAAATGATGTCTCCATACTTTCAGCGCAAATACAACTGCCGCTAACTCAAGGTCGTGAGTAGGGTAGTTTTCCTCATGGGTCTTCAATTGTCGGGATGCGTATGCTACCACCTTCCCTTCTTGCATCAGTACACATCCCAAGCCAACTTTTGACGCATCACAGTATACGCTGAATTTGCCATCTTCAACTGGCAATATCAACAGAGGAGCAGTGGTCAACTTTTGCTTGAGTGTCTGAAAGCTCACCTCACATGCTTCAGACCACTTGAACTTGATTTCCTTCCTTGTTAAGCTGGTCATAGGCTTCGCTATCACAGAAAACCCCTTGATGAATTTCCTGTAATAACCAGCTAGTCCAATAAAGCTCCGTACTTCACTTGCATTTCTCGGCCTGGGCCAATCCCTTACAGCCTGAATCTTGGCCGGGTCCACAGATACTCCTTCAGCAGACACCACGTGGCCCAAGAAATTAATCTTGCTTAACCAGAACTCACACTTTGACAGCTTGGCATATAATTGGTGTTGCTTTAGGATTGACAGTACCATAGCCAAGTGTTCCTCATGCTCGGCCACACTCCTGGAATAAACCAGAATGTCGTCGATGAAAACGATCACAAATTTATCCAAGACATCATGGAATATCCTGTTCATTAGGTCCATAAATGCTGCCGGAGCATTAGTCAACCCGAACGACATCACCAAGAACTCGTAGTGCCCGTACCGGGTTCTGAAGGCAGTCTTTGGAATATCCTCAGCTCTGACCTTCAACTGGTAATAGCCGGAGCGTAAGTCAATCTTAGAAAATACCCGAGCCCCCTGTAGCTGATCAAACAAATCGTCAATTCTTGGCAACGGGTACTTATTCTTGATAGTCAACTTATTCAGCTCACGGTAGTCAATACACATCCGTAGGGACCCATCCTTCTTCTTGACAAACAAGACGGGAGCACCCCACGGAGAGAAACTAGGGCGCACAAAACCCTTGTCCATTAATTCTTTCAACTGAGCCTTCAACTCCTTCAGTTCAATTGGTGCCATACGGTACGGATTCTTCGATACTGGTTCCGCACCAGGATACACATCGATTTCAAACTCGATGTCACGATCAGGTGGCAATCCCGTAAGTCATCTAAGAAAACCTCTGAGAAGTCCCGGACTACCGGAATGTTTTGAAGTTCCACCTCATTTTGCCTTCGAACATCCACAACGTGGGCAAGAAATCCGATGCACCCTGACTTCATCAGTCGTTGAGCTTTCAATGAAGATATCACAGGTATACGGTGTTTCTTCGGTACTGCCTGATAGGAGAATTCTACTTCATTTGGGCGCTTAAATGACACAAGCCCGGACCTACAGTTGATGGTGGCATAATGTCTAAATAGCCAGTCCATCCCCAGAATGACATCGTACCCTTTCATACCGATGACGATAAGATCGGCATAAAATTTCTGGTCTCCCACTGACACTATATCACCCCGTACAACCCGCTCGGAGTGCATAAACTCTCCGGACGGTAGCATAACGCTGTAGGGCTGATCTGAGGACGTACTACAAAACTTCTGTCTAACTACAAAATCCATGGCCACAAACGAATGTGTGGCCCCCGTGTCCCACAAGGTATAAGCAGGCACATCACATACTGAAATTGTACCTGTAATTGCTGTGTGCTGATCAGCATCATCAACGTCCTCCATCATTGCAAACACTCTTGGCACAGCCTGTCCTGTTCTGGTGTCGGGTATTGGACAACCTCGAATTTGATGACCTACTTGGCCACATCGGAAACAAGCTCCAGTGAAGAGTCTGCATTCTCCTGTATGATTCTTCTGGCAACGTGAGCAGACAGGAAGCTGAGGAGCTCCCATAGGTCTCTTCCCTTTGTCCTGGTAAGTAAGGGTCTCATTGGGCCTTTTAGTGCCCCTGTTCTGTTGCTGTTGAGGATGTACATTCTGAATCTTTTGTTGTTGTTGTTGAGGAGCATTTCTTATAATTCCTCTTGGTGGTTCTCTCTGTCTCTGGGACTTTATTTCTAAGGCCTCCAGTTGATAAGCCTTGGCCACCACTTTCACATATGGTGCCTCATCAAAACCTCTAGTCGTGATTCCTCGCAGAAGGTCCATCTTTAAACCTTGAATAAACTGGTGCACCTTGTTCTCATCAGTGGCCACCATGTGGGTTGCATATCGGGATAGCGACTCAAATTTCTGAACATACTCGGCCACAGACCCATACTGTCGCAGCCGAGAAAACTCAAGTAACTTTTCCTTTCTCACTCCTCGGTCAAAGTACTTCTCGTAGAAGAGTGTTTTAAATCCCTCCCAACTCAATGCCACAGTAGACGATTGTACTGCATCCCACCAGAATCCAACACTTTCAGTGAGATGGAACGTGGCACAAGTAACCTTCTTGTTGTCTTCTACTTCTGCATAACTGAACATCTTTTCCATAGTTCGAATCCAGGTTTCAGCACGGGTCGGGTCTGTAGACAACCCATCAAATGAGGGTGGCTGAAGTCGCCGGAATCTGTCTCCACTATTGTCTCGCGGTGCATTATTTCCAGGATTATTATTATTGTTGTTCCCATGGTTGTTGTTCCTATCATCTTCCCGAGCCATCATGCGCTCTACCATACGTGACTGTGCACCCACCAGTTCGGTTAGTCGGTCAATGGCTCGAGAGCTTTCACTGGACTCTTCCTGACGTCCTCTCACCATTTCTAAGATAGTCCTATAAGTAGAATAACAGAATAACCTAATTTAATAAACAAACTTTTACAGGAATTTAAACACTTACAGTTGGCGGAGCGATATCACGTGGCGGGTTGCGCAGTCAGACATTTCACAGAATCGGTTTTAAAACCGTGTCTCTCTGATACCATAACTGTGACAGCCCGAAATCGGACCCGAATCGGTTTCCAGGATCGGAGCCGTCACTCCGGGACATTTACAGGAAACGGTGACTATTATTTTTTTTTTTAAAACTAATAGAACAATCAAAGCAGTGAACAGAGAGGGAGAACTGCAGGGAGTAATCGAAAACATTTGCAGGGGGAGAGAGAGAGTTCTCTGGAATGGAAAGCAAACAAATCTCAATAATAGATAACCGAACAGAAATAGGCATAAGACTGACGGAAATGGAAACAGGAAACAGTGGCGGAAGATGTAGTTTCAAACTGAACCGGAGGAGAAATCAGTGGATAGCGTCATCGGAAGATAAAGGCAGCAAACATAACCGGCAGAAGATGATGACGTCAGCCGGAAGACGTTCTGACGTCATCGGAAGACAAAGTTATAAACTGGGCGGAAGACTTATGCTAACGTCATCGGAAGAGAAGATGACGTCAACCGGAAGACAAATAACGTCACCGGTAGAAGAAAATGTGAACAGTAACCGGAAGATGACGTCAACCGGAAGACAAATAACGTCACCGGTAGAAGAAAAATGTGAACAGTAACCGGAAGACGCAATCGGAAGACATAGTTTTAAAGACAGAATTACAACTTTTGACAGAAAGACATATAGAAGGCAACCTCAAACAGGAAGCATAAAGGTTTCAAAACCTTCAAACCCGATTCAAAAGAAGTTATAAAAATATACTTTACAATGGACAAAATTTCAAGAAGACATCCTGCACCATGACATCTTTTAACGAAGATACCTGCTGGCAGGAAGCATGAAAAACAGAAGGCATACAAGTTTCAAACTTTCATCACAGATGACAATTTCGAGAAAACAAACTGCATGGATAGCTCTAAAATTCGAGACTATCCATGCATGACCTGAAAGGGAGAACTCAAGCAGTTCCAGAATGTTTTCAAAACATTTAAAATATGGATACAATCTGTCAAATACAGAGGTTTTAAATACATCAATAACAGATTCCAAAAGTTTTATAGGAACTTGACATACATTTAAATTTTTACCAAAACAGGAGTTTTAAAACAAAACACAAAATCTATACAGGACTCGACTTAACTTTCAAATATACACGCTCACAGGAATACATCTTGTCTGACTGCAACAGCCAGACCCCGTGAGCTCGATCCACCAACTACATCAGCTCGTCGTTTTGAGGCACCGGGTCCTCATCTGGAATATCCGTACCTACAACAGGGAGTTCACCTATGAGCCTAAAGCTCAGTAAGAACATAATCAACATGCAGTGATGCAAAATGCTATACATGCAGTTTTCAGAAAAACGGTGACAGAACATTACATTACGTTTCACTGCACATGGTGGTATAAGTGAGGCTTATAGAGGAACTGGCGCATAACATACATAACATACTGGACATGACACTTGTTAGTAATTTTACCGGTGTCCTAGGGAAGGACAAGGTACAGGGTATCCTTGGCGGGGATAAATTTTACATGAGTCCCAAGGAAGGACAAGAACAGGATGCCAGTCCTCGTCCACACTTAACCGTTCATTACATTACAGGATTTTATCTTTACTTACTTCAAAACCAGTGCTGAAAACATTTGCATGATTTTACTGGAAAACGTGTATGCATGGATAAGTGCGATACTCAACATTCACAGATAGCAGAATGGATACAACAGGGAAACAGAATGTAACAGAGACATGTTTAACTTAAAACATAATCTAGAACCTATCTACCCAAACCATACCTAGTACCTCCAAGTTGTAGGGCCATAAGGGCCAACATAAACGTATGAACTTACCTGGTTGCTGCGGTGTCAGATGCTCGAATGTCCCTGAAATGCTTGGATCTGTAGCATGCATGAAGAGGTATAAAACAAGCTGCAATGCTAACAAATAACTTGGAAATTTATGCAGAAAACTCCACTCAGACTGGTAGAAAACAACAATGTGTTTCCATACAAAACTCGAGAGTTTTCTCCTAAATATCCTAACCTAAAACTTCAGCAAAACGCATACTTTTTGCTTATCCAAATGTGTTAGCATTGGGAGATGTTTACCTTAGGCAGAAAACAAGGAAAACCCTAGGAGATCAAGGGCGTTTGGGTGAACTTTTGTCGCCTGGCCGAGAGAAAACAGAGGGAGAGAAGATGGAGAAGTGGAAACTTTCACGTAGGAGGGAAGAGAAGACATATCTTCTTCAACAAGTTGCCACTTGGCACTCATCCATTGGTTTGCTTCCACCTACCTTAATTACTTCCACATTTACCCTTCCAGTAGCTTTTAACCTAATTAATTTGTTTTGGTTACACATTAGTTTAGTTTCACTAAACATTTCCAACAACTCAACCAAAACATACGTTGTATAAATATAAATGTTAATCCCGCACAAATGGTTTTGGGAAAACAATTACATGACAAAAATGCCGGGTGTTACAATAATAGTCTTTTGCATAGAGAAGATCCTCCATCTTCTCTTTCCACACATGATAGTTGGATCCATTCAATGTGACCATCTGACTTGTGTTACTCTCCATGATTAAAAAATCAGCTCCACAATATCAGAATAAATCCACCCGGCAATATCGAAATATTCTCACCCTCCAAAATAATTCAAACACAAAAGTTGGAATTTTATAACTTGATTTCACCTAAGAAAATCAACTTCAATATTCTGAACCTATAATTTGAACCTTGCAATTCAAAATTTTAGAATATTATTTAGCGCCTAAAATATTTTACCAAAAATCTTCAATCCGTTTGCACTAATCCTTGGCGCAAATTTCAAAATTTGCAACAAACAGCAGATTGTGTTCCGTGTAGGCAACAGAACAAAACAGATCAAAGATCAGCGGCGGCGGACTAGCTCGGCTTTGCGTCGGAGCAGATTGTCGGCCAGGAATGTCTTTTTCCTCGGCGCTTTCTTCTTCGCGCACGGCGGCGACCGCCACTCTCTCCTTGGACGACTGCTTCTTCTCCTCGGACGACGACAATTTCTAAACGGAGGCACGGCGCAACAAAATGATAAACGGCTGACCGAGCAACGTCTTCTGTGTTGATTCTTGGTGGTTCGTCGACCGTGCGACGATTTCTTCGGGAGCAGCGGTGAGAGAGATAAATCTCTCTGTGCAACGGCGGCGGCGGCTAGGGCAGGCCTCTTCTCTCGTCGGACGGCGGCCCTCTCCTAAGGCTGCCTCTATTCTTATTCGCAGACGGCGGCGGCTAGGACTCCCTCTTCTCTCGTCGGACGGGGGCCATCTCCTAGGACTGCCTCTGTTCTTCTTCGTTGTGAGAAGAACAGAACAAATTTTTTTTTTTTTTATTACTTAATTTCTTTTTCCACAATTGCAATTTTACTAAAATTGCAAACCTGTAAAATCGTTCGATACCTTTGATAAATCAAAACCCAATTTTCGAAAAACCTTCAACTTCGCTCTGATAACAATTGTTGAAAAATCAAACGAGAAACTAAAAAAAATGAGAAAATAATGGACACCAAAATTTACGTGGAAACTCTAGAAGGAAAAAAAAACTACGGGCAGAGGAGAGAAATCACTAATCAAAATCGATGCAATGAGTTTTGCGATTCAAACATCAATATATAGAGAAAACATAAAATCATAATATTGATATACGAGCTCAATCAAGTCCAACTGGAATTCGGGTCACACCAAATCTAACAATAGGCTTGACTTCTTCCTTTGCAATTGGCAGGTTGTTAACGGCTTTTTTTTTTTTGGTGGCAGACATGTAACTAATCACATTAGACAAACTATCGATTCAACTGCGCTTGGACTCTGATGGCAAATTTATGTTACTACTGGATATTGGTATGGATTTTTAACCTCTTGGTACATAATTTGATTGTTGGATACAATTGTTTTGTTTGTTTATGCAGTTGATTCCCTTTGGGACTGGTTTAGATTTTGCCCGGACATTTGGCTGGTTGGTTGATGTTAGGCCTTTCAAGTTTCACTTGTTTCTATCGCACATTAATAATAAAATGGGATCCAATTCATTTGCTCGATCAGAAACGGTGACCCTCGTGAAGCCATCGAACGAATAGCCAAAGGTGCATTCTCTTCCTCATCAAGGTTTTGTTGCATGAATAATTGAGGATTTTGGACTAATTCATTTGTGCATCTATTTTCTCTCGTAGGACCGAGATCACAGATTTTGGTGTTATTAGCGGAGACAACGCTGCAGATGTTCATTTGTAAGGTCAACTTGTAAATTATGGCGCACTGAGATTGAAAACAGCTCTTACATCTCTCACTATCTGTGTGTGTTTGTTTTGCAGGAGTGCAATTTTCGTCAAGATATAAGAAATTTGGAAACTTATGCTATGTAATTGGTGCATTATAAGCATTTATGAGGCACCATAATCTGGACTTTAAAGTCAAGGTCAGTGTATCAAATCTGTGTATGATTTCATGTTTTTTCTTGGGTAAAATATGTTTTTTTTTTCCTTAATGGATTCTGAAGTTCCATCGATAGCAAAAGTGTATCGTCCGGCAATCAATAGGATAAATATTGCGGTGATATACTAGAAATGAAAAATTATCGCACTATTATATCTACGTCGAGATTTTATTGCTCATCAATCTTCAAATCGTTCTCTCGACCGCGGAGCGGATTTAACAAGATTGTGTTTGGTTTGATTCCATGACAGCGCTTGTTCCATTGAAGTGGAATTGCATATGTTCAGTCAGATGGAGAACACTTGGGATTTCTTCCCATGAAGTTCACCATTTTTACCTGCTGCTATTGAGATGATATGCTGAATTGTACATCACCTTCTTCCCTTGAATACTTCTGCTTAGCCAAGTTTCCATTAGTGTAGATGATGAATAAAATCCTAGATGTATCGAGTTTTGCTGCAAAACCTCCTTTGAATTTGATGAAAATCGCTGGGATTGTTGTTCGGCGGAGTTGTTGATTTCAACCCAACGTGAATTCACCAGCAATGGTTTTCCTTTTTGGTGAATTATCTGGCATCGAGGTCATTGTCTCTGAAGATTGATGTCGGGTCTGGTTTGTCAGATGAGATTTTCTCGATTAATCCTGTTTTACTGACAGTATCTTTTTTCGATCTTTTTTTTTTTTTTTTTCTGTGGCTACTGGATTTTTTGATAATCGATGTATAATAGCCGCTAATTCTGCATTGCGCAGTCTCTGATTTATGTTCTTCAATGGCGAACATCTTATCGCTTACATCCGTTATCCCACTCTACAGTTCAGGATATCAGTGCGTCAACTATCGACCTAACTCCGCCCGCAAATTCTGCAGATTTCGATGCACCGGCGAAACCTCGTCTGGCAGTTCTTCTAAGGACGAAGAATCGAAACCAGAGAATGCATTGCTCAAGCTCGCTTGGTATGGATCCGAGCTTCTAGGTATCGGCGCTTCTTTTTCCGTCCTCCTCCGACGGCAGAAGGTCACGGAAATGGAACCGTCCACATCCAA